>CM051457.1:9488407-9880907 GCA_028274465.1 Plantago ovata | reverse complement strand
ATGCGAATAAAATAATACTTTATAATCCTAGCAACTTTTAACTGCTGTGACTTGCAATGAGTTTATCAGTTTATGCTATGTGTGACAGCGATTGTACTTTGTAAATGCTTTTCTTCGGATCACCAGTGTCCATGCCTCAACAGGTCAGTACTTTGGTACTTGGTGCCCTTGACAAGGGATAATGTTGCCTTGTGTAATGGAATGGCATTGTGTTCCTAACTAAAAAGGGAATAATCTTAGAGAGTAAGTTTAACGTGGTATACTGGTATGTAGTTAGCAGCTATAGCAATTCAAGTTGTTCATTGTGGCTCATGTGTTTGCTTAGCCTGACATATGCATCTATCAGTATGGTCATTTGTTTTGTCCCAAGAGTGAAAAGATGCTTGCTAAAGGAATAGTAAGAAAGAGTGATCTTTTGAGAATTTGAGTTAATAAGAATAGAAAGAGTGCAAGCATGTCGAGTGAATGTCAAGAGTGGAAGCTCAAGCTTCTGTGAGATCTTGATTTATATCATGAGCAGAAGTCGGCGGTAATTCGAGTTTAGGTTATATTTATTTAAAAGCCAATGTATATTGAATAGCGACATTCTTTTCTTTTTCAAAGATGTATCTGGTGGTTGGTTTAGTCATTAGTGCGTGGCTAGTGGCTACCGGGCAGAATGAAGGGGGATAGTAAAGGTCATCTCCTGCATATTTCCATTCCGCACATAAAGCACTTATGACAAATTGATATTGAGATCCTTCGGGGTTTTCTATGGCTTCGCATTATATCCACAAAAACCATCAATTTTATATACTGAGTCCCGACAGCTTACATTTGCAGACATCGATTTAAGAAATTAACCCTAGAAATTAACCAAAATTCATATTTGATTATAGTTTTCTCATTTCTCCAAAATCGGACCCAAAATGGAATGGATTAGCTACGGATTTTGATAAATACTGACCCAATCACATGGTGGACCGATATGGTCTTGACCAATCTGGACTGACAACAGACCTATATTTCGAAAAATAAAACCATCGGAGGTCTGGAATAAATTTAACAAATAAAACGTCGATTAAAAAAAAAATCATTCATTTTGGAGAATTCAAACTCGTGACTTTGCAGGTAACATTCAAACTCATTAATAATATTTTTGTCGGTTTAAAAAAAATCAAATTATCAACGGTTTGCCATAATTTACACTAAAGTAATTTATCCCAAAAAATATAAGTATGTGTTTGCAAATGATTAATAAAACGTTTGTGTGATTTTGAAGTAGTAAAATTAGTTTTTTAATGTTTTATTTACAATTTATACTGCAATTTATCATAAAAAAACAGATAATTGTTAAAAGCTGAGAAACAATTGAATGGATACTTCTACCTAATTTAAAATATTCATATTTCTTTCTTTTTTGAAAACTAAAAACAAATATCTTAATTGAATTTATTAAACACTATCACTTGTATTTCAGAAGTTTATGGGGTTAAAAACACAATTTTATAATCTCTTTACTATTTACTTGAAAGTCCTTTTCTGTGTAAAATGATTTCAATCGAGTCCGACTCTACTACCCTTAAAAGACAAATTACCAATTGTTTGTTTCCATTCCTTGTTCAAATTCCTAATTTTGCAGAGCCTCGTTGCACCATCCTCAAATTAGCGTAAAAGTCTGTCACTTTGCCGCCCTAGACTCCGTCACGTCGCCTCGCAATCTGCTGTTCGAGCCCCGGTGAAGAAGGTACTTACTTCAAGTTTTGTTTGAATTGTGTTTAATGGGTAATTGTATTGTATGATTGACAACGGATTTTGGACTGAATTATGGTGATAATGAGATTTGTTCTAGGTCAGGTAAGGCTAGGCTGAATTCTCCCTGCCCCTATGAATTATTCCCCCAGGAACATTACATGAAATGTATGACCTAGATAATGTAAACTTGTGAAATGTGAATCAAACTAGTAGATTGTTATATTCAATTTGTCTGCAACTCTCAGAACTGTTGCTGATTATATTTGAAAGCTAGGTGTATAATTTTTGGACAGATATTTTCTTGTTTTAGTTCATCAGTTCAGGATAATGATTTTGATCTCCTACTTATGAAGTGTTTTTTTTTTTCTTTCCGAGCTTTTCTTCTAGTGTTTAGGATTGGAGGAAAATCTGTAGAACATAACGTCGAGAAAAATGAGTAATACGGCGGCAGGTACTTCATCGAAAGTGAAAGTGGGTTCATCGCAACCATCAGAAACCTCTCTTAAGCGCAAGCGTGGAATGTTTCAGAAAGATTGTGAGTGATTCTTCTTCTTCTTATTTTTTGTTTCCCTCTCTTGCAACTCATTAACCCTGGACTTTCATGATTTATTGTCTATTAAACTCTATGTCTCTTTGCAACAGTACAACACATGATGTATGGCTTTGGGGATGATGCCAATGTAAGTTTTCACATCCTGTTTATGGACTTTGTTTTCTGATTTTTACGTAATTTCTGAAATTGTCAAATTTAATTTCTTTGATTCTTTCTTAATTTGACCTCCATGAAATGTGCAATGAGTAAATGCTAGAATGATATTTCCGTTGGATACATTTGACCTCCATGAAATGTGCAATGAGTAAATGCTAGAATGATATTTCCGTTGGATACATTTGACGCGTTGAATTGATTGATATTGATTATTGTGTGCATATGTTGTTGAGTATGGCTTGCCGGATTGGAATAGATTTAAAGGTTGTGAAACTAATTTTTAAAGTTACTTGATAATGCTGAGAGTTGAAGAGAACTGACAAGAGGTTAGCTTTGAGAGTGGAACAGTAGGGAAGAAAGATTATCATCATTGTTGAGTCGTGTCTTGTGAAACAGTAGGGTGAAATTTGTTAGTAGTCTTGATGCAAAACTATCGCTGGCTAAATGATTGATCATTAAACATTTGAACACCATTTATGTAAACCAGTTGGACATGCTTCTCATATAATTACTTTTACTATGCGACTATCAGTTGAATAGTATCACTTATAATGAAGTTTTTGCTATCGATTTAGCCTGACCCTACTTATTGGCACAGATACTTCACTTTTAATTGAGTTAAATGCCACTTGTGTTATCAAATCCTTCATAGTTGGAGGTGAAAATTTTGATCTTCACCATACTTTCTGTTCTTCAGCAACATTTGTTCACTTTTTGTTCAATTCTGAGCGTCACTTTGTCTTTGAATCGATTAATTTTGTTTGTGGTTCCACTTGTTTTATCTAACCTTTCCTTTCCTGATCGCCATGAAATGTTTTAGGCTAAATGACGTGTAAATTATTGTTTTCCTCTACAATTTCCGACATTTTAGTTTAAGCATTTTCATGAATTTTGTTGCCACTATTTTCTCTGCAGCCACTTCCTGAAACTGTGTCACTTGTTGAGGATATTGTTGTGGAGTATGTTACTGATATGGTAAGTCTTCTATTAGTTCTATACTTCAGTATTGTTTAATTTGGGTCTTTGTTTTCTTCCCAAATGGTGCTGTTACTAAATTTTCAACTTCGCAGGTCCACAAAGCTCAAGATGTCGCTTCCAAACGAGGGAAGCTTTTGACTGAAGATTTCCTCTTTCTAATCCGAAAGGTACAATTGATATATCTACTATGCAATATTCATGAATATTCTGATCAGAGCCCTGACAAAGACAGTGAGGTACGCCTAAGGTGACATACACAATTACAAAGATATTATGGCGCACATGCCTTAATAGTCATGGAGGGTGAGAAAGAGCAATCTTGGTATTAAGAAGGGATTGAACACTGGAATTAAGTGTTAGTACTAGCTGAAAGAATGCTGCCTTCCTCTGACCTTAATTAATTTCTGCTACAACCAAAAAACTCAGCAGTTATTGCTGGCTGCTTTCTGTGATACTAAATACTATGGCACCTATATCGTATAAAAAAAGAAATTGTAATTGTGCCGCATCGCCAAGGGCTTTAACCCTTTGATGTAAGAGCTGTCGAGGGCTATCAGTATTGTTTACGTTTTCTTTTGTTAAGTGGCATGATGAACAGGGTGGGTCTTACGGCAATCATGGGAAAACACGTCTTAAATAGTTAAACTTCTCAAACATATTTCTAATTCTTGTACTCTTAGTATCAAAAACATTGGCTAATATTCACTATAAAATTCAGAGGTGCCTATTAAGGTTGATTCTCTAGGCCTTTCCTGGGCAATTTCCTTCTGATTTTGTGCAAAACTTTAATGTATAAGCCTGCCTAGTAGTTTAATTGCTCAAAATCTCAAATGCAATTCTTTTTCCCCGTTTTTCTTTTAGTATGTGTTTACTAGTTATCAGTATAAGGTAGTAGTATCTTTCATTTTGAAAGATCAAGGTGCATAGAAATAGAAATGATTGTAAACAAAAATGTATATCTCATCTGCATTCTGTAATCTCAAGTGTAAAGAGATGATGTGGGCAAATATTATTAAATGAAATATTTCTGGTTGATACTCTTGACATTGATTTTGCAGGATTTGCCAAAACTTAACCGGTGCACGGAGCTGTTGTCTATGAATGAAGAGCTAAAGCAAGCGAGGAAGGCCTTTGATGTAGATGAAGAGAAACTTGCATCAGTAGATTAAGGCACTGAGTGTATCTGGTAGACTGGTATACTACTACCTTCTATCTTGTTTCGTTCCCTCAGTCACTTATAGTTCGATGAGTGGAGTACCAATGGTCTCCTGGTCTTCCAGTTACCGCTCCCATGGCTGCTAGAGATGGTTAATTACTGAATCACCTCTGGGTTTAAGTAGCCTTCGAGTGTTCTTTAGATTTACGAAAGTCGAACATGCTATTGGTGATGTTGGCAACTTTATTTATGAATCTGGCTGTGTCTAAGTGTCTTGTATACTGCCAAATCCTTTCTACTTTGAGCAAGGAAATGTTTGAGTTGTCAGGTCCTTGATTAGCCAAATCCCATGTTCACGTCTATAATCTATATGCTGGAGGATAGGAAATACACCGGCCTTAAATTTTTTAGTTTTTGGTACATAGAATGCTCGATCTACTCTGCTAAGATCTGGAGTGTAATCTTTGTTTAATGCTGCCTTGACTAAAGCACATTATTAAGACAAGATTCAGTTATACATTAATGATCAATCATACATACACTTCCAAATCAATCCTTTCCTTATACTAGTAAATATGTTTGTTCAACTTTTTTTTTTTTTTTTAGAAATATATGTTTGTTCAACTAAAACAGGTAGAATTTCACTTTCGTACATCAATTTCACCTAGTGTCAGTTTAGTGTGAAATGAGCGAAAACACGGTTGCATTCTCACAATTCGTATACGCGACTTAATGCTAGTAGAGCACATGCATCCTCTAATTAACATCCGTCTAAAATTATACAACACCCGATCCGCTCTAAAATCATGCCTTCTAACAGAAGCTATTCACCAAAATAATTATTAGAGAAACCTCCAATGTGCTTGGTCCGCTTTTTTCGATGTCTTGGCAGCTCATTGTAGGTAGTGGTTATAGGAGTATTGTTTAAATCTTCGTTAGGCATTTTTCTTTAGTCGGGGTTTGCTTAAGAAATGAAAACAGAAGAAAAGGGTTCACGAATTGTTTGTTTCCGGAAATTGGGCACGATTATTGTAAGAGGATATGTGAACGCAACGACTTGTTAATTTTCAACTAAACCTCAAGAAATTATGCGCTTAGCTGGAAAAAGTTATGTTTCTTTTCCTAATCATTACTTCCATTTTCATAATACCTTCAATGCCCTTTGTGAATTGTCATAACGGCTTATTTAGTTGTATCATCATCATTAAAAGCAATCTGGCTTTTCACTAATCATTTTCAGATTCTCTATCGCAAAAAAGAAAAGAAAAATAGTATTAATTGTTGTACTCGTACAGGTGTTGAATCAAACTGTTCACGAGCAGCTCATGATAAAATCGATAAACTCTTAGCGGGAGCTCAGTCAATATTAGTAAAATCCAACCTAATTTTTGATTTTACGATAAAAAAGTTTAATCGTTTATAAGTAGATTGCAAACAATACAATAAGAACTCGAGCAGCTCTGTCATTTTCGTTTGAATAAAATTAAACTATATTATATTGATAAAATATAATTAAATAAATTTAAACCGAATTAAATTAATAATTTTTTATACGAGGATAACATGAGTTTCTTTCACCAAAAAGAAGTCCGTTAAATCTTACTCGTACATCAATGCTTTCCTGGAGTAACTGATTTGGAGTTCAGTTGAAATACCTATGAGGGTTATTTTGGTAATAGCAAGTACAGCCAGCCTATACAGCCGCGTCAACAACAAGGTTACAGTGTCACGCCGCTAATAAGACATGTTAGCATTACCATATGTACCATTTGTTAATTTGTTTCAAAACAAATCAAAACAACCACCTTATTTTCGTCCGTTTCTTATTACACCGCGTAACGTACTCTTCAACCAACTAATCTAATCACTTTTCTCCATAAATTAAACACCTTATAAATACTTCACTCCTTTTCATTCCCTTCAATCTTCATCATTCATCGCTCAAACCTTCAAGAAAAGCTTCAAACTTCTCATCACCATTTACAAAACACAAACACCACAATGCAAGAAAGATCGACCAAGAACAAGATGTCTAAAAAGACTTCCATCGTCTCACGGCGAGCATGGAACGTTCTCCGCCTGGCCTTGTTGTGGTCTAGGAAGGGAGGGCTATTCAGAAACCGGCTGCAAGTGAGCTTACATGTACTCAACAAGGGAATCAGGAAGCTGAGGCATTCACATGATGAGCCGCAACATGGCGCTCTTGTGTATGGCGAACGGGAGTTATCGTTTGATGAAACGCCTGTTGTACATGTCAATATGCATCGTCCTTCATCGATGAGATTCAAGATGCCCCACATGCCGTGTATCAGGCCGCAAGTGGATTTCGACTATGATTTCGACCTTGATGATGAATTGGCTAATGAAGAGATGTGCAGGAGATTTGCTGAGGAGGTGGTAGTGGAAGAAGAAAAAGAGGAAATAAAGGAAGAATGTGATGATCAGGAAATTGATTTGAAAGCTGAGGAGTTTATTGCTAGATTCCATGCACAGATGAAGCTACAAAGACAAATTTCATATTTGCAGTATACAGAAAAGGTTAACAAAGAGTAATAGTTGTCTTGTTGTAGATATTTTGATCATTTGATGTTTTGTTTATTTATTTAATTCTTTATATTCTTTTGGAGAAACTTGTTGGTTTTTTGTTTCCATTGGAGATGCATATATATGATACAGTGCTGCTTTTGGTGATCTGCAGTTTCTTAGCTGTATATTCTCTTCCTTCTGTTCATTTTGTCCCTTTCATTTGGATTTAGGCCTTTTCGTATAAGATGGGTTAATATGAAAAACATTAGAGAATGCAGAAATCAAATAAAAAAAAAAAAAAACGCAACTACTCTGGAACATAAACAGATTTATTGATTACGAAACTGAGCGAACTACGCTGTCAATTTGGAAATCATGGGGGCAACCGGATATCAAGAGAGTTCTGCCAAGGTTACACAAGTGTATGTACAATTACAATTATTGCAGTATGTAACATACATTCTAATTTACCTATGATACATGTAACATACACCAGAGACCAACGCTACTCAAGTAGATTAGAATAGTTTGAGGTTGCCTGTATTATTGACCAGGCCACTGATCTTTTCAGTTGCAGCAGCAAGGGTTTCATCACTTTTACAGAATGCAAACCTGATATACTTCCTATTAAGAACCTGAGACGAAGGATTTGTATGGAAGAATCCAGATCCCGGCACTGCCACAACACCTGCTCCCTTAATTAGTTCCTCTACAAATTCAATCTGCAGTTTGGATGTTAATGAACTTAGATTTCATTTCTTCCACTCAGCAAATGAAATGAGAAATGGAAAAATTGTGGGAGGAAATAATCATGCTGGTAGGTATACTATGTTGATGGTAATAGATAACTCACATCAGAAAGAGAGCAGCTTTCGGGGAGCTCTGCAAAGACAAAAAACGAACCCTGCGGCTTGAATTGCATCCTGAATCCAACCTTTTCAAGCAAGATGAAAATTGTATCTCTCTTTGATTCATAGTCCTGACAAGAACATATATCATGTATTAACACCTCGGTTATTTCTTAATTCTTAACCGTAGAAAGAAGGTAATTGTTTGGTAGAAAGAAGGTAATTGTTTGGATGCTGTGGACAAATGATGATGAATCACCACTGATTGTTTATCTATTGGCAGTCTGGTAGTGAGATATAGCCGGGTTGTCACAGAATGGCGAACATTTGGAGGAGTGCCAAAAGAACAAAAATGGGTTTTGATGCAAGTTTTCATTTGAACTATTGACAAACATGGAAAGGACTTCGATTTTCAGAAAGAAGAAAGTGATCATAAGACACAAATGGTTTGGTCACTTGAGAATGAAATATAACTAAAGTGTCGGTCTAAATGACATTTGATGCATGAGAAACCTTACTCGTCTCAATGTGCTGAAGTATGATGGAGCACTTCTTAAGGCAGTTAAAGCAGCTTCCTGAAAAGGTGCTGGAGCAGAATCTGTAATTTTGATGTGAATGTTTCTAACTGCAGAGGCAATGAAAGATGGGGCAATGGCCCATCCAATTCTCCATCCTGCAAGGCATTCGGAGTAAGTTAGATAAAAGTTGATTTGCAAAATTATTCCGACGCAAGTATTACCATAGATAAAGAACAACTAAGAAAGATAAATAGCCAGGAAGCACAAATTCAAGGATTGACATGTACCAGTCACACTAAAAGTTTTTGACAACGAAGATGTAATGATGGTCCGCTTCTGCATTCCTGGAAGAGATGCTAGTGATACATGTTTTGTATTGTCAAAGGTAATATGTTCGTACACCTGTTCATATTTAAAAGGTCGTGTTAAAACAGAAAATAGAAAATAAAGAGGTTATAAAAGTACATTTGAACGTTGAAGTCATATCGTCTGCAATATAACTTCTTTGTGTGTTACAGTTACACCAAAATGATGGTGCGAGGAAGAATTTGCACTAGTATATAGGCCATAACAAGCTTAGTGTTTTGGTGATATGCAACAAAAGTCCAGCAAGGTTAATCATACTTCATCTGTCACAGCTAGCACATCCCTTCGCTGGCAAGCTGCAGCAATGATGTCAAGCTCATCCTTGGTGAAAACTTTTCCAGTTGGATTATGAGGACTGTTGGACTTGGAATTAGTAGAGTTCTTAAACATAGAACAGAGCAACATGTGCACACTAACAAGACTTCTAACACGTCAAAAATGTGGAGGGAAATGAAAATGACTGATGCATCATATAAACTATATAACAGCAAACAGCCCGTGTAAGATGGCAAGCCTATGCTATAACACCCTAACTCCTATCACTTTGAGTGTAAGGCATTAAGTTATTGTTTGAGAAAAGTTGATATCGTAGACCAACAATGAACTTAAGTCAAATAAATCATTTTGCCAGGAAACATCATACATTCAAAATAAACATTTATAAATCGAAATTTCACAAAACATGCAAATATTGTTAAGGTTGGTCACCTTACTGTGCTTAAGCATAAATGCATAATCATGGACTTATAGCAACTACAGAATTTTAAACTGCCAACACTCGTTCACTAGTAATTCAAAGGCAAACTACAAGTGCAAAAACTACGTAATCTAAAATCCAAATCGCACCTGTTCAGAACTAACGCTTTAGTCTTGACAGTAAAATACTTGTCTAATTTATCGGAACACAATGTCCAATGAGGCGGATCAAGACCTACGTAGACCTGTCATTTAATGAATCCAGATTTTTAAGCAGCCCTCTTTACCTTACAAAGGAATTGAAGCAATCACTGATTATTAATGAAACAAATGAAAGCTTACAGGAACTCCTCCAGCTAGCCTTATACAAGTATCATATGTTTCGTAAGCCGGATCGAAAAGTATAACCTCATCGCCATGATCCAGTACTGAAATTACACACACATTCAATCTCTATTTTCATACAAACAAAACAAATGAAGTATCAAACAGGTAGAAAAAAAGTGATAAAACCATACTGGCAAACATAGTTGCAGCAAATGCTTCAGACTGTCCACAACAAATCACTATATCCGTAACCGGATCAACAACCAGCCCATGCATTTCCTTCATTTTACCCGAAACGTAATCGCAAATTCCTTGCACATGCCTTTGTTACCATCAAAGTTGGATCAGTAGTACATAAAAAAGGAACTTGCGAAATAGAAATTAATTGTGCGTGTTTTTGTAGAACTGTAACTAGAGCTAGTTTGGAGAAACCTGTACTGGTTGAAGTCGGAGCGTATGGCGGAAATGGCGGCCTCTTTGATGTGCGGAGGGGCAGGAAAATCGGGGAAACCCTCGGCGAGGTTGATGGCGTTGCATCTCTGAGCAAGGAATGAGAGTTGTTGGATTGGAGAAGGTGCTAACGACTTTGCTACGGAGGATAATTTATCCTCTTCTGCCATTTTAGGTGCTTATCTTCTTCTTTTCTCTGCAATTCTATTATCGGTCAGTGGAGAGTACTGGCTATCTAGTGATGGACTGGGCGGTTTTTACTTTTTACAGTTTTTTTTTTTTTTTTTTTCCTGGGTTGTAACTTAAGATTACAGTGGTGGTGAACCCAGAGTCCAGACGTAACATTGGGTAATGTTTCCGATGTTTTCAAGTTTTGTGCTTCCCGACTCCCTTTCCTGGGTCCGATTTTGAGAGATCGCACGAGATTTTATGTTTCATTATTGTGTTTTATCTAGATTCCACCATTAAAATGAACTAAAAACTTACGCCATTTATGTGAAAAGGACAAGACCATGTGTCGTTAAACAGCTTTTTTTCTTTTTTTTCTTTACGGATGAAATGATAGTAGATTAAATCAGAATGGAAGGATTACAGGACGATGTGACCAACCACACCAACCACCCGGGTAAAGTGAAAGTTTGTGGTGCCTATCTTAGCCAAAAATCTGCTACTTGGTTGTCCTCCCAGTAGACAAGTGAGTTGCATCCCTGATTTATCGTAGTGATGAGATCAAGGGTCAGGTCCCTGTGCATCAGGGCCGGTTCCACCTTGCTTTTGCAGGTTATATATGGGTTGATTGCATGATTCAATAACACTGGTTTAGTACATGATTCAACAATTTGATGCATTACCCGTTCATATTCGAGTTTCCTTCCGACTTTGATGCGAAGATTGCTCTATAAATTTTGAACGCTTTAGTTTTCAAAACCATTCCATCCTGGACATTCGATCTTTTACTTCTGTGCTTATGCGCATAATCATGAATTTACCAATACTTGTCCACTTTGATAATATTTACTGACTCAATCACAGGCAATCTAACTCTGCAAATCGCATAATTGAAAATCCAAATCACACCTGTTAAAAACTAATGCTTTCATCTTCCACAGTAAAACACATGCAATATATATACCTGAACTTAATGCACAATGGGAAGCGGATCAAAACCTACGCAGACCTGTCATTTTCACCAGCAATATCAAAATAACAATGATTTCAGAGATTTCGAATTTAAGCTTACAGGAAACCCTATGTTTAGTATAAGACTGATCAGAGAGTATATATATATATAGCATCATTGACTCATCGCAATATAATCGCAACACAAGCATACAACATACACTAGTTCCTGCAGTTCTGTTTTATGCTGTGATAGTGTGATCTGTCCTCTTCAAATCAACAATTAGAATGCTGTGCTACATAATATCTGTTTTAAGTCTATTTGTGAAAATTCATTGTAATCATATAAGGTATTACTATTTAGTATATAACGACCTCGAAGACATGCCAATTTTTAGTGTACAGTTCAATTTCTTGTTAGAGAAAACAGAGTAATATTTGAAAACAAATGCTGAAAGCCCTAATCTTGATCACAACAACTTGCCTGCCATGCCACAAATATCCATCTTAAACCAAATTCCCTTCCCCTTGAATATTATCGATCAAGCATTGTAGTGACAACCTTGTATTTTCATCCTGCTCCCGGAAAGGACGGAATATATCATCTGTAACAAGCCTTGATGGGCAAAACTGTCTTAACAGTACAACACCACTCTCATCCTGCGAAAGTCGGAGATAACACTTGATGACAAGCTGGTACAGACGTGCCGATGGATTCCCATAAAGTGAGATAACCACCTTTGCGAGAATGTTATTCACAGCAATCAACCGCTCTGGTGCCGAACAAATGTACTCTGGATAAACAAACAAAATTCTACACAAGATAAACGTTGCAGTTGTTTTCGATGGTACTGCTCCAATCTCCATGGAAGTTAGGATCAGGGGCATAATGCGCGTAGACAAAACAGCTAGCATCACGTTCATGTCCGGTTTGATCAGCAGGGACCCAATCACTCCCAAACTAAGACACCTGAGGTCCTCCAAGACCTTTGAATCGGACCTGGTGTTGAGAAACGGGTGCAAGTAGGCCGTGATTTGAGCTTGAAGCATCGGTAACTTCGTGTCAGGGTGAAAAGCAACACATTGGAGAAGTACAAGGATTCTGCGAATCCTTGCGAATTGGTCTGGAGCTTGTGAAGGAGACGACAATAACCGGTACACAGAAACTATTTCCTCCAAGAATATTGCAACGGTTCGGAAGGAAAACCATAGATGGGGTCCCAAATCTAGTAAAATATCGTCCCTGGAGCAGAGTTTGATGAGTGCTTGGTCACGCAGGTTGTTGTCGGCTAGGTCGAGGATGAGCTGAGCTATCTCTTCGGAGCCATCTGTGTTGCTGATCATTGTTGGATTCGACGGTTCTGGTGCAGACATTATTACAATTTAATTCAATCTGCAGTTGTAATTAAGCAATAATAATAACAATTAGGACGAAAAACAGACTAAAAAGTACAAATCCAGATCAATCGACTGCAATATATGTATATACAGAACAGTATACATAACAATAAAATCGATGAACAGTTGAATCGTAGAATTGGAATTTCGAACGGTAAAGATTTGCAAACCTAGGGGAAAGGTCTTTAGTACAGGAATTCCAGCGGCAGTATAGATCTAAGAGGAAGCAGATATTTTCTTACTCGAAATAAGTCCTTAAATTTAGGTCATGGTGTAGTCTCTATATATGTTCTCGAAGTTTCTTTGCGAAAAGTTACTCCAAAAATTATTTTGGGCCAAAAGCAGTAACAAATATATAAATAAAAAAAATGTTTACATCTTTTTATCTATAAGCTACATGAATAAGACCGATCTCCAACATAATTATATATTGCGATTGAGGTTTAACCGAGTGAACTTGAAATTCAAGCGATTTATTTATAGTTGCGTAGATTAGTTTAATTCAAAACCTCAATCGCAATATATAACTTATTGATTGATCAGGTTTAACCGAGTGATCTTGAAATTCAAGTGGTTTTATTTATAGTTGCATAGACTAGTTTAATTTAAAATATATATAATTTAACAATGAATATAAATAATGTAACCGCATCAATGGAATTACAATCCAGTAAAACTACAGGATCCAAGTTCAACCAGACCTACTCAACGGTTTTCAAAACATAGCATGAAAGTAAGTTTTGTCCTACACTGGAACTAGTATAATGTTGTGTTAGTTTATTTTTTAGAAGTATTCTACTCCGCTCGCATGATAAGGTAATTGAGTCGAGTTTCAATAATATTAGGAATTCTTTCTTATCCAGCCGTGTATGTCTTGAACTCATACTCTTATTAAGGCTTGGTTCACTAGCTCGGGGCTCCAATATTTATACGCAAGTGAAACAAAACTTTGCTATCATAGTTTGGACTTTGTTGGATATATTTTGAGTCACTGGAAGCTCTGATTGTGTTAAATGATAGCAAAGGAAAGACAGAGGATCAGAAGTGGTTACCCAATTGTTGAGAAGTCGGAGCCGGTGAGGCGTTGTTTTATGGACATGGATTTCATGGAGCACTAGGCTGGAGCTAGCATCGTTGGGAGAGCAAACGGAAGTGTACGGTTGAGATATCGGTGGTTAGGTGGCAGTCTGTTAGAGTTTTGCGGGATCCATATTTATTGTTGCTAGTTGCTACGTTTACTAGGTAGCAATCCCAACATCCTTCGTTTGAAATGAACATAATCACTATACAATATTTACTCCCTCCTATCACATATAGTTGTCGTTTGGGGCAAATCACACAAATTAAGAAGGACAAAAATAAGCCTATGAAATCATGTCTCTAAAATCTTGGGGCTAGTAAAATAATATTATAGATTCTTTCTAATCAATTAAATAATGCTATAAGGGCTATGCTATTGGATGTGGAGTACTTGGGAGAACAAATTGTACATTAAACAAAAGAAGTTGAATAAAAAAAGAGCTGCATTATAGGTGTGCAACAGGTCTAAAACGACAAATATTTGACAAATGAGAAAAAAATGTCAAACGACAATTATATATGATAGGGAGAGAGTAGTATTTAAATTGAACATAAGCATGTTAAGTACTTGATGAGGGAGAAAATGGTAAGTCCCTATTAAAAGGGTAAAATAGTACTTCCCTATGAAGAAGACATAAATCTACTAAGTGTAGTGCCCCTCGGAAATAGGGTGGAAGAAAGGATAACGCCGAGCCTAGGGGGCCGGAGGCAATCATTACATGCCTTCGGAAACACAACCACTACTCATGAGCATGCCCTTATAGCATCGGAAAAGTACAAAAAGCACGACTCGAAGTCAGAATTAATCATGAGTGCAAGTACAAAGCAAATGACAGTCTTGCCTCCGGCTGACAAGCCTACCCTCGGAAGTCAAATACTCCAGTCCTAGAGTACAAGGTACAACATCAGACCAACTACTAACTAGAATTATGAAAAAACACTTATGATCACTACCTAAAGGACACACAAAATCACCAGGACTCGCCTATAACTAGGAGACAAGATCAAATCTCATGGTAAGCAAGTCAAAACCTGTTCTCCTCTCCTTTCCTACACTTATCACCCTTAAATAATCTAGGTCCAACCTAAGTTAGACAGGTCAGACCAAACTACGAACCAATCCATCATTTGTTCTCCACATGACAAATTTTCCCAAGGAATGATATGGGGTAATCCTATATTGGCCTAATAGGACTTAGGTTTGAGGTGCTAAAAACGTACTCAACGGTACATAGTTAAAATAAATTTATAGGAAATCAGTCATTAAAAAAAAAAAAAAGTTTACGTAATGTTGTTGACAAATTCGTCAGGTTTAATAAATTCTGAATTTTTAAAATCAAAGTAATCGTGGTTGGTCCTGGAAACCACGCCGGATTCATTTGTGGCGAATCGACTGGCCAGGAAATTCCAACCACTTATCGTTCAAAAGGCTGTTTGATTACAACACTTATATATTAAATTTAATTGTATAGATGTCTGATTGGTTGTTCTCAGAGTAGAGTAGCTATCACTTTCAGAATTCAAAGTTGAGTTGATTTGATTTTGTTCCATCAGTTTTCTCTCCCATTTTATTTCCGACTCTTCTTCTCTCTTAATCAACCCATCAAGCTCTCCTACTTCTCTCGATCCTATCGCCACAAACACAGAGACAACCTCGCAACAGCACCTATCCATTGGCGAGAGATAGAAATAGAGAGAGCAGCTAAACCCTAACACTTTCCGTTGGATGAACAAGCTGCTCTCTGATTCCAATTTCTCCGGATAAGGGGAGATTCCTTTGAATTGACCTATTTGTGATTGGCCATGCGACGGTGGTTATTGGCACCGATCGGCCTCTCCACGGAGGACTCCATTGCCACCGGTGCTCTAATCGTTGCTTCTGTTCATTCGAGATTAGCTCTCTCTCTCGGACCCGATTCTTATTGCAGTGTTCGCCATGGTAGCCGATTCTCATGCCCCTAGCCCTAAGGGCGTCCTCTTCAATGCTGGCGCTGGTGCAGCCGCTGGTAAATTTACACATCCGTCCTTTTTTTTTTTTTTTGGATTAATTATTTGGAGAGTTGGAGTTTACTATTATATTTGGACTGTCAAGTTAGAGTATACATTTACTATTTGAATTTCGTATCCTGGAGTTGGAAGCTGGGGAGAACGTGATAAATCATAAATATACACAGTAGCATGTTATTGTGAGAACATGGTAGTAATGTAATTGTGGAGTTCATTAGTATTTAGGTGTAGTCTATTTTTAAGAAGCACACTCGATTTCATGTAGAATTTTCTCATGTGGTGGTCGCTATTGTGATGTTGCAGGAGTTCTTGCAGCTACATTTGTGTGTCCATTAGATGTTATTAAGACTAGGCTTCAGGTCCATGGGTTACCGCAGCTCGCTAAGAATAATATTAAAGGTGAGAACACTATTTACACTGGTTGCTCTGTTTAAGGGCTTGTGGATTTGCTAGATTTACGCTTCTTTTAGCTGTATTGGGCTCACCATTTGGAGGAAAAGTTGTTTGCTGATATTAATATTCGTCACCATAAAGATTTATAACACATGATTCCCCGCTGATAATTGGCAGGTAGTGTAATAGTAGGAAGTTTAGAACAGATTATTCAAAAGAATGGGTTACGCGGTATGTACCGGGGGCTTGCCCCAACAGTGCTTGCGCTGCTTCCAAATTGGGCTGTAAGTAGTTTTCCTTCATCAGAATTTTGTTGTGGTGTTGATGAGATTATGCCCTACTGAATGTTCAGCAGTTCTTTTTTTGGCAATGCAAAATTGTGAAATGGATGTGAATCATTTACGCCCAACTGAAAATGATTTGGCTGTGAAACTTTTGCAGGTATACTTTACAATTTATGATCAACTGAAAACTATTCTTGGTGCTGATGGTTAGCTCAATGTGTCGTTTACATCTCCAGCTCTCCCCTTTTTTATATTATTATTATTATTATTATTTTATTATTATTATTATTATTATTATTATTATTATTACTACTACTACTACTACTATTACTATTATTATTTATTGTTATTATTAATTAAATAATTACTTTATTATCTTGAGACATTTGTTCTCAGTACTCTTTTGCGTGTATGCATTCATGCATTTTCCTTTTCTATGGTGTGTTGATTGTCTATATGTCTTGAAATTATAGATGTGAATCATCATCTCTCTGTTGGTGCTAACATGATTGCTGCTTCTGGGGCTGGGGCTGCAACAACAATTGCAACAAATCCTCTTTGGGTTGTTAAGACTAGGCTTCAAGTATGTCTTTTCATTTAGTTGTTATTCTGTCTTTTCACTAGCTGTTGAATTTGGATGTTATATGTTGGCAGATTAAATTATTCGTTTTTTCTTGATCTTAAATAAAATATTTCTTGTGTAGCAAAAAAAAAGAAGAAAAAAAACCTTGTAGTTTAGGTGTATCATTTGCTTGTGTTTTAGATTTACTATAAGTTGAATTCCGTTGAAAAACTTAATCCCAGTGAAATTTACCCAATTCACTATACAGAAAACTTAATCCCAGTGAAATTGACCCAAGTCACTATACTGGAATCATATATGCAAAATGAAAAATTATGGGATATTTGGTTCTTGGAATTCTTTTTATATACTTGATTTTGAATTTCCATGTAGAAAAGGCTTATCAAGTGTGTTTTGCTGGGAAATGGGAATGCCTATAAAAATTTGCAAAAAACATGTACATGTAAATGTAAAATGTTGAGAATTCGCTCAAGGAGACATGAAGTTATCAGACGTGCAGTTGTTTGTATCAGGGCATTTCGGTCCATATGCTGTGCGTGCATCGGCTGTGCCATGGTATTGGAGTGGACCATACACATATGTACTAGTGATTACATAGTTTAAACGAATTATGACAGAAAGAGACGGATCTGTACATAGTTTATACGAATTATGGAAGCGAGACTGATCTGTCGCTAATGCTATGTTGTATGGATTTGTGCATTTTACATTTCTATGAATGTAAAATTGCCGTAGGTGAATGTAACAAATAGTATCAAGTTTTATTCTAATACTATCATGAAACCACATGATGTTGCCTTGACTCCAACTCTCACATCCGATATTAATGACTTCTCCCAGATAATGTGTTTGGTAAATAATTTGAAAAAAAAGTATGTAAGTTAAACTTGTTGGGGCAGAATTCAGTCTACATTTTGCCACTCAATGGTTTGACTTTTGTCTACAGTCATGGGCTTACTGGGGTTTTCATGGTGGTACTGAACTGTACGGAGCCATTAATAGTTTTTAGCTTAATTTTTTGTCTACTTTTTAACAATAAGTTTTTTATGCAGACACAAGATATGAGAACTGGTGTGGTGCCATATAAGAGCACATTATCTGCCTTAAGAAGAATTTCACATGAGGAAGGAATTCGTGGTTTATACAGGTTAAGCTCCTCTAATTCATGATGATATTCCCTGTTGGATTAAATATTTAGCTTTCCGTCGAATCAAAGATGCACTACCGCTTTGACTAGCCCCTTTGCATATTTCAATGATTGACTTCTTGCTATTATCTGTTCTTCTGATGTACAGTGGTCTTGTGCCAGCTTTAGCCGGTATGACTCATGTTGCTATTCAGTTTCCAATATATGAGCAGATAAAGGTGTACTTGGCTGATCAAGGTATGTTCCTGGTCTTGTTAGAAGCCATATCTATTTATCTGTTCATATACCAGTATCTGTGTAGAACATCCTCTGAATTTGTTGTAATGATAGATAATACCACGACGGATAAACTCGGTGCAAGTGATGTTGCTATTGCTTCCTCAGTTTCGAAAATATTTGCGTCCACCCTGACATATCCTCATGAGGTATGGTGCCAAGATATCCATCTTCATTGTTTGCTTTCTATATACTAAGAAACGTGTAAATGTGACGAAAAACATGCTTGTACTCATGCAAGTATGCAACCATCAGGGAAGTAGGGAATGATTGGATGTCAGTCATTATTGACATGAGAAGTTATTTTGAATTTGGACATGACCTAGGGCTGTTAATGTTAGAATTCTTTCCTAGAAGGCTGAATGAGCAGTTGAGGCTTCTTTTTTTTTTTTTTTAATTTGTTTTTGGGCTCAAGGCTGTATTTATAGTCAAACACAGCATTGAGCCCTGATATAAGGCCAATACTGAATACTAATTGAACAGTAGTATTTGGTGTTGGACTTGTATCAGCACTCAAGGCTGTGTTTGACTATAAATTCTTTTCAAATGATCTTATTATCTAAATTCTATTGGAATAATCCAACTTTTATGCATTTATGTCTGATTTACAACTCTTAACAAAAAACCCAAAAGAGCATTGGCAAGTATTTCGTGGAGATGAAGTGAATGAATGTGGTGACAACTCCTTGCTGCTTATAAAAGACTTGCCAATGCAGTTCAGGAGTTGTCACCACATTCATTCACTTCATCTCCACGAAAAACTTGCCAATGCTCTTTTGGTTTTTTTGTCAACTGCTGTATAGTCAACTGCTGTTGATGCAGTTCATAGACATCAGTTGATTTTTGTTGCACAGATAGTAGTAAGTTCAAGCAATTGTGAAATATATTTATAATGACCAGCCTAATTTTTGGACTGTTTGAGAGGCATGATAAAGAATGTGCAATCAAGTGTTAAGATGGTGAAATGATTGATATGTAAAAGTAGAAACGTGAGTTATAGTTTGTTTTTCGGATGAAGACATAATTATTGCCAACTTCCTGGGGGCTGAAATGTAACGTACTTAATTATGCATAAAAGACAAGACAGAACTGACTACGAGTCCCATAGATGGCCTAAGCCCTTGATGATATGACCTCACTACTGGATCTGCTGCACTTGGGGGTGGAGAGGTCTTATATTTGTTTGTACCAGATTTTAGGTGCACATGACTCCAAACCAGATGTTGTCCTTGCTTTCTATACAAACGTTTCGTGAGCTGGCTCACATCCTTGTGCTACTTTGCTGCAAGAGCAAAGTGTGAGTCCGAATATTATATGAGAATGATAGTAAGAACCACAAGTCCTCACTATGGTATTGAGATATGAACGTCACAGAAAGAAAAGCAAATATGGGTTTACTGAGTCAGAATTTTGTGTTTCCCAAAAAAATATAAAAAAAGGAATTCAGTATGCTTTGCCTGCACTCTGCCAAGCAGTATAATACTCGTAGCAGTTTGTTTCATGTGTAACAGTCAATAAATAGCTTACTGAGTATCTATTTTTTAAGCATAATTCGGTCATGTATTGAGATGAAGGAGAACTTACGCTGTGAATACTTGTGATTGCTTGCTCCTTGTAAAAGAGGGAGACTGAAGCTTTGCAAGCACTCCAAGCAATTAAAAAAAAAGGCTTGGAAGCAGGGTTAGAATACCTCCAGCAAGGTCTCAGTCTTGAGTCTAAAAATTACAGACTCAGACAGACTGAGACCTTGCTGGAGGCGCCTTCAAACAATAGCAGCGTCTGAAGGCCTCAGATGCGTCTCCCAATCCGAGACACATCTGCGGGGAGTATTTTATTATTATTATTTATTTATTTTTCTTCCTTTTGTTTCATTATTTTATCTCAGCTGTGATGGCTTCTTTTGTTTCATTTTCAATTTGGTTTCAGCTTTTTGTTTCGTTCTTTTGTTACAGCTTTTATTTTCAATTTGTTTTGTTCTTTTGTTTCATTTTCAATCTGGTTTCTTTTTATTTTCTATTTCAAGTATTGTAATTTTTATTATCTAGTATTGTATTTTGTGTTCCCAAATGTTGTAATTTTTCTATTTCAAGTATTGTAATTTTCATTATCAAGTAATATTGTATTTTTTATTCTAAGATATTGTACTTTTTCGATTTTGTTTTCATTTTATTTTAATAAATTAACGACATTTAAAAGAATATGAGATGTGATGTTTTAAAATAAATGGGAAAAGAATAGTGTGAATTAAGAAGAAATCAGGATAGAAAAGGTATATTCGAGTTTGAGAGAGTTTTGTTGTTGGAGGTTGTAGAGTTTGAAGTGGGTTTGAGTTAGTGGAATGTTGATGTGGAAATCTAAGTCGTCTTACTGCCGGAGATGGTCTTAGCAGGCTGCAGTGGTATACGCTTTCTTTGTTGGACTGCAAAATGACCAATCCTGTACATATCGAGTCTTCTGCTAGGCTTACCCTTTAGGAAAGAGGTTGTATTTCTATTGATACTATTTGCATGTTCATGGAGGTATAAATTTTTGCCTGGCATAGAATGAGAAGATACCAAACTACACCTATTAAACGAAGCACCTTCCGTGCATCTGGATATAAACTGTCAGCTGTCCTGGTATTGATGAAAGCTCTAAAAGTCTCCTGGGTCGGTATCTAACACATTGGTATTGAGATATGGATTTTTGCCTGGCATAGAATGAGAAGATACCAAACTAGACCTATTAAACGAAACACCTTTCGTTCTCCTGGATATAAGCTGTCAGCTGTCCTGGTTATGGCTCTAAAAGTCTCCTGGGTCTGTATCTCACACATTGGTGTAGTGAAAATCTATGGGAGTGGTTTCTTACATATCTGATTCTTATGAAAATACAAAATATGGAGAAACTGCTCAGAATTCTTGTTAATTGTGCACCTAAATGCTTGATTAGTGTGATATTTTGCAATGCCGGTCACCATCATTTCATCACTGTGTGTGCTAGTTCATAGATTGGTATGAAGGAGGTGTTATTGAGTAGGTAGATTATATAACTGTCCTTCAACTCAATATTGCTTGTTTCTTATGATTCTCTTTCTTTGACTAACTTCTGATTTTGTTGATCTTTATACATATTATCTGTGGCAAGAAACATAGCTAATGGGAGGTAGTATTGAAGTAAATCAATTGCAAATTTGCTCCTCACTAGGCTTTCTTGTAGATCCATGGCTTATAGTTATAGATATCTCAATTTAATGTACCCATTATGTCACTACTTATGTTGCCATATCATTCTATATTAACATCTTCATTGGTCGCAATTGCAATATTAGCATCTTAATTGATCCTCACATATGACCAAGAAACTATTTACTAAACAATGATTTCACTCTGTTAATTCATTGTAGGTTGTCCGGTCAAGGCTCCAGGAACAAGGGCACCATTCTGAAAAGCGGTATTCTGGTGTTGTCGACTGCGTAAAGAAAGTTCTCCATCAAGAGGGTATCACTGGGTTTTATCGAGGTTGTGCGACCAACCTTCTCAGGACAACACCTGCTGCTGTGATAACATTTACCAGTTTCGAGATGATTCATCGGTCCCTTGTAACTTTGTTTCCAAATGATCCACACCCTCAACCTTTGTGAAGATATTCATGACATGATGGATGAAACTAAACTTTTCTCCATGTTCTGTGTCGGCAAAAGATGTGTGGTCATTTTTATCATCTTGGTCTTGCGTGAATGATGTCTAAGTACCCAGATCGTGAGGATGGAAGTGTTTTACCAACAACAATGATAATGATGATAAGTTTGTAACAATTAGTATACAGGAACATCCAATTGAAAGTGACCATTTATTTTCCTTCTAGTAGGATTTATTTTATGTTGAGTAGTGATTTGTTGTGGCCTGTGGGGATACCTTAAAAAAAAAAAATTAGCTGAGCATTTAAACGTGTTTTATTCGCAATTGATTCATCAACGGCAAAGATTAATTTTACTCCACCAGTGATTGAATTCTGCAACTCTCCTCCCCCTCCCACTCTCTCTCCTACCTCCCTTCCAATGTGCAACCTTATTACTCCAATACTATTACTATATTCCATGTTAGCATTTGTATTGCTGGAATGATTAATACATATGAGTATTGCAACTAAGCAATTTGAGCTAGTTGATTTGCAGGTAGGGTTCGGGGCGGAGGAAGTATATCCCAACCATCTTGAAGTACCTTAGTCTAATCTTGATTAGTTGCGTCCCGAGCACTCAATATACTCGTGAAACAGAGAAATGGATCTGGTAACTATTAAGGCAGCCAAATGGGGCCTGTGTATGTTAAAGGTTGTTTGGGGATCTGCAGCAAAAAGGTTGATTAATATAGCTGTTGTGGAGCTTGAAAGCTTTTAAGCTGTACTACCGTTGGTATTGAACCAAAGAACAGACAAAAGAATTAAACTTAATTTGTGTGCAATTTTTTATGAACCTTTACAAAAGTGATCTCTGCTCTGTACATTCTGTTCTGACCGCCTGGACCTCTTTCAATTATTCCAAATCGACTCTAACAATATCTTGAACTCGAAACATATGTTGGATATTTTTCTTCTCTTAAATACTTATCTAACTTTCATATGATATCAGAACAGACTCTAATATCTGATAGGAATTGGATTGAATAACTACTAGTCTAATGGTTCAAAAAGAGTTAGCTGAATTGGTCAGAATGATCCCTAAGGTAGAGAACATAACCCCACAAAAGAACTTTAGTTTCATGTAGTTGAAAGCTTATCTTCAAAGCAACACATGTGACGAGAACCAAAGTTAGTGAACCTCGAGGCCTTGTTTAGTAACTTTAGTTTGGTTTGGTTTTAGTGATGAGTTATTTAGAAACAGTTTAATGATGAATAGTGAAATGGTTTTAAACCCTTAGGTAATCATGAATTGGATGGGGTTATTCAGGATTAATGAAATGTGGTGGTATTTATTTCAGCTTCAGAAATGAGTAAATGGTAGGTATAAAACATTGAATTGTAATTATAAGTGATATCTATCAGTTGTCATCCATCAAATCTAAAAAATGTGATGGGGTTTAGTGGGTAAGAAAAAGCTTAGAATTGAGCCCCATTCCTTCGACAAGCATGGATGTGTGCTATTTCGTTCCTTGTCCGATAGTATATCGTGAATGTAAAGTGTAACCGAGTATTATATAGTTCGAGCTCGATTTTGACAGAGCTTTACATAACTAATCCACAGATTAGTATATAATCTAATATGGATATAATGGTAAGAGAGCCACGAGGGAGAGATTGATGATGTGGAAGTGGAATAGAGAAATGGCTTATTTCGTCTCCATCATCGTTTGTTCAGCTGTAAAAACCATTCTTTTCTTTCTTTTTTAAGAAGATTAAAAAGAAGGAGAGAAATGAAATGAGCTATATATGCTCTCATGATGCCCTATGCAATAATATGGACCCCTACCACGATGGTTTATACCACAAATAATATGTCTTCATCATTTCCCCAAACTTTTCCCTAATCAAAAGCATATGTAATTAACTTGTCTATAACCTAATTAACCGACCATGCTTTGTTGTTCTAAAATACACTTAATCTTGACAACTAGGATAATGCTGAAACGGACTCAATTACGTTTGGGGTGCTATCAGTTCGCGGATCAAGATCGATAATGGAAAATATCTAGAATAGTTAAAATTGTTTATGTATATGCCAATATCTATGAGTAAGAATATAATATAGACATATTCTAGTTTATTTGTAGAAATAAGTCTTGTGGATCTTATCTACATTAGTTAACTTCCTTAAAACTCTTATCCAGTAAATACTATATATATGCATATATTGTATGTTTGACGTCATTACCCTATATTTACGTTCTCATACTATGATGGCTTCTTTATGTTTTAATTTCTCATTTCCTATTCATTGATGAATTACCACAATCATCTTCTGTCATTGTTCTGAATCCGCAAGAACGCGCGATCTCTCTTTCCATTTCAAATCAATTTGCGCAGATGACAACAATTTATACAAGATCACTCTAGGATCTCTTAAGAGATCCCATCAGGCATAATATAAAGGCATCGTTTGGTAGCACCATTAAATATGGTACTTTGGAATATGGCTTGTCTCTGGCCTGGGAACGTGGAATTGAGAAACTGAAAGTTGAAGTCGATTCTCAGCTCGTTTGGAATATGATAGAAGACCAAAGTGAAGTACCAGCTGATCTTAGCAACCTGGTCACGTCCTGCAGGGATTTGATGAGGAAGCATGGGAGGTACGATTCAGATGCATTCAGCGAAGTGAAAATCTTTGTGCAGCTTGAGCTACGAGATTGAAGATGGTGGCGAGTTCTTGGACCAACCACCTACAGTCTACCACTACCTAGTTTAGAATTTGATTTAGTTTAATTACTAATTTTTTCTATTGTAAAAAAAAAATAAAAAAAAAATAAAAAAAATAAAAAAATGGTAAGAAATTTGAATTTTGCAAGATCTCTTGTTAAAATCTTATGAACATAAATATGATCGAGCCTTTACCTAGCTCAGGAAAAAGTCTTAGCTAAGTAACGACTAAATTAGTTAAATAAGTAATCATGACAATTAAACAGTGGAGTCTTCCAACATATACTCATCCGTTTTTTTAGATTGTTTACGTTTGCTTTTGGAACGATTTTTAAGGAGGTTGGTATAATGTGTGTGGTGTTTGAGTTAGTGGCAGGACCCACAATAAAGTTGTGAGATAAAAATTTACCAAAAAAGAAAACGTAAGCAATCTAAAGAAACAGATTAAAATGTAATGCGTAAACAATCTAAAAAAAACAGATGAGTAGTATATATATGGCATAATCCAAACAACATTTGGCATCAAGTGGTCAACCCCATATCAAAGTTGAAAGCTGTGATGCATATAGCTTATAGCTTTTGCTTCGAATTTACACTTCACTAAAGTGCTTCATTCCCACAATAAAACGTATCCTAAGTTCATGCTTTCAAGTTTCAACTTTCAAGTAATCATGATGTAGTACCGTTGCAGTCTTTAGTGAAAATATCGACTACCGGTTTGTTTAAGTAAATTTTTTTGTAACTATGTCATGGATAAGTAAGGACGGACACATGATTTAGAGTCTAGAGGTCGAAATTACATACATAGGATATGATTAGTCCTAAGGTTCGCAAGAGGGGTTGAACACTCCACAATGACAACATCTGGCTCCTCTCCTGCTTGTAAGCCTTTGGTGCGTGTGAGTATTTTTTTTAAAATTTTTTTTCATTTCTAAATCCGAGTATTATGAGGTCTTGATCTCTTGAACTCTACTTTTAACGGCGATGCAATCAAGCTAAATGTACATGGGTTTCAGATCAGTAAGTACAAAGTAGGAAGGAGTTGGGATTCTATGTAACATGAGTGTTGTCAGCAGTAGAGAGAAGTGTGATCCAGACAAATTCCAGAATCAAACACCAATATATTTTCCACTCATCAAATATGCCAATGTTCAACCTCTCGTACAGTTTGCTCATCATTTTACACTTTTGCAGCATGTCAAATTCATAATTATAAATAAATACAGTTGTCATTATTTGTGTGTAACTGTGTATACATAATACTCCAGCAAAGATAAGGGGCAACGGTAAGTAAATATTCACCTAACAAATTAAGAAAAATGATGGAAATTTTATTGCATTAGGGAATTCCAGGATAGTTTTATCCATATTTCAACATATTTAGTGCAATTTTAATAACTGACATTGAATTATTTAGTATGATATGACGGAGATACTAAACAGATAAGTTGGGACTTTTTATCTTTTCTTATTTTTTGGACATACATTTATAAAAATTTGTTTGGGCAAACTGCAAATATTACCCTGTTGAAACATGACAATAATAATACATAATCCTCCCTTCCCTCCTTTTCCAATTTAAAATGTATTATAGTTGACTTTTTTACGATTGTTAAAAAATTTATTTTAACAACAATTCTCTTAAAAGTTTCTTATTTAAAAAATAATAATAAATACGTATTAGATATAATGGTACTTTTTGGAAAACTATTCATTGTGATTTTATATTTTGTGTAATATTCTAAAGTTTAAATTTATGAATCCCACAAATGTATTTCGAAATTGTTTATTTTTAATTATTTATCTAGAAATTATTTTGACAATAACATTGAAATTCTTTTGAAATAAGAGATGAAATATAATATGATGGTAACGGTGTGGGTGGATATAATAAATTTGTTGTACTTTTGAACATTTAAATGGAGTAGTGGGTTAATTGTTGTAATTAAGGAAGAGTATTAAGGAATAACAAATGAATTGGTACTAAGGTACTACCTTCATCAATGGGAGCCCTAAATAAGGTATAACAAACGAATTGGTACTACCTTTATAAAATGGTAGCCTAAAAGGAAATACGGGTAGTCGGGTACCCTATAAGAGTTTATGGGCAAATAATAATCGGACACCTGACAAAACAAAATATTTAACTAGCTGGATAATAATAATATCTGAACCCATTGATGGCGGCCACTCATTGGTTAGCTTAACATTACTACATGGATTCGCACGCACCAGAGTACAACCTCCTTAATTAGCTAGCAATTTCTTAGATGGGCCCAAAACTAAACGCTCCATACCTACCAGCTTCGGTAACGACCATAATACTTGAAAATTTTCGAACGTTAAGTTGTTGGGCATAATTTGTGGACGACAATACCCCTTGGATTTTATTTTTTTTAATATAAGAAGGGGTGGCTGCAATTTAAAAGAGTGATACCACCAATTCAATTTTTTATGTCTTTTGCTTATGTTTTGTATTATGAGAATCTTTTGCCTGAGGCCGACATATTTCAGTTGGCTTTTTTGAAAATAAAAAATCTTCGGACATTGTTTATTTATAAATCTTATACGAATAAAACAAATTCCATTTTAATCTTGAGTAGTGTATGTATTTTATTTTTGTTCTGTTGTTGAACTTATTTGAGCCCATAACAATGATGATTCGTTTACATACGTGATACATACGTGCTAATATTTTCAAAGGGAAAATTACTTCTGACTACCTTGCTACGGGCTCTCTTTACGGGAGTTACCTCGTTAATTTAACAATTACATCGAACCCCCTTGCCCAGAAAATGTTTGACTTGCCCGTTATTCATTTTTTAAAAACCACCGGCCAAACAAGGCCTTAGCTTTTTTCAATCATTTTTCCTATTCTTCTTTTTCTATTTAATCTTTTCTATTTTCTTCTCTCTTTTTTTTTTATCTTTTCTTTTTCTCTTTTTTTTCATGTTCTTCTTCATATAAAATTACAATTCCGGTACCGGAACTGCTACAACTCCGCAAGAACTGTTACAACTCCATTGCAGCTGTAAAACAGCTCCGACCGGAGCTGTTTAACAACTCCGATGATGGGAGCTGTAAAACAGCTCATGACCGGAGCTGTTAACAGCTCCAATGGAACTGCTACAGCTCTGCAAGAACTGTTACAACTCCATTGGAGCTGTAAAACAGCTCATGGCCGGAGCTGTTAACAGCTCCAATGGAACTGCTACAGCTCCGCAAGAACTGTTACAACTCCATTGGAGCTGTAAAACAGCTCCGACCGGAGCTGTTTAACAACTCCGGTGATGGGAGCTGTAAAACAGCTCATTAACAGCTCCGGTCGGAGTTGTTTAATAGCTCCGATCGGAGCTATTACCAGCTCCGGCCCGGAGCTATTTTACAGCTCCAATCGGAGCTGTTAACAGCTCCGATTGGAGTTGTAAAACAGCTCCTGGACGGAGCTGTTAAACAGCTCCGGTCGGAGTTGTTTAATAGCTCCGATCGGAGCTATTACCAGCTCCGGTCCGGAGCTGTTTTACAACTCCTACCGGAGCTATGGTGGTCTGGTCGGAATCCGACCAAATCCTTTTTTTTTTTCAATTTTTTTTAATTTTTTTTTTACATATTTTATATTTTTGTTGTTTTTTTTTTTTAATTTTGGGGTTGATTTGAAACAAAACCTTAATTTGGGATACTTTTACCATTATTATTAGTTCATTTTAAAATTTTTAATGTTTATGGTTAATTTAAAATAAGTTAAAGTTAATTTTGTAAAATAAAATAGTTTAGAGCCAAATGTGTAAATAAAGTAAACCGAAGTTATTTGTCTCAGGTAAAAAACTGAAATTCTGACAGTGTTAAAATTGTCATTTCCAGCTCTTAGTTCGCAAAAAGTCAAATTCGTGGGGCTACTTGTAATTAATTTTAACTAACAGGGGGCTACAAGTAATTGTTAAACTAAAAAGGTAAGATGTGTAATAAAAAAAACTAACAGATGGTGTAGATGTAAATTGCCCTATTTTCAAATGTCCATCCAAACTCCTAAACTAAGGACATGTTTGGTTATGATGAATTAATGATCAGTTTACATATATGCTAATGTTTCCAAATGCCCATTCCATTCCAGCATTCCTAAACTAATGTTTCCAAATGCCCATTCCATTCCTAAACTAAATAGCTGTTTAATTTTTCTGGAAAAGAAAATCAATATAATTGTCAGTTCAGTTTAATTTTAATTAATTATTTTTTATATTATACAAATAAATTTAATTCAGTTTACATTTATTTATTTAAACGAAATCAAACCAGAACTAACAATTCAGAATGGTCATGCATCAATATTCGATCTCGTGTGAAATATAATCACATTTAAGGAATATTTGAAAAATAGTGATCAAGTACTAACATCATCACATGAATGGGAGGGAGATATGGAGGTTGTTCTTCTTTCATTGTCTTGCCCGTATACAACTTCATTAAATTTACTAAATGTTTGCTTCTAAGTAGTAAGTATAATAAATAACCTCGTATGGTCAGTGTCAAATAAACAATAAGCACTTGTAATGGTAGTGATATGGAGAGTAGTAGTAAAATATACTCAGAGTTAAAGAAAGAGAGCAAAGCAAAGCAAAAGGGTTTGGTAAAAAAGAAGAATCGTTCACATTCAGAGACTTGGAAATGAAGCCCATCTATCACAAGTTTAGTTTGTTGGAGTGGATGTCTTTAGTTAATTTTGTATTACACTACCCTCCAATCTAACTTGTTAACCACTTTCAACGGAATACAAATTTCATGATAATGACTTTTCGTCTGCCCGCCCAGCCACCTTTTAACACATTACTCCGCCACTGCTTATGAGTTATGAGTAACAAAAATTACTCCGCCACTGCTTATGAGTTTATTTGGAAAAATGAATCAACTTATTTTTCTCAAAATTACTTGAAGTATTCTCTCAAAAAAAAAATTACTTGAAGTAGATATCAAAACCCATCGAAGAATCATCTTATTAACACTTGTCATATATGCTATACTTATGAAACTTTACCAGCAAAATCGAAGTTAATCCAATTAAATGAGCATATTACTATTGCCCTCCACATCGTGCAAGTGAAGTGCAACGGGCATATTAAATTCTCAATGATATTTTTGCTATAATTGTTTCTATAAAAGATTATGACTTATTATTATTAGTACACTGCACAACACATTTCATACTATTTCCCCAATCGTAAATGACAACTATGAATCAAATATCAACTATATATATTATACAAAGTACATCATACAACCTTTACAATAAATTCAAAATTGTTACCGAGTAGTATTAATAAATAAATTTCATTAATTAGTCCAGCATTCATTTGTTTAAATATATGTGTATCGTAAATTCGTGATGTATTCATAAATTCATATTATGGAAGAAATTAAAAGACAATATAAAATCTTAACTAAATGTAGTGTACGTTTTTGAGACGATGCAAAACAAACTTTACAACCTCACACACTACACAAGGAGGAACTTAAAGCCCCCCTCCCCCAGTCGTAAATAATAATTAGTATAATGCAATCTATCAATAAAATAAAAGAGACAAAAAAAATACCATTTTGCCCCTAAAATTTGCATATTTTGCAATTTGTCCTTAAAGTTTACTCGATTACGATTTACCGTGAACTTTTATATGGGTTGCAATGCGCACCTTTTAAGTGCTTTTCGACTGCGTTGGTATCAAATGCTCTGTTCGGGGCACATTGCAACTCATACAAATAGTTCAAGGCACAACCAACCAAAATTCAGGGGGTAAATCGCAATCGCATGAGCTCGCAAGTTTTAGGGAGTGTAAACACTATTTTTTGCCTTTCCTTTTTTATTTTTTTAATGATATATCAGTGTACTTTTAATTAATTATGAGTTGGTTGCACAACACTACTAACCTAATATTATTACACTCTAAAGAATTGTGATGGATTTTATGTCAAGCCTCATGATCATGATGCCTAGAAATGCCCATGGCTTTTATGTTAAGATTGTTATGCCTAAACTTATTCATGGCTATGATTGATATTTTATGTTAAAACTTTTCGCATTTATATTTGTGGTGTTCGATAATAGGAATGTTATAGTTATCGTGTAGGATATGAATAGTGTGAGTATGTTTGTCGAGATTTTTAAAGTTTCAAGTGGCACTATAAGATTCTATTCTCTAAACTTTGTTTGTTTGTGCGATTTGTCCCCGAACATTGATGGTCGCAGTTTGCCCCCTAAAATTTTAAATTCATTACGATGTGTCCCCTAAAATTCCATCGCTCACACGTGTTCCATACTTGTCACCGAAAAAGTCTAAATGCATAGACGTTTATACTATGAGGTGCACATCGTAACCCATATAAAAGTTTAAAAGTCACAACGTAGCAAAATTTAGAGTGCGAATTGCACAAACAATTAAACTTCAAGGGCAAAATGCGTTTTTGCTTTAAAAGAAAAGAAAAGATGAGGTATATAAGGCGATGATAATGTTGGCCGATGATGAGTTGAAGTTGTGAAGATAAAGAGAGGAAGAAATAAAGGAAGAACAAAGAGAACAGAGGAAGTCGCATTTTCCAGAAATACGCTTTACACTTTTCCAATTACAAAGGGATTAGTGTTGTACGTGTAGCTTAGATAGTAGTACATTGAGTTAGTTAGTATAAATACATGTTAGCTGAACAGATTATGTACTTGATGATTTACTCTCTCATTTTAATTACACTGTAATCCTTTCTTCTCTATCAATGAAATCATTCATTCCAGTCTATCTCTGTGAACATGGTATCAGTAGACGGTTACGTTTCTTGAGCTTGCTTCCGATCATTTCGATCAATTATTTGCGTGTTTGATCGCCTCTGTGAGTCAGTTATCTGATTCAATTCTTTGTGAATCAACTGTTTGATTCAAGTTTTCTTGTAATCATTTCTTCTCTATCAATGAAATCATTCATTCCAGTTTATCTCTGTTAACAAAAGTCATATGCGCAGTGTTGATCTTGATACATTTTTTTTTATTATTTATATATAATATACGCAATTATAATGTTTGGTCTATAAATTTGTCATCAATAAATCTCCAATCACCTTTATCGAATTAATCTTTATACAGAGTAAATAATCACCCATTTTAGTGAACCGGTGAACCTCTTGAATAAATATGTAGTGTCTCGCCATTCGAATAGAAACGTGTTTTGAGGAAACTGAAAATAGTTGTAATTATGATTGAGGATTTTATTATTATCATCTTTCATGATGAGCAATTGAATTGTACTACTACTACCATCATTTCAATGTATCAACAACAATTATGTTATGTAATTGTATTTAGTTATTACTACATTATTATTATTTTGGTATATAGAGACTCTTTTCATCTTTAGTCATTAAAAATCCGCCTCTTCATTTCATAGGATTCTTCTTCCCATACAACGGGCGTTTCAGGTCACACACAACATTCATCGTATGAGGTCAAGCCTGGCTATCATTTCTTTTTACCCTAAATAAAGTAATTAACACTTTCCAACATTATTTTACTATCATAATTGGATTTGGACGTTTAAAAAGAATAAAATCACAAAAGTTCTCAATTTCCAATTAAATTCTACTAATTACAAAATAACCAGAAATGGAAAAAAATGATTGTAACCTTATTCAACGAAATCAGTTATGAGTTGAATTTTCATAGCTAGTGGGTTAGAAACTCGTATAATATAATTTAAAACAAATGGAATTAATTTGAATAAACAATATTTGAATGAAATTTAACATGGAACACTATAGAGTTGACTGACATACCCACACCAATAATTATACAGTTTCCAATATAGAGAAATTGATATCTTGGTGAAATAAGAATATTTCCATATTTCAGTATATATTTTTTTCATGGATTTCAGAACCAAAACATAAAAATCAGGATTATAGAAAAAGTAAAGGCAAATAAACTAATTAAAAACCAAAAATGTCCCCGGCAGTTAGTTCAAATTCAAATCCGAGGCTATAGGTTCGGACTGAGGCTCTTACTAAAAAAGAGACTAAATTCAAAAGAGTAGAGCACACACTCATCACATCACACACTACTACAAGTATAGTGGTATAAAGCGAAGAGAAAGCCTTTCCAGTTTGTAGAGAGAGAAGAGAATCCAGAGAGTTTATTAGTATTTCAGAAGAAAAAAGGAAGAAGAAGAAGAAGAAGAGAAGCCAATGGCCAAATCCTCCCTGTAGAAGAGAGACTTTTCACAAAGGAAAAGGCGTTACATTATTATTGTTATTAATATTCCGTGTTAACTTTTCTTCATACTTGTGTTTGTGTTGGTGATCTAGAAACCCTAGAGGTTTGTTTGTTATTCTCCCTTCTCACTCACGTTAAGGACAATTTTGGATGAGTTGTGTTTGTGAAAGGGCGAAATCGAGATTGATTTGGTGAGTATAAGTTAAGTTGAATTTGAGATGGCGGCTATTGAAGGTTCATCACCAGAATTGTTATTCTCTGTTGCGTCTGTTGTGGAGGATGTTTTGCAGCAGCACGGGACTCGATCTCGTGGTCTTGATTTCGATGCTCGGAGAGCCGAAGAAGCCGGTAACTTATACTTATTCTCCTTCTTCACTGAGTTTTTGTTCGGTTTTGTTTGTATAATCTGCGTGCTGATTTGGTTCGCTTGATCGGTCATGATGTTTAATTTGAGTAAACTTCACATTTCAGTATCCATTTTACTTAGATTAAGTTCAAATGTCGAGCATATTGTTTGGTATCAAAGGCTGGAGTTGCTTTTAGCTTTCAAAAAGCGTCTGGTCCATTAAACGGAAATTCGGTGGATATTTTTAATGCCTGATTATTCCTTACCAAAATACTATACTACTCTTGCTCCTCTTTCTGGTTAATAATTCAATACAATGTAGTTAATCTCAATTGTAGATGAATGTGATTTTGGGGATAATAATCTGGTTGATAATGTTGACAATCCCCAATCCAGATAAGGAAATTCAAATTTGGAATTGAAATAATTACTTTTACTATGTTAATCAACATTCCTGTTGATATGAGTAATAAATTGCACAAGTTAATCCGTTATTTATTTTTTTTTATTTTTTTTTAAAAGCTATACGAAGATATGAAGCAGCGGCTTGGCTGCGAAAAGTGGTTGGAGTAGTGGGTGCAAGAGATTTGCCTGCTGAACCTTCAGAGGATGAATTTAGACTAGGATTAAGAAGTGGGATTATTCTCTGCAATGCACTTAATAAGATTCATTCTGGAGCAGTGCAAAAGGTTGGTAACTGATATTATTCTTTAGTTAATCTTTGTTTTAGGTACATAATTTAGTCATGGATCAACATGTTACTTCATCACTATCTTTTTAGGTTGTTGAGGGCCCGTCCGACTCTGCATTAATACCAGATGGTGCAGCTTTGTCCGCTTATCAGTACTTTGAGAATGTGAGGAATTTTCTTGTAGCCGTGCAAGAGATGGGGATTCCCACTTTTGAGGTCTCTGACCTCGAGGAGGTAGGTTTATTTTGTAATTATGCAGGGGAAAGACGGAGGATTGTTTGCTTGTTCGTTTCGTATAATCAGATGGTTTGGTTTTAAGTGAGGGAATTTTGATTATTCTTTCAGGGAGGAAAATCTTCACGAGTTGTGAATTCCGTGTTGGCACTCAAGTCATATAATCAGTGGAAACAATCAGGAGGAAATGGGGTTTGGAGATTTAGTGGAAACACTAAACCCAATACATCTGCAAAACAATTTGTTCGAAAGAATTCAGAGCCATTTATGAATTCTTTGTCAAGGACTACGTCGATGAATGACAAATACTTGAATGGTGTGTGTAATGATGCTGATGCTAACAGAACGGTAAGTAACTTTTGGGTAGAAATAGGTTTTTCAAGTTCGCAATGTCGTCCTTTAAAGCTTCAAGTGCTGATCCATCTTTTCTTTCTCTCTCTTTTCATTTTATTCTGCAAGCAGCCTAGTTCTTCCTTGAGCATGCTTGTTCGAGCAATTCTCCTAGATAAGAAGCCCGAGGAAGTTCCAAATGTAAGTTTGATTTGTACAAGTCAAGGGAAGTCTATTACATTTACTATATCTGGCTAGTTAACGGAATATCTGTTCAAACATTTACTTGTTTTTTCTAGCTTCAAAAGTTCAATCTTCAGTAAATGTTCTGATATGTTTCTCATAGCCTCTATTTCTGATAATGAATATTTTTCTTCCACAGCTTGTGGAGTCGGTGTTAAGTAAGGTCGTAGAGGAGTTTGAACATCGCATGACAAGTCAAATTGAATCGGTATTGTTTCATGTCTTTTATGTTAGTCTGCATGTAGTCACAGAATGTTCTGATTCCTGAAAGACAACTTCAAATACAGTTTGAATATCTCATCCAGTAATTGGTGTATGTTTTTATGTTTTAACAGAAGAAAGCGAGTCCTATTAACTCCATCAGTTCACATGGTAGCTTCTCTGCATTCAAACCGTCTTCATCAAATGGAGAGGTAATCTCCTTGTGTGAACTGCTGGTCAATCAGTTGCAATGAGATTTCTTTCATTTTTCAGTGTTGATCCCTTTTGCTTTCAATCTTCCATTCTAGGTTCAAGAAAAGAATACTCCCGTACCAAAGAGAGACGATAAATTACAGAAAAACAGCATTGATGATAAAGATTCTGAAAGTAACATGAAGAAGAAAATTATTGTGGCTCAACAGCACAATGATATCAATGTAAGAGGCAATAAAACAGATGCATATGTTGACAATTTCCTTGTCCTCCTTTCCAAGTTGGCTGATAAGGTTATTCTTTATTTGGTTTCCTAATCTAGGTTCTGAAAAACACACTCTCAGCTACAAAGTCTGGCATGCAGTTCATGCAAATGAAATTTAACGAAGAATTCTACAATCTTGGTATATGTTCAATTCCCTATTGGTTTCTTCAGTCAAATATTATTTGGATGTTGCAGTATAGTATATGTTGCAGTATAGTTGATGGAAAGAGTTTATCAAGGCTATCTCAGTTCCCTTCTTCTAGTTTAACCTAATATATACTCTTAATATTCAGGCCTTCATATCAACGGACTAGCTCATGCTGCCTCTGGTTATCATAGAGTACTCGAGGAGAACCGGAAACTTTATAACCAAGTACAAGACCTGAAGGGTAACACTGTGTCCTATTCATATGTTATCTGCTTCTTCTGTATGTTTTCAAGTCGGTCAATTTTGAATATTTTGATTCTACCAGGAAGCATCAGGGTTTATTGTCGTGTCAGACCATTCCTTTCTGGGCATAATTATCCAAGTATAGTGGATCATATGGATGATGGGGTTATAACAATAAACACACTAGCAAAGAATGGAAAAGGGCGAAAATCTTTCAACTTTAACAAAGTTTTTGGGCCTTCTGCAACTCAGGGTTAGTGTTAATACATGTTTGTTTTCTTATTATTAAGGATTCTGTAGAACATTTCTAATTCCCTCTTTTCCCACTCTATTTCAGAGGAAGTCTTTTCAGATACCCAGCCCTTAGTAAGATCGGTTCTTGATGGTTACAATGTTTGTATATTTGCTTATGGCCAAACAGGATCAGGGAAAACTTTTACCATGGTAAGATAGAAGTTGTGTATAGTTCTTACTGGATTTATTATAGTTTCACCTATTTCAGTTCTCTAATAAACCGAGTTATCTTGTATTCAAACTTATTCAGACAGGACCGAAAGACCTCACAGAGCACAGTCGGGGAGTGAACTACAGGGCTCTCGGTGATCTCTTCCTTCTTGCTGAGCAAAGAAAGGATACCTTTCGTTACGATGTGTCTGTTCAGATGATCGAGATTTACAATGAGCAAGTCAGGGATCTACTTGTTACTGATGGATTAAACAGAAGATATCCTTGTCAATTTTACGTTTTCTTATTATAGTTTACATATACCATTGGTCTCAGAAAGTTTTGTTGCTGAAGAGTTCTTTAACTAAGATTACATTAGAAATTCGAAATAGTTCCCAAACAGGACTCAGTGTACCAGATGCAAGTTTGGTTCGTGTTTCTTCAACTTATGACGTGATTGAACTTATGAACATTGGGCAAAAGAATCGTGTTGTGGGTGCAACAGCTCTCAATGATCGAAGTAGTCGATCTCACAGGTCAGAATTTCTTTTCTTTTTGTAAATTCCTTTGTAAGCATACCGCTGAGAAAGTCATAAACTAAATAGACTTCTCTTCACCGCCAGCTGTTTAACTGTTCATGTACAAGGAAAAGATTTGACTACCGGAAACATTCTTCGGGGGTGTATGCATTTAGTTGATTTGGCTGGAAGCGAGAGAGTTGACAAGTCCGAAGTGACGGGAGACAGGCTTAAAGAGGCTCAACACATCAATAAGTCCCTCTCTGCTTTGGGTGATGTGATATCATCTCTTTCCCAAAAGAACTCACATGTCCCCTACCGGAACAGTAAACTCACACAGCTACTTCAAGATTCACTTGGTAAGGACAATAGAGTGACAATATATAACTTGCTTGTTTATTGCCCCTTTTAACATGGTGGTCATGTTCTATTATTGTAGGAGGGCAAGCAAAGACATTGATGTTTGTTCACATAAGCCCCGAGCCTGATGCTGTTGGAGAGACAATTAGTACACTAAAATTTGCCGAGCGTGTAGCGACAGTTGAACTTGGTGCTGCAAGGGTTAATAAGGATTCTACGGATGTTAAAGAGCTCAAAGAACAGGTCCTTTATTTATTAAATTTCTCAAAATATCTTTGTTATGGAATAACTTCTAATAGGTAGCTCTTGAATCACTTTTAGTTGCTCAATTGTTTTTCAATATGATGTTATAGCTTGCCAGTCTGAAGGCTGCCTTAGCAAGAAAAGATGGAGAATCTGTACCCACCCAGCAGAAGGCATTTGGTAGTCCAGGCAGCATTCCCTCACCCTTCCATCCAAGTTTAAATGGTAGAGATTTGGGCATGCAGTCACCAAATGGTCTCAGGAAGCCAATGGAAGACGTTGGAAACATAGAGGTAGTCTTTTCACTATGCAAATTATTATCATTCACATCAGACCATTTGCCAACTTTAGCTGCTAGAGATTTGAGCATGAATTCTCTTTCATATCTGAAGGATCAATCTATGATGCGTTCACAGGTTCACAACAATCCTGTAATAAGACAAAAGAAGCAGAGCCTGGACCTAGACGAGCTTCTCGGAAATTCTCCTGTGTGGCCACCTATAATAAGCAACCCTTGTCAAAACAGTGGTGATGAGGATAGAGAAGTAGGACCGGGTGAATGGGTGGACAAACTCATGGTGAACAAGCAAGATCACATTCTTGGACTTGAGAGTCCTTTGGGCTGCTGGGAACCTAATAATGCCAACACATCAGATGCATTTTACCAGAAATATCTATCCGATCCCTCAAAGTACTATCCTGAAAAGTCATTCAACCTATATGCTGCCAGTAATCAATACGATGGTAATAGTACTGATGACCTAGATGAGCTTGATGCTGGAACTAGCAACTCGTCCGAGCCAGACTTGGTCTGGCAGTTTAACCAAACAAAGCTCGGAACCTTTGGCAACGGGATTAGTACGAAGGCTCAAACACCCAGTGTAAAACAAACCAAAAGCCCAGAAATCAGGTAATTTATTATCTTAATCTAATTTCATACAGTTGAAGCCAAGTTTATTACCTTGCAGTTTTCTTGTATTTTCACTATCAGTCATGCTCCATTTGCATCTGCATGTGACAACAAGCTGCTAACTGCATTCCTCTTATTTGTATCAGGTCCATGATCCCGAAATCACGTAAAGTGGTTAACGGAGTTGGCCAAGGTCATACTCAGCAGCGATTAGGGAGGCAGCCTGTTGAGTTAAAACGTAAACCAGGTAGAAAGTAGAAGAGTTATCGACGGCTTGACCACATTTTTTTTTCCTTCTGTCTTTGGTCTAATTTTTCTTATACCGGCCATCAGAGCAACAATTCCAGTTGCTTTATGTTCCATATATCATGTGGTCGATGTGTTTATTTTGTTTGTTGTTGAAAGGACCACATATCTTTCTTTTTTGCTGGAAAGATTTCCGGCATTTGATTTTTTTGTTTTCATGAGTTTATTACGCGTGTGAAGAATGTGATTAATTATTTGACAGTGCCTTGTAAAGTGTAAGTTTTAGAAGTTTTACCACAATGAAGATATTATTGATCTTGATGTGAGTTCTACAAGTTTGTTACTCATAATTATTCGGTATGTCCCATTTTGTTATACTATTTCGCATCAGTTGATGATATATATATATATCACATATATATATATATGTGATATATATGTGTGTGTGTGAAGTCTGAACTTGCAAGCAATGTGAGTTCCACAATGATTGTGTTGGAGTAGTGTAGTAGTGTATTTCGTCAGAAATTTAATGTCCGTAGACTTATTTTTTGGTGGATAATGCTGTGGGAAAATGATCGCAGTGTTTACAGTTTACGAAGGTGAGGAAGGAAACATTCAGATATACTACTACAAGTTTATGTAGTAAAAGTGTAAAACATACTTGCACCTTGTTATGGCCTATGAGCAATGAGTTGGAACATAAAGCAAGTGGAATTAGCTTACCAGATGTAAAATTTGTTATTAAATTCAGTTGATCGAGATTTTGAGGTCAATTTATATAGTCGAGTTTCAAAAATTCTCATTAAATCCATTTGAGCGAGATTTTAAAGTCCACAACTAATAATTAGTGACATTTTTGTTAATGTTATTTGTAAGTGGCTGTTTTTGTAATGTTGTGTGTTGATTTATTTATGTATGTTTCCCTAATAATAAAAGGAACATCGCATTGCAAGTAGCTAGAAAGTGGAACTTTATTTATTTATTTTAACACAACACTAAAAAAAAAAGGGAAAGCTGCACCGAATTAAACAAAAACTCTTCCCCATATGAATCGCCATATCTAGGTTGGGCCGAGTAGAAAGAATCCCCAAATATTGAGTAGCAAACGACACCCTAACTCACACGACAAAGCATTTCTCCAATGTTGTCAGGTCTCCGACCACATAATTATTGATGACATATATACTTCCGAGAATGCAAGATCTTTGCTTGGAAATAGTCTCCTTCGCTTTTAGCTGTTTCTTTTCCATCAATGTTATCATCACCATCAACAACATTTGATATATCCTTAATCAAAGTGATGGTGATACCCCTGTGTGCGGATCACGACCATTGTAAAACTGACCAGATTTGATATAGCAGAAATGGCGGGCTCGTAGGTAACAGAGCAACCTTCTCGCGCTGTCAAGGTAGTCAAAGTAATGCATGCGAATAAAGATATCCAAAAATTTACACTTTGGTATTCCCGAGATAGACATTTCAACCAATTCATCATCATATCGAAATTGAAATTTAGATTGAGTGAGCATAGTGTCCAAGTCAAGTTAAAGTTCAATTTCGCTTATACAGGAGCTCTGCCGGCGGGAGCCCATAAAGATGGACATTGTTGTCTCCCTCCTGGAAGCTAAGTGCCATGGCAATCTTACGGGGACTAGGATTAGCTTAATATTGCCACTGGTCTAGGTGGAGACCGTACACCAATACAGTCCAAGTGTGTTTACAAAACTCCGAGGCAGAGAGCACAACGTTTTGGCGCTGTTCTAACATCGATAGGTGGGTCGGGAAGATGTTGCCACTTTTTGGTGATGGGATCGAAGACTACTATGGTATTATCACGGAGTACTGACTGCCTCCTTCGACCGCCTCTCTTCCGCCCCATCAAAATTTGATAATTAGAAACAGAGGATGCTTTGTTTTCTTTCTTTGAACTAGCTAGCGGATACTTTTGCTCGCGAATCGATTGGGACGGTTGCTATATTTTAAATTAAATTCTAATGAAATAATAAAAAGTAAAGTTATGATGAGACTATACTAATACTATATTTTATCATAAACTCAATAATTTGTGTACTAATTCCTAACAAAATTAAGTCCAGTTGAGTTCAATGTTCAATTTCATTCAGTTATGTTCAGACTTGCTTAATGCTTAGTTATATTTTATGCTACAAATAAATTCTATTCAGTTTCATTCAGTTCTGTTCAATTCAGTTCAGATGAAATAACAGCTTCTAAATGCGATCGATATAAAAGTCCACGTAATTAAGTGGGCCTGTTTTTTTTTTTTAAAAAAAACCCTAAAACTGCCTGTTAAGCCTCTCTCTAGTCTGTATCGATCCTGCCGGCTCCCCTTAGCTAAACTGTGTAACATGTCCGACGTTCCAACCGAATTGATAGCTGAAATACTCATCCGTCTGCCGGCTGAGTCTCTTGTCCGGTTCAGATGTGTTTGTGAAGAATGGCGATCACTTATCGATCAACAGAGGTTCCGCAAACTGCACCAGATTCGGCGCCGTCATCGTCATTCTCAGGATGATGATGATAACCTTTATATTATCCATTGGAATGACTATGAAAAATACCAGCTGGGTAATAGGATTCAGTCCATATCTATTAGTGAATGTTTATATGATCATTTAGATGATTATCTAAATTTTGATGAAGTACTGCCGTTGCCTTCATGTGATGGCCTCATCCTCATTCCTGGAATTGGGGAGGGAAATCTCCATCCAAGTCGCCGTCGATGGGTCCTCTGTAATCCTTTCTCAGGCCACTTCCATCAGTTGCCGCGCTATCCAGCTTGTCGCAGTTGTTTTGTTACCGGCGGCTTTGGGTATGATTATATTCATGATGACTATAAGGTCATCAAGGTCGTCAAGGATGTTTGCCGGCGTTTGTTCATTACTTCGATCTATTCTCTTAAAATCTAATGAATGGCATACGAAAATTGAGGACGATCCAATTCCCAATTGTACTACTATATGGGGACTTAATAATCATGGAGTTTTCTTCAATGGTGCTATTCATTGGTATGTTGTTTGTTGGGGTGCCCGTATGATACTTGCTTTCGATTTGAACACAGAAAACTACCACCTGCTTCCAACTCCGTCGTCGTGTCGCTATAATGAGGCTTTGAATGTACTTGGAGGAGAGTTATTTTTAACTGGTTCAAGTGAAAGATTGGAAAGGGTATGGTCAGTATGGATAATGAAAGATTACGGAGGAAACAACATGTGGACCACGATTATGTCGTTTGATCTACACAGTGTTGAAGTAGATCCTTGTTCTATGGCCCGTGGATATCCAAAGCTCCTGGCCTATCTCAAGGGTAAACAGAAGGTTCTTATCATGTATCATTACTCGGAAGCTTTCTGGTTTGATTTGGTGAAGAAATGCATGACAGAAGTTCCCGCTGATGATTTCTCATCTGAAGGTAGGATGATCTGCAATGCAATGTCCGCAAGCCTTATTGACCTAAATGCACTTAAAAGAGCTTCAGCGAGAAGGAAGAGAGAGCGAAACTAAATTAGTATGCTAAATTTCTTAGCATGCAACATTCATCTATCTGATGCTTCAGGTCGGCCAGAATGAATGTAAATTAGTATTTTTCTTAGTTAATGAGACTGCAATACTATATTTGCAATGGTGTGATTTCCTTTTGTTAGTGATCATGAATATGCTGCATGCAATGGATATTATAGTTTCTGTTTAATTTTGTGTAAGTTTGCCTGTTTTCAGCAAGCCTTATATTTGCCTAAATAAATGCACTTCAAGAAGGTAAGTAGCTAGTAGTGGTCTGTCAAGAGCTCAAGTGAAAAGGAAGAGAGCATGCTTTAATTGGAGATGAAGATCATGGAGCAACTCCTATTGCTGCTGATAATTTTTTTTACTAGTATAACTACAATAACTCAGTTTGTGAAAGCAGATTTTCTTATTTGCATATTTTGATATTACATACAGATTTTCCTATATATTTGCATGTTACATATTTTGACATTATAAAAAATGACTCTGTTTATGTAGCTTAATTTACATGAATTATCTGAATATGAACTGCCCCCTGTTTCACTCTAGCAAATTGAATCACAAGGCCATTTCTTTTTTGTCGATAGAATGTAGCTAGAAAGGTTACATGCGTGTGGACCAAGAGTTTTTACAAAGTATACCTGCTCTATAAAGCTTTGTAATTAGGATGGATGACTTCTGATTCATTGATGCTCATGTTATGCATGTCCACCTCTCTCAATTTCACTTGTCTTTGCCATAATCTCCATGTTGCGTGAACAAACAAATTAAAACAGGAAACAGTAAAATTATTTGGAAAGGGGAAATGAAACTCAGAATTGTATTGTCATGCATAATTATGAACAATCAAATCAATCCGAAGAGAAGTAGTTGAAGGAGTAAACATCACCTTCCTTTGAATTTAATGCTATTATAACAATATAATAATTAGTATCTTTAAGTTCACAGCAAAATAATGTGTTCACTTGATCAAGACTAGGGTGGGCGTGTGTCGGGATTGATCGGACTAGTTCGGAAAAAATAATCGGGTATCCGACATTTTGGGTTTCATTTTGTGCATCTCGATACCCGGCCCTATTTTAGTCGGGTACCCGAGATCGGGAATCCTAATATATAGGATCGGGATAGGGACAGGTATCGAGATTTATAGTTTACGGAAAAAAAGTGATTAATTAGTCTGTTTATAAATAAAACATATGTGCAATGCTAGATATACATGTCCAACGAATAGGTTGGAGACATCCGATCCCTAAATACTCGACCAATGGAAGTTTGGATACCAAATCATTAAAAAAAAGGGTAATTTGCATCAAGATCCCCTGCTAGTTTCATCAATTACACATTGGCCCCTACTAGTTTAACAACTACACATTACCGCCTGTTAGTGCAAATCAATTACATTTTAACCCACGACCTTGACTTTTAGCGAATTAAGGCATGGAATGTACCATTTTGCCCTCATTTAAGTTTTAGTTTTTAAAAAAAACCAAACAACTTCAATTCTATTTTATTACATATTTGATTCTAAATTTTTCTATTTTACAAAATTGACTATAAATTATTTAAATTAACCCCCATTAGTTATATAAATCTCAAAATGTTCTTAAATATTATAACAAAATGATCCATACACAATTATTGATTCATATCTCACTCCATATTTTTGTAAAAGAAAAAAAAACAAATTAAAAATAAAAAATAAAATTAAATATACAACTCCGATGAGCTGTTTGAAAGCTCCGATCGGAGCTTTAAACAGCTCCGATCGGAGCTGTGCTTTCCGGCAGCTCCGGCGCCGGAAAAATTCCGGTGCCGGAGCTGGAGAAGAAGAGTTAAAATTAAGAAAAGAAAAAGAAATAATAAAAGTAAAAAGAAAATAAAATTAAAACATGAAAGGAAAAAAGAAAAAGAAAATAAAATAAGTTAAGGGAGTGTTTGGCTAGCCACATTTTCAGAAAATTTTAGACTTGGTCAACTCGATTGGGGTAAAACGTAACAGTTGAACCAGTAGGGCGAAAAATGAAATGAGGTGCACTAACAGGGGTTCATTCTGAAAATTTCCCTTAAAAAAAAAAAAAATAGTGTTGAATGTTTTCTATACTTTACTCCAAAGTCCAAACTCCTAGTAGTTCGCTGATTAGTAAAAACATAAATCTTCTTAGATCGCAATTCCTGAATCTTATTCTCCATGAATTAGGTGATCTAGTAGTATTAACAGTCGAATAAAGTTGAAAGTTAAAATTCCGGGAAAATCCTGACTAAATTCCTAAACCTCGCCGTCCTGCCGCCGCTGGTGTCGCCCTCTCCTCCGCCCATCGCTACGTTACTGCTGTTTTATCACCAAGGTATCTTTTGTCTCTCTCTTCATTGTTAATATATAAACAATCAGCTAGCATTTTTAATACGATTCATTCAATTTAGGGCTCTATAGTATAGTATACCGTACTTGCAGAAGAAATTCCGAGATTAATTTTGACCTGATAAGAATGTGATTGGTGCTTCATCTATTTGAATCCTGAAAGTTTGTTTTAGTTGATATGTATAGTATACTATTTGTCTGTTTAAGAGCTTTATCGTGTGGTTCTTAGTTACTGATAACACACACATTTTATGCTTTATTTTATGTATGTGAGTAGCTGGTGTGGTAGTGAGTAGCCAAACACGCTATCAACGCCTACATTTCAATAATCTTGATGGTATTTGAGATTACTAGCACTCAGTAGTTGATACACTTGTTTCTCAGTATTGATATAAACCGGTTAAAATTAAGCTGCACCATTTATCATCATATTCATGGGAATTCCATTTTATGTTCTACATAGTTCATGATTTTATTAGCTGCTAAAACAGGATGACGATAGAATTGGCCAACGAGGAGGAGAAGCTGGAAGATTTGCACATATCAACCCAGGATGAGGACGAGGAAGAAGATGAAGATGAAGCTCAGAATGAAGATGATGTAAGCGACGAAGAAGATGATGAAGACCGGGTACCAATGACATTGGGCTTTGCAGAGAAACCAAATAATAAATGGTCATTGTTGCGCCAATATTTTCCCAGTAAAGCTGGTGGCTCTCCGGTAGTTCACAAACTCAATCAAATAGACTTCATTATTTTACTACTTCTCTGTGCTCATCAAGAGCCCCACTTTTTTCTCAACTTTTTCATAGTCCGTTTAACCAAATATTAATCGATAGCAAAAAAAAAAAAAAAAAAAAAAAAAGAAGTTATATCATGAAAATATAAGGACACTATTTTCATAAATGATTTTTAAAATTATTTTTCTGTATGAGTTATTATTAATTTGAAGCTAAACCGGACTTAAAACAGTCAACAAAAAAGTGGGACATGCCTTTCCTTTTTTGGTTTTGTTAACAAGAGAGAACTCAACTTGTGACTTAGGCATGGCTTGATCCCGTAAACCTGCCTTCTGGAAAATCAAGTCTTTGTGATTTTTGCGGGGAACCTCTGCAGTTTCTGCTCCAGGTACAAGTCATGTCAATAAAGTTTGACCCGAACGCAAAGAGATAGTTTCTTTTGTGTTCACTTTTTGTTTCTATTATTATGTAGGTCTATGCACCGTTAACTGAGGAATCAACATTTCATCGGACGTTGTTTGTCTTTATGTGCCCATCATCGGCTTGTCTCGTCCGTGATCAGCAAGAGCAGCAGAAGCAGGCCCTACATACACCACAAAGAAGGTATCTTGTTGTTTGGTTTCCATGATTGCCTATTTTTGTTATATCTTTTTGTGCAACTGTTGGGGTTTTCATTGAAGTTTCAAAATATGGACGGGACTAAAATTCACTTAGCCTTAGGATATATTATGAAAAATTATGGATTAGATACATGTTTTTCCAACAGGTAACGGATCTTGTTGACCCAACAGGTGTGTAGTTAGGTCTGGATTCCCTGAACATGGAAATGTAGCATACTTAAGAGGTTAACCAACTAAATGATCCATCAACTCCCCTTTCCCTCTCCAAAATATACCTGCACAAAATATTTTTGGATCATATTTGCTTCACACTCTGATCTCAATAAGTGCTTTCAGTGTCAAGGTTTTCCGGTGTCAATTGCCCCGGGTGAATTCCTTTTACTCTTCTGAGTCGCCTGCGGATAATGGGAGCACACAACCTCTGACTGCTGGAGGTAACTTTACTTCTTATGTTATATTTTGATATTTTAACCGGTAAGTTTTGCATAGTTTGCGTTGGAAGTCTTTGGAAATACAAGATGATATGATAACCAAATAAGAGATAGAGATAGAGGGCCAATGTGTTTATGGTTGCAGCACCAGAATGCATACCAGCGCTTTTCATTTCACACCACTGTCTCATTCAATGATTGGTTATTTTATCCTCCCTAATTTTTCACAGCATTGCTATGTAACTGGTGTGGTACATGGAAAGGAGATAAACTTTGCGGTAGTTGTAAAAGAGCACGGTATTGTTCTGCTAAGCACCAGGTATCTTGCCAAATCTTATCTCTTTTGTATACATAAAACAAGGTTTAGTTTTGTTGTAAATAAGGATTTGTTCCCATTTGCAGACTGCTCACTGGAAATATACCAAGTCAAGTCACAAGCTCTACTGTCAAAAGTTCGACGAGACAGCTGGCGAACAACCTCAATCAGGTGAGAGTTCAAGCGAAGGATGTACTGGATACATTTTCTGGATAACGGCATTAGTTTTTATTGGTTAGCCAAGCATACATGAAAGAATAGTAGTTCTCGGAGATGAAGTGTAGAACCAAAATGTGCCTGGCAAGTCAATGTTTGTCTTTTTTTTGCTGGCTAAATGGATGACAAATTCTTATGGTGGGGGTAAATTGCTTACTTAGTGAATCTTCAAGGGCTTAGCTTCAGTAGTTTCAAATGTTTGCAGGCAAGTATCACATTTGACAAATGTTGTGTGCTTGAAGGCAATTTTCCGTGAAATGTAGTATGAACTGATCTCTGGATGAACTTCTTTCTTTCTTAGCTTCAGTAGTTTCAAATGTTTGCAGGCAAGTATCACATTTGACAAATGTTGTGTGCTTGAAGGCAATTTTCCGTGAAATGTAGTATGAACTGATCTCTGGATGAACTTCTTTCTTTCTTGCTTGTACTGTTAGAAAATCGAGTATAACTCTGCCCTTGAGTCCTGATACCCTTGAAAGATTCTTTGTTCTTATTCCTTCTTTATGGGGGGTCATAAAAAAGTGAACTGATGTTTGTTTCTTTGGAAAGCTGCCAGCAACTCCCTTTGGCCAGAGTATGAGATCACCAATGAGGATGAATGTGAACTTAGCGATTCAGAGATGCTAAATGGTGATGGATTGGTTCCTGGAGATCAGGTGGACGATTCTATTAAACAAGTTGAGAAATATTTCAAGGCAAGTTTCATATCCACTGATTCTATTTACTTTTAGAATGAATATGATCTATAATCCTTGCTTAATTTGCTTAAATGTTTAACAGGGAAATGTAGATGCTAGGAGTTTGTCGACTTTCCAGGAGAGAATCTCTCAAGCCCCAGAACAAGTTTTGAGGTGATATTCTTGGGCTTGGATCCTGTATAAGAAACCAATATCACTAGTTCCCTACTAAACAAATTCTTGGGCTATGATCTATTAAACAAATTTTGATTGATCAGTCAGACAATTCATTCAATCTTGTTCACACCGAGCAGGTACTCTAGTTCTGCTCAAGCAAAACCATTATGGCCCATGTCTGGTTGTCGGCCATCTGAACTAAACATCCGCAAGTGTAACTATTGTGGTTGTGTTCGCCAATTTGAATTTCAGGTGCAGTGTCATTTATGAACATATAACTTTGTAGTATCAATTTCAGATTCGTATTTGATATTTGTCCACATGTGGTTCCAGGTTTTGCCACAACTACTTTATTTCTTCCATGATGATACTGAAGATTCTCTCGATTGGTCCACTATTGCTGTGTACACCTGCGAGGCATCTTGTGGAGAGCAACAAGTGGGGGGTTACAGGGAGGAATTTGCATGGGTGCAACCTGCTTCACAGCAGTGATAAGAACTCCAGACATAATGTAGTTTATTATATGAAAAACCTGATAAGTTTCCTGTTGTTGGATTTATGAACACTGTGTCTGCATTTTCATGTTTTCTGTGGCTCGATCATGTACCCAAGATGAAGTAGGAACCATATGAAAAACTGAGTGCGTATAGTTTGTGTTTGAATGTATCATTTTTGAAGCGCATGCTGTGGTGGTATGTAAATTTTGAACGTTGCTGAATATGATGACAGCAAATATTGAGAGTGCTAAGTGTTGTGAAAAAGATGGTAGCATGGATTCATTTATGATGAGCCCATAATATTAATGATAAGTGTCCGGGAGTCATAAGGTGGTGCAGCGGTGAGGAGAGTTGGGATACTTAGGAGTAGTTGTAATATTTCTCGTTAAAAAAAAATGATAAGTGTCCTGTTGTATACAAGAATGAGATAATTTACTAGTAGTATTTTAACAGCCATTCACGTTTTATTAGGCAGAAAACTTGATTTTGGTACTGCATGTGACCATCTTTTTAAGATTGGGAAGTCTCGATAATACGAACATTTTCTTTCATCGTGCGTATTGATTGGGCGTTAAATTTGTTTTGAAAGAAAACGGTTAAAAAAGAGTTCCCTTTTCAACACAAGTAACAATACTATGCGTGGAACATACTTTCATATCCAGGGCTTCAATAGTTAATTTTAAGCACGTGTATGGTTGAAAATCAGGTCCTACTTTTTTTTAATCAGGAGTATAACTTTTAATTTTCCTAAAGGAGATAGAGAGCTACTACAATTTTTGCATATCTATAATCATCAATTTTTTGTGTGCATAAATGTCTCTTGATTCTCTTAAGAAAAACATTTAATAGTAAAAGACAGTGATACTCTCTAAGGATTAGGTGCCAACTGAGTAATTGATAATTAATTAACTGAAAAATCATTTATAGTGGGGTTTTGAATTTCTAATTTTGATTGAATAACTATCTGTATACTTTTTTATATTGCATTAGGAAATGAGTTGAGACAGCAGGTGTTCAATCTGCACCAGCTTCAGCATTTACAGGATGATGAGTTATAATAAGGTGGTGCAGCAGCGGCATTTACGAAAGATTATTGAAAGAGTAGCACAAGGTAAGATAAATGTCAGCGAATTTCACATATTCAGCAATGACATGTTTTACACATTCTATGAAACTAGTCAATCTGCTTGATTCCTGCCCATCACAGAACTAGTGAGGCAAGATATCTCAATGACGAATATAGCGCACAGTGTTACTCATCTCTGGAAGCAGATTCCAAACCAGCGGAAGGGCTGTCAGCATAATATTCTTGATGTTTAACATTCACACCGTACTGCATTTTCACACACACACACACAGTTAATACGCATAACCAGAAAGTGGAAAAGAGGGCAGAATATTGTACAGAGAAATGTCACGTGATATTCAAAATTGAGGTATTAAGATTGGATTCACAACATGCCTAGGCCTGTCAATTAGGCTTTTGGGTGAGGTATGGGTTAAGTGAGGTAGGCTTTCCACCCATTTACCACCCACCTATTTACACCCATTTATAAATGGGTGTGAATAGGTGGGTGTTAAATGGGTGAGGTAAACCTCATAACCCATTTACAACCTTTTTTTTTCTCCTCTTTTTTAGAGCACATAAACATGAAGTTCCATTAATTTACCAAACTCAGAATACATCAGATAAGGGCAAAAGTCGTATACACAGAACAGTTTCCCATCACCACCTTTGCTAGCAAATGTGCAACACTATTACATTCACGCTTTACAAAACGAAAACGAACAACTTGGAAACTAGAAGCAAGGTGCCTAACTTTATGTTACAAACTACATCAATTCTATATTCACGCAGTAAATAGATGCTTTCAGAATCATGGATTCCCTCCTGGTTGCAAAGGCAACAAGAATGAAAAGAAGCTAGTTCAAGCATATTATCAAACAGTTGGGGTGCACACACAAGGAAACCATCAAACAAAAAGGAAACCAACAATTGTACTTGTAACATATTTTGTGAAACATTGATGGGCAGTAACATAGCAACATGGGTCAGAAAAAACGCAGTAATGAAATAAAGAAGAAAAAAACACAGTAGTAAGAGAGAGACGCACAGAGTTGTTTTGGAGAAGAAAGCTGCGTTTTGTAATTCTGTCGGTCGCTTGCTGGAGCCTATTAGTTGCCTACTAACCTAATTATAAAAACTATTTTAGTTGGGTTGTTAATAGGTGTGGTGTATTATACCCATTTATTAGATGGGTGGTTTTAGTTTAGGCTTCTTGCAACTAGGTTTAGGTAGTTTATCGGGCTTTGGCCCATTATGACAGGCCTAAATTTACATGCCCCAATAGATCCTTAGCCAATTTTAGAAGGAAAAAAAAAAAGAAAAAAAAAGGGACAAACGCAACAGGAAAAAAGAAGTGTTCAGAACTTAGAAATGACAGCAATATGAAAATTCACTTTAACCCTTTGTTTTTCTAAACCTGTTTGAATTATATGGGTTTCAGGGGCCAAATGAATCATTTTACCATATAAATCAAACTTGACGACCAGTGCATTAATCAGAGGGATTCGTCAATGAATGGTATTAGAAAGAAAATTTAATTGGGGTGAGAAAGAGATGTTGCAATTTGTTAATTTTCCCGAATTACTGCCATAGAAATGATTAATCTACTGGGTTCGTGTACATTCTTTATCACGGACATCACTGACCAAATCAAGACAAGTAAGAGCACATTATTATTTGCTGTACACAATCAACACGATAAAATCTAAAGAAGTTACCTCCTTTAGAGCCTTGGATAGGTCCTCCATCGTCAACATGAGACGCTTATCCTGCAATCAAACAAGGGGTTACAAACATGCAGAACCGAAGGGGAGACCTATATGGCATAATAATTACGGTACCTTTTGCTGCTTATCTCTTTTGTCCTTGACAATGGATGACTGCCTAGCCTTACAGTGTCTGCATTAAGATATATGAGCATATAAGATATACGGGGTCTAGAAGTGAAGCTCAAGTGCTCAACACCCTCCCCACCCATGAAAAGAAATGCTCTCTCAAGTAAACAGGAAAAAAAAAAAGTCATACTGAAGAGCATCGGTTGCGACATCTGCTATGAATTTCTGCGTAGCAACTGCTACCAGTCTAGTCCTGAGAAACAAAGTGCATTTATATGAATCAGACGTACTTACATATGGGAACAATAAACAGAAGATAGCAATAACACAGGACACAAGAATACACCATACTTGGACCATAAAGCACTAAGCCCCATATGGATTTCTCGCTAAAAGAGCAAAAAAGCGCGTTTTTCATCTTAATTGACACTTTCAGGTAATACTAAATTCGCCCCCTTCCCTAATTTATTAACTTTTTCAGCTCAAAATATTATACTTACGGTCTTCATTCGTTTTTTAGTTATTGTAATCAATTCCTTTCCGAATGTGGTTCTTTCTTTCTTTTTTTTTTTTTAAGAGAGGAAGGGGGTAAAATTTAAATCTCTCTCAGAATAGCTGCATTTTATTACACCCACAGGGTGGTGTTTTAACTGGCAAGCTGAAAATTGAGTTTATATTTCAATTTTCTCATGTAATTCTGCTCTCTTAAACCTGTTACTTCCTCCACAAATTTCAATTTTTAAGACTCAATGATAAATTGAAAAATTCACATTGTCAGTCATTACAATGGTATTCAGGACATTTGATCCAGAGGGACTGAGTGAATAGGATAGAGACCTCATTCAGAATTTGTACTGCTGTTCGGTGGATATTTGCCTCTTCAAACATGAATAATCTCTCACTGTATCTATCATCCTTTAGGACACACCTCGTTCCGTAACCAATCGCCCCTTTTTTAAAACTTAAGCACCAACAACTGAACTAACCTGCATCTCAGACTTAATTTGTAATGGTGGATGCATCCTACACCAACTGAACATAAGATTATGTTCTTCTAGACTTAGTCTGTTTATTGAGAACGAAACTGATACTTCACTCGGTAAACCAATTTTTGCTCTTGTAGCATATGTCTTCTTCTGCTTCTTGACAGATTCATTCTCATTCCCAAATTTTTCTTGTGCTAGGGACAAATGAGTGTTTAATAGGCTTGTGATTAATGGATGACGATTCTAAAGAGGGTCGTAATTGGATCATATGGTTCTGACATACCAGGACAACCACAAATTTATGGAGTTTTGACAATGTTATCATAGACTTTCTCCAAAACAAATCCATGTTTTACAGATGAATGCAATGTAAAAGGGAAATTCAGTTACATAATTTAAGCTAGCACACAACCAAACTGTCTTGGGAATCTATGAAGGCAATATTAAAGCCATTTTGAAGTCAATTTCAGTAAACATACTACTAAATCGTTTCAGAAATATCACAAATCAATAAATAAGGTATTGAGAGTATCAAATATCTCTAAGGTTAAGTAGATAAAAGGAAAGGGGTGAAAGTACGTACAGGCGTAAATCAGGGCACTGGAATCCGCTTTTGGCCAAGTAATGCTCCACCAATTCGTCCGGAATCTGCAAATTGACGAAATTAAAGTCTATCGGTACAAGTATCAGACGCTGAATTGCAAAATTGTAGAGTAAATGATGTGGCGCTTACAGTTGGAGTGTAATCCATCAAGGAGGCAAGGAATTCGGTAAGAGCAGCATCGTCGTCGTGGCGGCCGTCGTTTTGTTGATGGCTGCTGCTCTGGCCGTTCATTCTATCGATTTCCGAAGAGGTGGACGGCGGTGGGGTTTGGGTGGTACTGGTGGTGAAGAAGACGATACTGAAATTTATTTTGATTTTGCTATATAGAGAGAGAAATATATCAATAATGATTTTTTATTTTTTTTTCGAAATATATCAATAATGATGATGTTGCTTATATAGCGATTCAGTTTCATCCTCGTGCATTCGGCTTTATTTTCAATTTAAGTTAAATGAGCTTAAATTTTCACATTTTTTTATATGGACTCTGCTCGAACACGATAAGGTTTAGACTCGTTCGAGCCAAACGAGCCGAGCTTAAATCTAATAATATAGCTCGAGCTCAAGTCTGACTTTAATCTCGTTACATTGACTCGATTGTTAACGAGCTCAAGCAGAGCCAAGCAATACTCGACTCGACTTGGCTCGTTAAATTACACTACTTAGAAGTCCGTCTTTATACATCAAAAACCCACATTGGGCACACATAAAAAACTATTAGATTACGATTACATTCCAAAACACGACGACTAATATTAGGACAAGACACGGATTGTTCAATATCATTGTCAAATTTTAACAAAAGTTTAGCCACTTCGTTACATTCACGATATTTAGAGTTATAAGGTGGTAAAAGAGTAATGTAGGCGTAGAGTTAGATTTGACATTAAAAATAAACAAATAAATAAGTGCATTGTCATATAACCAATTAACATGCCAAAAATCAATTTTAATTCCATGTATTTTAACAAAATATGTATGGAAATCAGAAGTAAAGAGCTTCTTCCAGAGCCAGCAAGAGTACCATTTTAGAGTGGAGTTCGAAGCAGTATCCTGACTCCTAATAGCTTAATACGATGGATGTGACATTATCATATTTTCTCGATAACTTTCTTACATAGGGCAGAAAGTTTCATACCAAGGCATCTGCCAAAACCCAAAAGAAAGGACAGGAGCAGATATAAGTGGAGATAGAACCTAAGTAAGTGTTTCGAGATCAGATGTTAACATTTGTTGTTTTGTTAAAAGTTTTTCCCCACCGATTTTGATTTGTTATTTTGTTAAAAGTTTTTCCCCACCGATTTTGGAAGAGCTCATTGTAAGATCATTACTGCAAAGTTGGCCACGATTGCCGTGTAAGGAGAATTAGAACTCATCGCCGCAAGCCAGGAACCACCCTCCATTCGTCAAACAAATATGGTCTAACATCTTCAGCTGGAAATTAACACGCTCCATATGTTTCGGACTAAAGTTCAAAGCTAATATGTTCCATATTGTTTTAAACCGGAATACGCAAGCGTTTGCACATTACTCGGACTCATACACCAATTATAAAAAGAGATTCAAAATCCTATTATTCCATTCATATTCACAAGGATAGCGTTAAACCAACTCAATATAGCAAGCACAGGCAAAATACCAAATGGTGTTGCAACACTGCAATGCACGTAATAACTAGTACCCCAAATATGTTAGGGGAAGCTAGTTAATACTATGTACCAAAAGGACGAGTATATTGGATCAATTGGTTTGTACTTAACCCCAGATTTTACAGAAGAAATTTAAGGGAAGAAATATGCAACTGCATTGTGAACCAGAGAAACATTAGGCTCCAACTCAAAAACATTATGACCCAAAAACCATATGTAAAAAAAAAAACAGATTTTAAAATGAAATATCATAATGCTCATAAAAACATCTTGCATAGTCTAGCTATCAAGCATGCTAGAGTCGAAACAAAGAGAACTTCCAATTATCCTTTCATTTAACATCATAACATAGGTAAAGTAACAGAGACTTCAAAACTAGGGAATATTACTAACAAAAACATCAAAAAGGCACTGTGATAGTGCCACTCCAACAGAGGCTGTCATCTAAGATCATTTCTTTGATTTCTTGGTTGTCCTGCATTGTAAAAGGAAATGTTTCAGCATTGATAACATATCTCAGTGAAACAAGGATTAAGAAAAGAGTACAATTGACTTACTGGGCTGGTTGGGATGCTGGTGTAGGTGCTGCTGCTGCCGGTGTTGCTGCCTTCTTCTCTCCAGGACCCTGCATAGCAACGAAAACATCATTAATAATTAATGAATCAAATACAAAAAGTTAACGCACTTTAAGAATAAAATAAGATAACATTACCTGAGCAAGCCTCTCTTCCCTTCTGGCGTGTTTCCTCTCCCTGCTGGCCTTGTTCTTCGCCCTCTTGGCCTCAAACTGGTCGGACAATGTCTTCTCCCTGGCCTTTTCAGCCTTAGACTTGTGGATGCTCTCCATCAAGACACGTTTGTTCTTGAAAACATTACCCTTCACCTTCATGTACATATCATGGTACATATGCTTATCAATCTTCTTTGCCTCACGGTACTTGCGGAGCAAGCGTCTGAGAACCCTCATTCTTCTCATCCAAAGAATCTTAGTTGGCAGCCTTGCTTCCCTGGTACCCTTACGTTTACCTGAAATCATTTAGTGATCATGTCAAAGATGAGTCGATATTCTACACTTCCAGTGTAGAGGATACGTGAAGATGAGAATTTGAAACAATAATAAATATGAAGAATAAATCTAGACAATCTAAAATCTTGAAACTATTCTATGGCCACAGTAGAGTATAATGAATGATTTACTAAAAAGGGGCTGCTTAGTAAGGTTGTTTGATACTGACAAGGTTTGTAGAGATCTTACAACTACATAAGAGGATGATATTTAGAGTTTAGAGTGTGTGGTGTGTAATGGGAAACAAATCGTACAGATCAAGACATTTTTTAACCAGCAAACAATACTAGTATGTTGCCAATTACCCTGGAAAATATCACAAGTACAAAACGAAAACATAAAGAAAACAAGAGAAAATACAACACCACAATTTATTCAAGTAAAAATAAATATACCATATCCAGAATGACGCCCCTTTCGCTTTGCCTCCTTCATCCTGCGGGCTCTGGAACGAGAGTGAATCTTGGTTGGCTTTCTGATGATAAATCCATCCTTGATCAATTTCCTGATATTTTGCCCTGCAAAGATAAGAAAACTACTGTTAAGAAGCAGTGTAACAATCTAATACAAGCTGATTATCAAAACTCGATTCTTACTTGATAAACCTATTCTATAGTATAAACACCTTAAAGGCAACAGCGACGAAATCAAATCATTGATAAACAATACACCAGCTCTGATTTATCAACAGCACAGACAGCTAATAGTATAATCGAACAATCCAAAGCGAACAGAAGACGTAAGCAAATCGATAACCTAAATAATCGGATCATCAACAATAGAAAACCTAAAGATCTCAAATAATAGAAAAGGTTAAAGGTACACAGAAACGAGAGGCGAAAACGTACGGGAATTGGCCATAGATATTTCGCTGCTTTCATTGGGGTCGAGCCAAATCTTGCCCTTGCCGCAGCCTAAAACGCCGGCGGCGAGCCGCTTCTGAATCTTCAATGACACCATATCTCAGTCCTCTTTTCTCTCTGGGTGGAGGTTCTGTGGAGAAAATGGAAGGCGATAAAGCTATAAACATCTTATACTAACTAGGGTTTGCGTGTACCGACTTACTTCCTGGGCTTTTGCTTGGAGACCACGTCGTGGGCTTCCTTATCGTAGTGGGTAGTAGGCTTTTCAATTCTGTGGGCTTCGGATTTTGGCATAATAGGGCCAATTGTACAACACAGCGCATGAATTCCAACGAAATACTAAGTATTTAAATTTTTGTAAGTATTACTTCCTCCGTAAATTCTAAAAATCCCATTGACTTTTTCATGTTCGATTTGATTTTAAATTAATTATAATTCATTATGAAAAAATAAATTGAAAATTTTATATTATATAAAATATAAGAAGTATATTTTCATAATATAATTTTTAAATAAATTTTTCGGCAATGAATTATAAGTAATTTGAGATCAAATCGTGCATTGAAGAGTCAATAAAATGAACCGCTCTTTAGTGTTTCCGTATTAAGTGTTATATAAGGGTAGGGATGTTCGCCGATTCAAAACCCAGATCGAACCAGATCGGAAGCGAAATCTGAGAATTCTTAGGACCTGCAAACCGAACTAGTAAAGTACCGGTCTTGTAATGACCAGACCAATCCGGCAGGCTTGGTTACTCCTGGACGGACCCACACACGTCCCAACAGTATGATATTGTCCGCTTTGGACCTGAGCCCGCACGGATTTGCTTTTGAAATCACCCAAAAGGCCTCATACCATGTGAGAGTGGTGGTATAACATATATACCCTTTATTCCAATCACTCTTAAGCGATGTGGGATGCGGGGCATTACAAACTACCCCCCTTAAAGCCTCGACGTCCTCGTCGAGCGCCTTAAGTGGTGGGGGTGACAAACTGACAATAACCTTTACCAACCGTCCACCCGGTGCGGGCTTTGGGTTGATCTAGGCTCTGATACCATTTGTAACGACCAGACCAATCCGGCCGGCTTGGTTACTCCTGGACGGACCCACACACGTCCCAACAGTATGATATTGTCCGCTTTGGACCTGAGCCCGCACGGATTTGCTTTTGAAATCACCCAAAAGGCCTCATACCATGTGAGAGTGGTGGTATAACATATATACCCTTTATTCCAATCACTCTTAAGCGATGTGGGATGCGGGGCATTACAAACTACCCCCCTTAAAGCCTCGACGTCCTCGTCGAGCGCCTTAAGTGGTGGGGGTGACAAACTGACAATAACCTTTACCAACCGTCCACCCGGTGCGGGCTTTGGGTTGATCTAGGCTCTGATACCATTTGTAACGACCAGACCAATCCGGCCGGCTTGGTTACTCCTGGACGGACCCACACACGTCCCAACAGTATGATATTGTCCGCTTTGGACATGAGCCCGCACGAATTTGCTTTTGGAATCACCCAAAAGGCCTCATACCATGTGGGAGTGGTCGTCTAACATATATACCTTTTATCCCAATCACTCTCAAGCGATGTGGGATGCGGGGCATTACAAAACTAATTTCAAACTAGTTTTTTCGGTGAAAATAATGATTTATATTTTTATAATTTTAGTTTTTTTTAATTTTTAATTGTTTTAGTTTAACATAAATAAGTTTTCAGAGTTAAGTTAATCATTTCATAAAATTAACAACTAGTTTCAATGGTTAATTTCAGGAAAAATATAAAATTAACAGTTAGTTTCAACTAGTTTTAATCATTTTTAGCTAGTTTCAGTCATTTTTAGCTAGTTTCGGCTAGTTTCAGTGGCTGAAACCCACTGAAACTAGTTTCCGAATGTCAAATTTGTTATTAAATGCAGTTGAGCGAGATTTTGAGATCCATTTTCAGCTAGTTCTAGTCCTTTATAGCTAGTTTCAGTCATTTTCAACTAGTTTCAGTGGCTGAAACTAGCTTTCGGATGTCAATTATTTTATTAAATTGAGTTGAGCGAAATTTTGAGGTCCCTTTCTGTAGGCAGATTTCAAAAATTCTCATTGAATCCACTTGAGCGATATTTTGAGTTTGAGAGCTATTGAAGTAGCGAGCCTTTTGTAAATATTATTTGAAGGTGTTTTTTTTTTGTATTTTGTTTTGTTTATTGATTTATTTATATATTTTTCCCTTTATTTATTATTTTTTGCTTTTTTACCCTTCTTTTAGTTACTAGACCGTCGGATTGTCCACGTTGATTTCAAAATCACATTGCACTATATTATTACTTCATTTGCCCCAAACTTATGATTCGTATGCAATTAATCATAACAAGTTTAAAGTGTTAGAACTCTATCACAAAACTATACAACACACTAATACAAAACGATGGGGATGATAAAATTTTGAAATGGCTATAACAAATTAGAGGTTTGAACATATTTTTATTCTCCTCTTGGTTTTGGGGTAAGGTCTTGGGTTGAGTTTTTTTCTTTCTCTGTGCACCTCTTATGAACTCGTATCACATTTCAATTATTATTAATAAAATCTTGCTGTTTCCAAAAAAACTAATACTTGACCTTGGGGGAAGAATAGTATAAATATACTTTTTTGTTGTGGATTATCATGGTTAATTGCTCATTGTATTCATAATAATGCACTTAGAAAAGTGAAAAATATTGTGGTCTTTTTCAGTAGAAATACTCAAACAAAGCATGTTGAAAACCGAAAAGAAAGGAATAATGAATGGGAGGGATATTTGATTTACGGTCCTTCCGGCCTGACATCGAATTATTCCGGTTTTGCACGGGAACTAGATTTTAGCTATTTCCTTGGACAGAAAACTGACCCGGATAGCTTACGGTCTAGATTGAAACCAAGTCTGACGGTTCCTGTCCATTTTCCAGTTCAGGCCAAATCTCTCCTATCAAGTCAAATAATATCTTAACCTTCCTCATAGTTAAATTCTCTAAAAATTGAAAGATTTGCCCAAATTATTGGTTGGAGTTGAATCAGCTTCTTTGGTACTTAGTGATTAAAATTAAAATGACCAGGAGATGAACTACTTGGTAGGTAGTAGTAGTAGTACCGTACGTATGTATATGCCACCAATTATTGTACTATATATACAATCCAGATTCCAGACCCTCTCCCTAAATCAATCATAGCCTCTTGAATTGAAACCTCTCAACACAATCAATTCACAATGAAGACAGTAGCTGTTACTGGAGCATCTGGTTACATAGCTTCATGGCTAGTGAAGTTCTTGCTCCACCGAGGCTACACTGTCAAAGCGTCTGTTCGTGATCTCAGTTCAGTATTCTTCTTGCTGCATCCCTTGTTTCTTTTTATCACTCTATTACTTTGCTGGGTTTCTCATAATTTATCCCATTTGTGTGTCAGTGTGTGAGTAGATGATAAATACTACATATTCTTGCTTAACTCATTTCAAGAGCTGCTTATTCTGTTTTGTCTTTAAAACAGAATAAAGACAGAATTAACTTTAATTATATCTTGCTTTACTCTGTTTATGTATCATTAAGTAGGGGTCTAGATATATAATGTTCACTCTTGTAGAAGTTTTTTAAGTACCTTTTAAGTTAAAATATTGTCATACTCACTATTTTGAGTTTTCATAACAATGTATGGGGCTCAACTGCGTAAGAGTAAGACTAGTGTTCTAGGAATTTTCCTTTTACATCTGAGATTCATTTTGGATACGGTATCATCTGTAGGTGATCCGAAGAAGACAGAGCACTTAACTGCACTTGATGGAGCCAAGGAAAGACTTCACTTGGTTAAAGCTAATCTCCTGGAAGAAGGTTCATTTGATGCTTTGGTTCAGGGTTGTGATGGTGTTTTTCATACTGCCTCTCCCTTTTTCAATGATGTCAAGGACCCACAGGTTGGTCTGCTTTGAGTAGTTTCAAACTTCTTGAGTTATTCTGTGTGCATGTCTTTTTGCACCCTTCATTTAATTAGTAGGTCTCTTGATATAAGTTCATGTGCGCGCAATTCATAGGCAATTGCATTTATCTATGTGTTCACATGCTGTATAATATATTGTGTTGTTTCTAAGGATCGTATTGATTCTTTGTGGGAAGTGTAGTATGAAAATCGGACTCACGATTGGTTGTTGATTTCTTGGTGGATTGGTTGTTGATTTCTTGGTGGTCCTGGACGCAAAATTTAGACTTAAATATAATACTAATAATTTGCAATGGCTCATTTGAATTTCAGACAAGGAGTTGGTGTTCTTTTTGTCTTTTTTGTACAAGTAAAACAATTTCACCTTGTTTATATTTGTTACTCATTTCAGCTTTGAAAATTTTCAGGTGGAATTGCTTGATCCTGCATTAAAAGGGACACTGAATGTGCTTGGCTCCTGTGCCAAAACCCCATCTATTAAAGAGTCGTTTTGACATCTTCCATTGCTGCAGTTGCTTTCAATGGTAAACCCCGGACACCTGAAACAGTAGTTGACGAGACTTGGTGGTCTGACCCTGAGCATTGCAGAAATAATCAGGTCGAGTATCTATTCATTTGTATGTTTTTGATAAATTCTACACTTGCAGGTTGAGTTGCTGCAATAAGTGACCTCACTACATATTTCCAAATAATTTATCTTCATCGCTTACTGCACTACATAGTGACAATATGAGCACTCCATCATATGCGAAATGCCTATATTAATCATCTCTTTTCTCACTCCTAGCCCCTGCCTAATGGGAGAACTTTCTAGTGCTTATTTTAGGTGTTTCTCATGTTACAAGTAGTAAAGTGTTCGTGTTCTGAAACCACTAGGGATACAGTTCCTATGTATCTTTAGATTTTGAAAGTCAGTATGCCCAGGGCCTTTCAGTATGTCTAGCTTTTATTACCATGAAATAGTCTTTTTCAGGCACACTACAAGCTACAAGAGTGTCTTTTAAATTGAGCTCTTTTTTTTTTCTTTTTTTTTTCTTTTTTTGTATTTTTGTATGTGTGTGTGCAAAGAGTAGTGGTAGTACTCCCTCGATCCATTTCCGAATGCTTTTTCTGTTGCTTTGGTTATGCCATTGTCAAGCTGCTATTTTCCATTGTCATTTGACTATTCATCTTGGTCTTTGTGACCGACCATATTAACTTTCAGCTTCTTTATGCAATTTTATTCTAATGCCTTTACCAGATGTGGTATGTGCTTTCAAAAACAATTGCTGAGGATGCTGCCTGGAATTTTGTGAAAGAGAAAGGCATTGACATGGTTACCATAAACCCAACACTCGTAGTTGGCCCACTGTTGCAGCCAACCCTTAACACAAGTTCGGCTGTAGTCTTGAAGCTCATAGGTATGCTCTAACTATGAAGCACTATTATTGAGTCATCATATCAAACAGTCAGCTTTATAAGCCTGTTATGAATATTACTTCAAATTCATTTTTATTGCCAATGCATCTTCGATCAGACTCTCACTTTCTTGTAATACATTTGCCTCTGTGTTCATCATCATTTTAATGCTGACTGAATAATAAGTGCAAGTTTTAGTTGGTAACATTATTGTTCTGGTCAATTGAGGCCTTCTTTGTAGTTGCGCTCATAAACTTATATGTTTCAGTTTTTTTGCTTTAAAGAATTCTATGCTAACTGCAGGTGCAGAAACATACCAAAATGCTACTTTTGGGTGTATAAATGTCAAAGACGTAGCAGAGGCACATATTTTTGCATATGAGAACCCTTCGGCTAATGGAAGATATTGTTTGGTGGAGAGCATTGCACACTACTCGGAAATTGTGAAAATAATGCGCGAACTGTACCCCAGTTTACCACTTCCCGAAAAGTAAGTCTCTACTATGACATTTCTTTTAATATAGATAGGATGTAATCCATTCCTTATATGCACGGTGCTGTTGATAAACTATGTCAACTTTCTAATGGTTATTGTTCTGCGGTCTTACATCGCAATTTCTTCCATGAACAGATAGATCATCCCCAATATAATTTGTATGCATCTTGCACACTGCTTATTGACTTGCATTAATCTTGATCAATGATTTGTCTTGATGTCATAAATATGTGGTTATCTTTTTATACAGGTGTGTCGATGAAAAGCCATTTGCACCAACATACCAGGTCTCTAAAGAGAAGGCGAAAAGCATTGGTGTCAAATTCATCTCTCTCAAGGAAAGTATCAAGGAAACTGTTGACAGCTTGAAGGAGAAGAACTTCTTTTAAATCTACCGGAGCTATTTAAACTTCCCTCCATGTTCCGGTGGTGGACTGCTCATTAATTGTATACGACCAGAACTTCTAGCACCATACGGTTGCCCTGGTTTTTTATTTTTGATTTATGTACCATCTGCGAGCTGCCTTTTTGTAATTTATGAATAACAAGGGAAAAATCCAATAATATCTGGTTGATGACAAACTTTTGATGGATTTTGTGTAACGCCCTGGCCACTAATGGCCGAAGTCCTAACTCCTGAACTTTTGGACTGACACGTTTACTCCTATGCTGCATTACTTAATAGATGTATTTTCTTGAAACTTGAAAATAGAGAGAGAATCTTGTGGTAACCGGTAAGCCAACTAAGTGGGTGTTTGCAATAGTTTAACTTATCCAGTTTATCAATTATTTTAAGCAGAAGAAATTGAGTGTTTGCAACAGCTCATAAGCTGCTTATTTCTCTTAAATTAAGTTGGATAAGTTGAAGTTGGAGAAGTTGGGTTGTACCTTATTCAGCAGCTTCTCCTTAAATTAAGCTCGAATTTAGTTGTTTTTGTCAACAAAATTAGGTTTGCAAACACTACTCCTACAACTTATCTAACTTTTAAATATTTTTTTGCAAACACCCATCAAATTCTCTAATAAGCCAACTTTACCAACTTCTTCTTAAATTAAGCCAATTATTTTAAGTTGAAACTATTGCAAACACTCCCTAAAGAAATGCAATACTTAACGGACTACTATTTTCTTGTTTATTTTTTGAAGAATAGGTTGACTTTAGAAGCAGGCAAACCAAATTAGTAGATGAAGCATCAAGTGATGTTAATGCTACCAAATATTCTTCTCCCTAGTTAAAATTAAAAGTTATTGGAGGCTCTGGACACAAATACATGAGTTGATACGAAAGGGAAGAACTGAAGACGGTAGACGGTGATAGAATTCCAACTCTCCCAAATGTTTAAGCTGTTGGGGAGAAACGTAATCCAGTCATTTATATTAATTATCCAATACTCCCCCGCACTCGTGGCCGATTTCAACCTCTTTGGGGAGGCCAATCGAGTGCAAATTTAATATGGAGAGGAGTTTGTCCCCGAGGAGATTCGAACCCAGGTGGGTGTGAGGTTGATGACTCTGATAACATGATATAATTCCAACTCTCCCAAAAGTTTAAGCTGTTGGGGAGGAACGAAATCTAGTCATTTATATTAATTCTCCAATAGGCGGTATCTGTGATTGGAGCATCAGGCTACATAGCTTCATGGATCGTGAAATTCTTGCTACAGCGCGGTTACAGTGTCAAAGCATCTGTTCTTGATACCATTCAGTGATCTTCACTTGTCTTTTTATTCTGTTCTTTTGCAACATTTATTCTTGTTGGTTTCTCATGCATAAAATCATTGCTTTGATGATCATTACTAGTTAGGGTAGATGTTTCACATTATTTGGTTATGGATATAATGTTCCTTGAATAGTTCTTAACATGTGTTTTTGATTCAAAAAACCATTAGTTTTTTTTCGATATGTTGGTCTAAATGATCTCTTGCAGTTTGTTGCTGGGACTTGCATCAATTATCCCCTTAAGAGAAAGTCAATATCCTGAATCCAGCAACATGTTTATTTGACTTGTAATATCACTTAGTCAGACTATGGTTAATGATTGAAATCAAAGGTGATACTTTTTCAGAACATTTCTGACTCTGTTAGATGATTTACTGGCTTGGTGATTGAAAACTATTTATAACTTGTTATAAAAGGTGAGATGTAGAAAGAACAGAAGATCATGATTTTATTGATCTCTTTGATTCATCTAAGGATCATCAACCGTTACCTTACAATATTACATATAGCAAAATCCATTCATTCATCTATAATTTCATACACATCAGACAGTCACCTCTGTTCACTGTAGTACTCTTGCAACCTGCTTCAACATAATTAGTTTAAGTACTATAGCAAACAAACTTATACACATTACAACATAAAACATATCAGCAGCATTCGGCATAAATATACTATTTATTGATTGTTCCATCAAATTATTTAAAACCCCTGCTTCCACACCACCACTACAGGCGAAACCACCTCATGCTCCCCATCAGACCAGCGCACATTCCCGACCTCAGTCATTCTATTACCGGGTGTCACATTCATATCTTCAGCTTTTATTGTCAGCGTAAAGCTTTTCTTTTCGCCCTTCGTTGAGAAATCAATTTTCGTAGGGCTTACCGTTACAATTGCCCCTCTAGGATTACTCACTGTCACACTGTAACTAGCTGCACTTTCGCCTACATGAGTTGCTGTTCTAGTAACCACAACTTGCATATTAGGCGACTCAGAAGCATCGAAACTGACAGATATTGCTGGATAATTCAAATCCCACGGCTTGGTTCGCTTCTTATCACAACTAATTGGCCTCCTAGCAATCTCTCTAATATCACGACGACTATAGTTAGAAGCGCACAGAAAATTCACATAATCATTAGCCGTAATATCATAAACCAAGCCAGGATCAAGCGCTTTCTCTGGGTTCACATGTCCTGCACCCATATCCCAAACAGTGGCCACGGTATACGCTTTCTCATCCAACAATGACTTACCTTCATTGTCTTTCGTATAAGCTGTTGTCATCAAAGCTGACCGTATCATAGCTGGGGACCAGTCAGGGTGGGACCCTTTCAACAAAGCCGCTACTCCAGACGCGTGTGGACACGACATGGACGTTCCCGAAGCCACATTGAACTCGGTTCTTCGTGTATCAGATGGTAACTCTGTTGGCGATATGCCATCAGGCCAAGCTGCTAAGATGTTCACACCTGGAGCGATGATGTCAGGCTTTATAATGTAAGCAGAATCAGTGTTCGGACCTCTGGAGGAGAACGAAGCGACCACTGGTGCTGGTTTTACACCAACCTTCGTTCCTCGAAATATAATCGTTGCTCTTGGGTTCGCAGCTGAGTTTATGTACTCACGCACTTTATGTCGATCCGATTCTGTAATCGCGAGGCCAGGAATCAGATGAGAGTCCGCGACAAGACCTTCACCAATTGGAGACACGTTCCCTATGATTAGGCCAACACCACCCACTTCTCTCACCGCATCTCCTTTCGCAACGCGTGAATTGCCTCCACGATCGCAGAGAACGATTTTCCCACGGACTGATTTCTCGTCCAGTGAGCCCGAGCTGCAAGTAGTCGCGGCGAAGCTCTTAACAGGCCCGCCACCAACCATCGAGTTAATGGAGGCGTTCCCTGCATATACCAAGGGTATATAAGTCTTTTCAGGCAAAGGAGGGCCACTGTAAAGCGACGCGCCTTCGATCACGCGCCCGTCCTCCAACATTAAATCAGCTTCAAATTTTCGATCAATCGTGCTTGCCCCAACGGTTGTAATCCAGGGAGCCACGTTTGTAACCGTCATCTTACTGGGACCATCATTTCCTGCCGATGCAGAGACGAAAATACCCCTCTCCATTGCCCCGAACGCACCGATCGCAATAGGGTCCTGATTGTAGGTCTGCATGCCACCGCCTACAGAAATAGAGATGACGTTAACTCCATCCTCCACCGCCTTGTCGAAGGCGGAGAGAATATCGGAATCGGTGCATCCGTTCTTCCAACAAACTTTGTATGCCGCTAAACGCGCCTTGGGTGCAACGCCCTTAGCAACACCGGAAGCGTAGCCGAAGAGGGAGGCATTTGCAACGAGTCTGCCAGCTGCGGTTGAGGCCGTGTGGGTCCCGTGGCCGTTGTTATCCCTGGGGGACTTAATTTCCTCGGAGGAATTAAATCCGCCCCTTCTCGCTGCGTACCTATTGGAGAATTAATAATAAATCGATCAGTTTCATAGTTGAATACTACTATGATTACGGTTACAGGGTTACTTGTACTTCTAGATGAGATGAAAATACAAAATTATATTATATTAGTATACCCGGATAGGAAAAATCGGGCGCCAATAACTTTCTTGTTGCATTGATCCTTGGCGAACTTCTCGCCTTCTTCACACTCGCCTTTCCAAGTCGAGGGGATGGGGCCGAGGTCGTCATCACGAAAACTAGCCCGTTCTGGCCATATTCCTGTGTCAAAAACTCCAATAACAACATTAGACCCTTCGTCAGATTCGGATAGCAAAGTCATCGGGTTATGTGACGAAGACAGGCCTAAAAACTCAGGGGAACGGGTTATGTGAAGTTGGCGAAGTCGGTCTGGGAACACCGCCAGTACTTGGGGTCGGGTTTTGAGTTCTTGGACTTGTTGAGGAGTAAGTACAGCAGAGAATCCGTGGAAAACTGTCTTGTAAACATGAAGAAATCCATTGGAATTATCTTCTGTAGTTGGGTTTTCATCAGTTAGAGGGTGTGACGAAGTGAGGGTGTGAAGAGTGGATTTGTACCAGTTTTCGACATCGGAGAAGGCTGATGGTTTCAAGTCGTTTCGAATTCGGACTATGTAAGACTGAGGGTTATCTGAATCATCAAGTTGTACTGTAGAGTAGACCGATGAGGTGAACACCAGGAGAAAGGTTAGAGATGAAATGTGAAGAAAGCTCATTTGGATTCAGGGAAGAGGTGAAGGAGAAGGTTGGTGTGTAGTTGTGTGATATAATTGTTTCTGGTGTGGGCATAATATATATAGGGAGGAAATGTGGAGAAGCTAAAGATAGGGACAAATGTGAAAGGTGGTAAAAGTTGGAAATGTGGGGCCTACTGATGAAAAATGGTGTGAGTAGTATAGTAGTGAAGAACTTTTAGCTAGCTAGTGAGTATGAAATATGAATGGAGAGATGAGTGACAAAATTGTTTGTTTGAGTAGAGTGATGAAAGTGCAAGGTACCTTCCTTTTCTCTAGAAATGAAATCTATTTATGGTTGTAATTTTTTGTTTGAGGGAAAATTCTCTCAATTCAAAATTAACATTCTAATTATAATAAAGGTGTTCAGGAATCAGGATTTACAATATCCAGGTAGTGTGTTTTAACGTTTAAGACACGTTAATTATAATTACTATAAATCTAAACTAATTTCCATAACTATAATGCTTTTGTACGTGGGAAGTAAAATTCATGATAAAACTCATTTTCTATGTACTATGTTTGTAAAGTATAGAGAAGAACTTATACAATTCATATTAAAATTTTTCCATTTTTAGGTTTAGGTTGGCTCGATTTCATATCGACCTGAACATGGAGTCTTCGTGATCAATTGATCTCCACACGACACTCAATTCAATAAAAAGTCAACGCAGAAAGTCTAATTTGAAACGGAGGGAGTACCTTTCACACGCTTGTAGAGCAAATTCCATATTTAACCTTCAAACTATTTTCAAGGTGAACATCAATTATATGTAATTAGCACTCGTACTAAAAACGTATATAATAAAATTTTATTATGACATTTTATGAACTTCCTTAATCATGTACTTTATTATTATTTTATTTTTTCGTGTAATAATATAAGTGTGAATTCTGGTAAAAGTCGATATTTAAAATCATTTAAAGATCAAATGTGACATTTAGTTTGAGAAGAAGCGTATTGGGTGATGAGTACCGTCCAAACTATATCAATTAAAATTTGATCCATCTTTTAATAATAAAAATGGATAAATTAAGATTAAGGAATATAATAAAAAGGTAAAAAGAAAAAAGAGAAAAAAGAAAAATGTAGGAGAAAATGTGAATATAAGAGGACAATGTCTTAAGAATTAAGATGGAAATCAGTATAGTTAAGCTCTATTCTCTTCGTCTAAAAATTGATTATTTTAAATTCAGTTCAGATAAGTTCAGATGCATTAAGTTCAGTTCAGTTCAGATGCAATAAGTTCAGTTCAGTTCAGTTCAGATTCACCTAATAGCTTTTTATACTACAAATAAGTCCAGTTCAGTTCAGTTCAGATGCATTAAGTTCAGTTCAGTTCAGATGCAATAAGTTCAGTTCAGTTCAGTTCAGATTCACCTAATAAATTTTTATACTACAAATAAGTCCAGTTCAGTTCAGTTCAGATGCATTAAGTTCAGTTCAAATTTATTAAGTTCAGTTCAGATGCATTAAGTTCAGTTCATCAGTTCAGTTTTGTTCGGTATACGAACGAAGAACTTTAGGCTAGGCAGTAATCAAGAAATAATTCGTAACAACAAACAAATTTGTTTCTTTCCTTGAGAGTGAAGAACGTTCACAATACCTCCTTTGTCTAGAAATAAAACCTGTTTATGGCTGTAAAACTTTTATTCGAGGAGAATTTTACATCCATCTCATTTCTAATTTATATAAAGTTGCTCCGTATTGATTTTAACCTGTACGCCTTCACCTAATCACCTTATATCTAACCTTACACCTCCTCCTTCAGCTTGTTAATTCATTCCACCATCTTATACATCTCTATTCTATGTTGATAATGATAACCACGAAGAAGAAATTATACAATTCAGATTAAAGTGTTTTTTTCCTTGTTCTGAGTATTAATTATACCAATAAATTTGCTGATTGAGTCTGATAAGGGAGTTTGTTTTTCCGGTAGCAAGCTATAAATGAATTATACGAAAAATGCCAGCTAAAAAGAGGTGGAAATTAAAACTGGTGATGTCAAGCTCGGAGAAGAAGACAATACTTAGTTCATGGGAAATAAGCTTTTTAATTTGCTTTGCCAGACCATGCAGCATGGTGGTAGTCTAGTAGACTAGTAGGCTGTAGGTGTATCAAATTAGCTATAAATGGACATTTGCTATTTTTATGTGTAGAGAGGATATACATTCATGGATTTATTAAGAAAAATAATTCAATTTAATGTTTAAATAAAATTAGAAGAAAATCTCATCCAAAGTACGTAATGGAATCAGACTTCGCTTGAAAATTAGGCCGGTTTCCTTGCACCATACACTCGGATCATACGATAAATCCAATTTTATGGGGTGAGTCTGTATTGTGTAACCTTCCTTCCTGGAATTTTTCTTTAAGTTTTTATTTATTTATTTTTTTTCTTCTTCTTAATGTTCAATCTAACTACGGTAAGCCTTCCCTATTCTTTTACCACTTTATAATTTTAAATAGCCATGAACCTTATAACTTTAAATAGGTTTATATCACCTTATAGATACAATCGGTACATAAAAATACATTAGGCTAACAAATTAAGTGGTACACGAGTTAACAACATCATGTCGATGGGCTTAGAGTCAAAAGTCAAAACCGAGTTTCGAGTAGAAGCTTGAGTCTGAACATTTGTTTCGACAACTGGAGACTAACATAAAGCAGCCCAAATTTAGGTATTCATGATGCCATACCAGTTTGTGATGACTGTAGTTTGTTGAATTTCCAGTAGATTGAAGAACCAAATCACAACAGCTCGGAAATTGCAATTTCCAAATTCAAATCTCTCATTTCATTTTTCTCAAGTCCCATCAAAACAGCAGTAGGAATATTAAGAAGTTTGCCACAATATTGTGATGTTTTAATTCAAATATGTTGGTAAGCTTCTTCCTACTGCTGTTTTAGAGCAAAAAAAGATTGTACAAACAGCAGAAGGAAGAAGTTTCCTTGTACTGTATGAAAGTTATGTGTGACTCCCTAATTAATTACCCCATAGTTTAGAAAGGTAGGTAGTGAATTTGCATGTTTGGAGATTACAAATTTGTCATTGTTAAACTTTAGTTCATCTATGGATATATAATTATATATATATGGGATTTTATTTATAAATGTGTAATTATTAATTAAGCTGTGATATAATTTACAAATTCAATGATCAATAGTCAAGATGAAATAATAATTCATACATAAATTATACAATTGATCTAACTGGTATTGTTACATGTAAAAATTTTAAAAGTAGTGTAAAATTATTGAAAGTATGTTAAACAAAACAACCGTGTATAGAAACTCTCTAATTCAAGTAAAGAATTGGAAAAAACATGACTAGAGAAAAATGGGGTTATGGTCTCTTCTACCCTAAACCTCCTCTTTATGGTCTCCCCTCTCACTGTACGTAGTAGTGGAGTCCATGTGTAGGCCCGATGTTGATGTTATAGTGAGAGAGGAGACTATGAGGGGGAGGTCCATGGTAGAAAAAAGGTAGCAAAGATCGAGAACTCTCACCGGCCATTTGATAACCTCATGCCTTAACCACTTTGAGACAACGCTGAACTAGTTCAATTAGGTCAAGTTGTAGTATTTTAACACTATAATTTGTTTTTGTATGTATATATACTGGGTTGGGGTCATCTGGGCCGACTGAAACAGCTCGACCTAGCCCAAATTCATCATTGTTTGTAACTCGGGTAAGAATAGGTGTATCAAAGTCAAATACGCTTAACCATTTTCATTTTCGTCTTTCTTGCATATTATTTTACAAATTTGTGATTGTTAGCATTATGCTATTCAAGGCTTTAACTGGCTAGCTGTGTTAACGGGCCGAATCCAATTGAGCTGAGCTGAGTTGTAGCTTAACGATTACTAATTGTTAATGTTAGGTTTACAAGTGATTGACTCATCACTTGTGCACGTCGAGTTTCACATGGTGGAGCGCGTTCTCGGCTCGTTAGTGTGTTGCTATGTCTATTGATCCTCAATGGTTGCTTTTTTCTTTTTTTAATATTTACAATGTTTTTTTTTTTTTTTAATATAGCCTTCTATTATTAGATAGATTAATTGATAATTTATTAACTCCTTGTCATTTTCAGATTAGGCGTGAGCTATGTTTGTAACTAGGAAGACATCTAAGGTTGAAAGTGGATTATTCACGGCTTTGTAGCTCGTTGTTTCAAACATGGAGACGAAACAATGTTGATAGATTCTCTCATAAACGTGTAGTATGACTTTTCAAACCGAAGCACACAGGTTCTCTGATGTTCTTAATAGCTTTCCATTCTTCTAATTCGGAAGGAGTAATCGTTATTGCTGAAATTGAATTGCAACTATGGTCTCTTCTTCTGCAGAAATTACAAGGGGGTGTCGGGTTTTGGTTTTTTAACCCAAAAAACGGTCTCTGGTTTGTTTTTCAATAAAAAACGGCCAAATGACATTTTTATAAATATTGAAATACAGTAAGATTACATATATACCCCCCATTCCTTTTTTTAGATTTGGATCTAAACCCCCCCCCCCCCTCCCTCTCTCCCTCCCTCCCTCCTATATGATCACCATTTTTGGTGGGTTGGGTGCGCGGTGGACTTTGTGTGCGTGTGTGTGTGTGTGTGGGGGGGGGGGGGGGGGTGGGCGATGGCTTTGGTGGGAGGAACCGCGGGAGGTGTAGTGGTGGCTTTGATTGGGGGACTTTGGTGCAGAGGTGTTTTTGGGTGGTGCAGAGGCGGTGTTTGGGTGGTGGACGTTGATGGACTTTCCAGTTGGTGGTGCAGAGGTGGTGGACTTTGCTGGACTTTTGGTGCTTCTGGTGGTGATCAATGTCCTAGGATGGTGGACTTTGGTGGTTCCGGTGGTGGTCAAAGTCCAGGGGTGGTGGACTTTGGTGGTTCCAGTGGTGGTCAAAGGTCCAGGGATGGTCAACAGCGAGGGGTAATTTTATATTTTCACATTCTCAAAACTACCTCAATTTATTCAAGAAACGGTCTGGGCCATTTTTTGATTAAAATTTCAAAAGCGGACACTGGCCCACATTTTCCCCTTCTTATGTTCTCCAATATTTACCGAGACAGGATGGATAACTAATCTGGATCGGCCCAACAGTTATCATGGGTTGGACAGCGGTGTCTAATTGCCCGTATTATACATTGGAACTAATTTGAACCAATAGAAATGTCCAAGTTAGGCCTGATTCTCTTTAAATTTTGCTTAACAAAGCAATAAAAACCTTCTCTTATTCTCTTTTTAATGTCTTAATTTGTAATTGGACTAATTTTATGTTGCACCTAATCCAGGTAAAATCCGTTTTAAGTAGTTTACAATGTGTCACATCCAATTTAGATATTCTAAAGTGCATCACTTTTCAAATCGAACCACATAAGTTCTATATAAATTTAATTGATTTACATTTTACGCCCCCTATTACCCCAGGTCCACGCCTTGAAATGGAGAAAAGGTTAATTGATTTACAGTTACCATGTTGAATAATTTTAAGATTCTAATTTATTTGGCAATTACATAAGTTCTCTAAACTTGCAACTAAATGTATTCCGCTCCCTTGGTCTTGGCTAGAGGTGTTGGGTCATCTCATCACTTCTTTATTCTTGGACTCTTGCTAGTAAGACGGACATACTAGATAAGGGGAGTGGTCAAGTTTTATTACAGAGTCATAATGGTTTTGCGGCTTGCTTGGCCTTTATAGTTCTATCTTTCTTAGTGTTTGGTTGCGTTTGTTGTTAGTATTGGGGTCGAATTGTTGGTCTCTCCATCGCTTATGCACTTTGTATACTTGTACTCTTTTTTTTTGAGTTTAATATAGTTTGCCGTTTCCACAAAAACATATTCTTGTTTGCTTTGCCATGCTTACCGTAGAATCTGGGCGCTTGTCGTCTTGTTTGTTTTGTAATGCTTTTATTCATTTGGGCATGTTAAATTCTATACATTGTAACTTTTCATTTCCGTGAGCTCGTGATCTGTTGGAGTTCATCATCTTTCGTTTCTAGCTAATTTTTTTAAATTTGCAATGAAAATTATTCCACTTTGGACTTGACTAGAGTTGGTGGTACAATTCGTCACCCCCTCAACAGGTCTTTTCAAGTTCGGTGTTTTGGTGTAGATATTTTATTTCGGTGTGCATCTCGTATGCACTTTGGAGTGTACATTCTAAATTTGATGATTAATAATATATTTGGCTTTAAAGAAAGAAAAAAAAACATACTCTGAACGCGTCCTTACTCCCTAGTTGTAGCCAAGGGCGGCTCAAGCCCTGCAGTCAGCCCAACTGCACAGGACCTCATAATATGTGGGGCCTCATTTTAATCTTGTGTAATGATTATATATTTATGTGTATGCTAGAAGTTCAGAGAAATGTCATATCCAAGTGGTGACAATACATGGGTTAAGTGTCTTTGTTCGAAATTTATGATGAACATTTTTTTTATTTATTTTTTAAACCTACTTCCATAATTATTTTTTGAGGTCTATTATGAATTTTGGCACATGACTTATAAAATTCAGAGCCGCCCCTGGTTGTTGTCTAGCGAGGAACGCATTCTATTGGATACAAAACGGCAGAGCTCACATAGGAAAGAATAAGATTGCAAGTCCTATTCAAAAACATCGGACTCGACCTAAATTATAAACAATGATGATGAGATGAATCATTTTTTTATCATTCCATGATGGCAAGTCCTAGTAATTATGTAGCGATACTACAACACTAGTTTACTTGCCCACCAAGGTAGACCAATACAGTAAACCAAAGTAATTAAGAGCGGTAAGAACCATAGCTGGAATATTAAAAGTCGCAAGTTTAGCTAGGTAATTGTGCTTACTAATTCCTCCGTTTTGAAATATAAGTTTAACGCTGTTTTGCGACTTTTTTTCTGAAATATAAGTTTTGTTGAGCTTACTCGCTCCGTTTTTATTTATAAGTAGTTTTAGGTGTTTTCACACATATTAAGTAAATGATTGATTTTTATTATTGTATTCTTTCACTTATTAATGTTATAAAATCTATGTAACTTTTATTGTTTTAATAATAAAGAGATATAGAGAAAAAAGAATAGATGCACTTTTAATACTACTAAAAGTGAGGAGAAGGTACATCGAAAATAGTAAAATAATATAAGAAAAGCTAAAACTACTTGTATTTAAATAAGAGTTTAAAATGCTAAAACTAATTATAAATAAAAATGGAGGGAGTAAAAGTTTTATTTTATGAAAATATAAACATATTCTTAGTACTAAAGTGTTCAACTTTAGCTCAAATGACTTCTAGATAGACTAATGAACGACTCGAGTTGCATGCATGTAATTTGTTGCAAAATTTATTCTAATCACAAAAGCTAAGATAAGAGATAGTACTCAGACACACGCACATAGATTATTGTGAATTGTGATTAGATTATCCTATAATGTTGCATCATGCATGAGATAAAATCAAGATCATCAACTCACCAAACAAACACCCACTTGCTCGTTGCTACGAACGAGCTATGCTAGTTTATCAACTACTACTAGCTCTCCGACATATAAATGCAGAGAGAAGACAAGTTACCGCAACAAGTCCAAAAATCGACATGCAGCATACCTTCTCAAAAACACCTTTAGGAACATAACCTCTTACTAACTTTTTCTTCATTTCGTAGCTAGTTCTTACCAAACCTCTTTCACTAGTAGTAAGCATTATTAGCTAATTATAAATCATCAGCAAACCAACCTTCCAAAGCACCCAAGAAATGTGTGGTGGCGCAATCCTCGACGGCCTTATCCCTGGACGCCGCATCTCCTCCAGTGACCTCTACCCCACCTCCGCCGATTTCTGGCCTGCCGCCTTCAGCTCGTCCTCTCAAAACTCCACCACTACCCGTGTCCACAAGAGGCCTCATCCCTATTCAGGTGAATAACCATGCTCCCTTTTCTATTATCACACTCCTTTTTCTATGCAAGTATTTTTTGGTAAACTTCATCCAGTATATATAAGCCAACGTTTAATGTTTCAACCAATAGGTTTGGCCATTACTGACACACTTGCAATAATGAATTTAAGCATATGAATCTGATTGAGGCATTTATACAAACAGGTACAGGTGAAGAGCAAAAACGCGCTAGTGCAAAAAAACAGAGGAAGAACCTGTACAGGGGTATAAGACAGAGGCCATGGGGCAAATGGGCAGCGGAGATCCGTGACCCGAGAAAAGGCGTTCGGCTCTGGCTCGGAACCTACACCACACCTGAAGAAGCCGCTAGAGCATACGACAGAGAAGCTCGAAAAATCAGAGGCAAAAAAGCCAAAGTCAATTTCCCAAATGAAGGCCAATCCATGAATTCCACCTACTACAATCATAACCCTAAACATTACAACCAGGTGAAATTCGAAACACAGGATGAAGGAGTTGATGAGGTGAATCAAAATGCTACGGCGGCGGTTGAGGAGGATAATGAAGTCATGAAGATGACGGAAGAGCTGATGGCGTATGAGAACTACATGAAGTTTTATCAGATCCCGTACCTCGACGGCGAGTCGGTTTATACTGTGGCCGAAGGAAATGCTCCGCCGCAGGAGACGATGGATCTGTGGAGCTTTCATGATGATGAAGAGACTACTACGCCGGTGAATTGAATTCCTGTGGGGTTTGATTTAATGATAAATTCGGGGCTGTTTGTTTCTGTTTCAGTTTTATGAATTCAAAATTTTCATTGTTTCATCATTGTGTAATTGTAAAATTATTAATGTTTTTATTGATAGTATCTTTTTCCTAGTTCCATGTTTGAGTATTCTTTTGTCTCTGTTGAGCTTTCATTTACCAGAACTCCAGAACCACAAGTTTTATTAACAGCTTCAGTTTGATAATTAACCCTGTCTGACTTGCATAATTTGTTTTTTACCCCCCAATGTTTCTACAATTGACTCGTTATGGACTTATCAGTTATCACTTATGGTCTTATGGATACACAGTCAATCCAAAATAATCTTGGAATTAAACTAGTTTAATGCTCTCATCGTGTAAATTTAGACATGGTGCTGGATTTGTACGTCCAAGCCTTTTTCCTAGGGCCTCTAGGCAAAACTGATACTTGGATTTGTACGCTACGTCCTATGTAAATGTCGTCTGATGTGAAATCTAATTTAAAACTAAATTCTCTCAAAGTCGGTTCGATTGAATATTATTTGTAGAGATGAACATTTACAATTTACAAATTCTTTAGATGAACCGAAATGTAAATGATCAAATAATTAGAGTAGATCCATTTATTTTGGAAGTGATGATGGTCAATGGATACACTACTTATATTTAGAACTAGTTATATTTAAAGATGGAGGTACTGTATTTGTTTTTTAATTTTTAGAATGCATATGTTTCCTTTTCTTGCAACCTTTTTTTTGTTTTCTGTTTTTTTTTTAAACTAACTTTTATCTCACAATTTTATTGTGTGTTTTATGATACTAAACTAAATGCGTGCTAAAAATTAATATATTCTTCATTAATAGTTTAATATTTCTTCCATTCTAATATAAGTTTGTCATTGTTAATTTTTTTAGCATCGGTATGAATTCGAATTAATTCTAATGTATATTGATTTTTTTTAAGAACTTACATATAAAAATATAAAATTTTCATTTTCATAATAAAAATGAAAATAATATTTGATCGATAAGATTTATCATTAATTAATTTGAGATTAAACATAAATTAAAAAGTAAAGTAAATGGAAAACTTTTTACCGAACTAATTCACGTGTTTATTGTATTTTTCACATGAACAGCTGGTTGGATTGGTTCCATTCAATTTTAACAGCTCCCATGGTTTCCATGCGGCATCCATTACCGCCGAAACAGACTCAGCCTGCCCACCAACGGCGCCCACAGATCCAACCCAAAAACAATCAATTATCAAACATCTCCTATCTATACAGATGTCTATGCGATATGACTCACGAGATAAGACTCGAGTTAAATTGCAAGTTTAATTGTTACCCAAGTTTTACAAACATTACCGCGATTACTCATAATTATGTCGAATATTACTCCCTCCATTCTTTCTAAAGTATTACTAGATTTTTTTTTAAAAATAATTAAAAATAAATAAAAATTTAGAATAAAATTATGAATACTGATTTTACATTCATAATTACTTAAAGTTGAAGTTTATAACCCTTATACAAACTTTTTTTGAATTTTTTTACTATTTTTAATTATTTTTCAAAAACTATTTTGACAATAGCAGACATGAATCTTTAGACAGAACGGAGGGAGTATAATAAAACTATATCGTAAACTTCGATTTTACCATGCATTGAGCCCTTGGTTTCATCCCCATGCTTGTGCCATAATCTTTCTAGGACAACCCCTTTCCATCAAACACACTCTAATTTAGATTTTGTATGAGTAATTTCAATAGAAAAATAAAATTTCTTATGCTTAAAAGAAATGTAAGAAAACTTGAAATTTAACTACCACCACCACCACTACTAAAATTACTAAAATTATGAGAATATCAGTTCATCACACTTTTTTGGTTCTAGTGAAATGTGTGAACAATAGTCCTGCACTCCTGCCCAATGAAAGAGCTTCCTTCAGCTAAAAATGAATTTTATTCAGTTCACTAGCCTGTTATGGTGAACTGGTTCATGCAGTTCACCACTCGTTTTTTTTTATTATATTTTTAGGTTGTTTTTTTTATAGTGATTTTTTTTTAATTTCATATTAAATTTATTTTAAAATAATAAATATATTTTAATTAACTATTAATTTTTTGATTTTTTGAATAAAAAAATAACATAAACAATATTGGTGTCTATATATCGAGAAAAAAAATGAGTTTTTTACCAAGTGATACCACCACGACAACCCACAAGCATTTTAGTCCATAGCACAAAAGTATGAGCCAAATGATACTATATGGACAAAGATGTGAATGCTTTGACCCAATTGATAAGAAAAAATGTCCAATTTGGCATGTGACTATGAGTGCTCAACAACAGGCCCTGAATTGTACACGTCGCTTGCTTTGTTTTCTGGAGGCACGATACAAAATTCACAGTGATGTTGTGTGGTCGGTAAAAACTGTGTGGCTAGTAAAATTTTCAGAGAACAAAACCCCAAAAAAAAATTGAAATCCACGTCCAGATTTTGAGTTACAGTCTCATCTCCAAATCAAACCAACCTAAACCCTTGCTTGATGTCCAAACCACCTAGGGGCGACGCCGCCCAACCTGTCATACTCATTCTTCATACGCCAACAATCAATCTGCCGTACTAGTTGACGGAATTCAATTGTTTACTTTTGAATTTTGTTTCATAAATTCAAAAACCTGACAAAACCCACCCCCAAAGCGATTTGAACAAACACAACCCTAATTCTACCATGTCTGCGCCGCCTCCTCCGGGAGCTGCCCAGACTGTGATTCTCGTTCTCTACACGCCAACAATCAATCATTCGTACCAGTCGTCGGAATTCGGTCTTCCAAATTCACAAATCACAATTACCACTGTAACAAACAAACAAACAATCGACCGATGGATGAATCGAATCGATTTGAGATCTGGATCTCACCACCAAACTCTAACAGCTCGACTTGTACATCATCGAGATTTGTGTATCTACCAGTGTATGTATGGAATTGAAATACTTGAATTTCTTCTGTTAAAGGCTTTATATGAGGAGGATTTACGAGCACATGAAGAATTGATGAGGGAACTGGAAGCAAATTGGTGAGGTGAGGTATTATTGTTATTGTTTAGATCTGTGGGAGCGAAGAGGAAGAGTTCTTCGTTTATTGGAATTTTGGGATTTATGCTTTTCTATGTGTTTTTTTCCAAGTGTATTTATAGTACTAACATCATTTTGTATTAAGAGCAAATGAGAGCAATAGAATTACAAGTATTACCATTGTATATATACTGTATGTATATATAGATTAATTAAGAGCAATATACAAGAGATAGTGTATCTAATTTGTGTATTACATTTGTAGATCGATTCGTGCAAATTAATTTTGTGTTTTGGTCCAAAAGTATTGATTTTATTTTGGCACAATTTAATTTGAATTATAAGTTTGGTTATTTTGATGACGGTTTCACTGTGATATCGGTATTATTAATTGAAATTGTGAGACCAATGTACTATATAAAGATAGTACCGGGTAATGGTACTATAAAATATGAGATCCATATACTATATAAATGTAGTACCGGTACTAGTACTATAAAATATGAGATCCATATACTATATAAATGTAGTACCGGTACTAGTACATAAAATATCGAATATGAGACCCAAGTACTATATAAATGTAGTACTTGGGTATTGGTACTATAAAATATGAGATATAAACTACTATATAAATATAGTACCGGGTACTGGTACTATAAAATATGAGAACCAAGTACTCCTATATAAATGTAGTACCGGGTACTGGTACTATAATATAATATCCAAACCCTATAAATTAGTACCGGGTACTTAAATTTTAAAAAAGGTGACTGCTGCTTTTGGAACAGTTCGACAGTTCAAAATCACACACGGACAAAAATATGCAATCCGTAAAAAATCCTCCAAAATTGATTTTAGTGGGAGTCCGAAATTCAATTTGGAACAAAATGCAGGAAAATCAATTTTGGAGGGGAAGCAATTCACCTTGAGGTAAATTTATGTTTTGGCATCATCTGTTGATTGTAGACTATGATTATGGAGAACTAAAAATTATTAACAGAACTAAAAATTATTAACAGAATTTTAATATAATTTATTAACCAAAACTGATTAACCAGTTTTATTTAACAAAATTAATCTAGATTATACTAATTACAATTAATATAATCAAATAACAACCTCTAATTAATTCAAGCTAATTTATAAAATTACATAATAAATCAAAAAAAATTATTTAAACTTATTTTAGCTATACAACATATACAATTTAACAATTTACAACTTAAACAATCATAATTAAGCAAAAACAATAAAAATCTCCAAAAATTAGGGTTAGGGTTCTGACCTTTTTTGGGCAAAGATTGAATCAAAGAGGAGGTGACTCGATCTACCAATTTCACCCAAAGAGAGGAATTAAGAAATGAAATTGAACTTGAAATTGAAATTGAAATTAAGAAGCAAGAAAGGAACTTACCGATTAAGATCGAGAGGAGAAGAGGAGGCGGTGGAAGGTGCGCCAGCTCCGGTAGTGGCGGTGGACAGTGGTGGCGTGGATGGAGAGTTTAGGGTTTCAAATGGGGAGAAAAATGGAGAATGGAGAATGAAGAAAAGAAGAAGAGAAGAAGACGTCGTCTTTGTTATACAAGCTGCGTTTTCTTTTGGCGACGGATGACTCATTAGTCGCTATATTTTATTAATTTATTTTTTTATTCTTTTCATTGTAAACTAAATTCTGGTCAACTCCCGTATAGCGACAGATGACTCTATACCTCTCTAGTTTACCGACGGATAAACCTGATCTGTCGCTAAACTAGAGCCGGATTGGATCTCTCTGGACACGAACTGATCTTAGAGCGCAGTTCGTGTTCTTCCGTCGCTAAATAGCGACGGAAGCGATCCGTATCGATTTTTCCGTCGCTAAATGGTTGATTTCTTGTAGTGTACCATATCCAAAACAACCTCCAAAAGACCAAAACATAGAGTTGAAATAAACTTAGGGATACAAAATTTGTAAGAAACTTTGGGACTAGTACATGAATTTTATTAAGGCTTAGGTACGTACTAACATGTAATTCACTAAACGTCGGTGATCAAATTGCAGTTTCATATAGTATGTGGGGTCAAAGTTAGAGTATCTGAATACTATGGGCGGAAATGTAATTAAACAAATTAAGCTTTGAGCAGTAGTTATTTGGGATTAGTTGGTAATTCCTCAATTTCATTAATAACTTCCTCTTATTCGGTCAACATGCTTCGTGTTTGACCGCACATTAGTCCTAAATTGTACGATGCAATTCTTTTTTAAAGTTATCAAATTAAAGTTCATAAGTTAGTAGTATTTCAAATATTTTTTTAAATTTTTTTTATCAATATAATTTAGGTGTAATATACGAGTCAAACATGACAACTGTTGACTAAAGAGGAAGTTTGTAATGAAATGGAGGAAGTTGTTGTTGGACTTTAACATGACTTTAAAAGTCAAGGGGCTGAATTACAAATATCCAAAAGCTATACTGTACTTGGGGCTGGAGTATATAGGATCTGAACTGCAAATGCATTAAATCAGGTAAGCAAACAAGAAAAATGGAAGTAAAGGGAAGTTAAAGACAAAGCGTTACACAGTACATTACTCGAAACTGAATGAATTTGCAGGACCAAGCATATTTTGGAGTGGTTTAATTTGTTCTTGGTCAGATTTTCACGAAACCACTTTCTATCGACAGAAGTCCAAAATACGAGTAACGTTCAAAATAATTTTCTTGAAAATTGTATGAAGTTATAGTAACTCAGGTACGACCGTACGATCCAAAACGGGGAAATAATATTCGATCAGGGGAAAGAATGAGGAAGGATGACATTATTTAATCGGAAAGAAAAGTTCAATGATTTTTAACTTTGAATTTGAAAGGGACGTCACATTAAATGTTAAGGCGATCGATGAATTGGGAATAAGAATTTGATCTTTGTAAGGAAAGTCGAGTTTGTTAACTAGAAAGAACTCCATGAATAAAATATTGGATTTAATTTTTGCAAAAATACTCGGCTATTACATTTACCTAACATTTTTGTTAAACAAAAGATAATAAACCGCCAGCAGCTTCCCCGAGTATTGTCCCGACAAAAGTGAATATATACACAATGGCTGTGTTGGTCATATATATTTATATTTATATTTATATATGTATGTATAACATTACGAAGGTGAAACCCTCTAAATTCAACCTCATCTCCATGGTGTTGAATGTCTAGTTTGTATTTACATATATTTAGCTTTTAAGTTTGGAGTCACTCATATTAGCTTGCGCGAACAATGATCAGAGAATGATTAGCCTGAACACTTCAAAGGGCTTACGCTGAAGCTTCCTTTAACACTGGCTTGAGCATTGGCACATTCTGAAGTCAGAGAGGATGCTTTACCGGTCCCCTGCAAATTGATGTCCGCTAATTCTACTCCCTGACAAGGTACTGCAGAACTGCAAAGGAGTTGTACTGGAACGGGTGAAACAGTGGTTCCCTTGATGTTCCTGAAGTGAATATCACTTAACTTCACCCTGGATTGTTCTGGCTTGTTCTTGGATTGGTAATGTTGATCAATGAGGATTGGGTTCTGAACTCCCTCCATGATGATGTTTTCATATACAATGTTAGTAGCCTCCATCACTTTTGATCCGTGCCATGTTTTGATTCTCGCACCATTATCTGTTCCCTTCAACGTGCAGTCGCTCACAAGTATTCCTTTCACGTTTAATTCATCTGGTCGCTTTCCTAAACTCCCGACACTGTTTGTTGCACCAGGGGGGAAAAATAAGTTGATTGATTTGTCATACATGATAGTATGCAATATGTGTTTGTGTGATTTAGATGTCTAGTGTTTTGTTCAATGTACCTGATTCCATGTCCAGGACCACAAGTAATTTTGATACAAGAATATTGGTGCTTCCCTGACCAAGCGCAACACAATCATCTCCTGTTCCAATGATGGAATCGAGGATCTTTAAGTTAGTTGTATTACTAGTGTGGATGCCATCAGTGTTTGGACTTTCATCTGGGGCCGTAATCTTGAGGCCTTGAACCTCTATATCGACACAGTCTGACACCTTCACGTGCACTCCCATGCTGTCTACGAAATTCATGCCAGTAATCTTACTATTCCCGACCGTCTGAAATTGAAGTGACTGCAAAAATTGCAATTAGACAACAAGGTTCAGTTAAGATAGCTATAGGCCCATTAACATTAGAAATCATAATAATAATAATAGAAAATGGGCGACATACTGTTGGCAGAGGACTGTCTCCTCCAGCATACTGCCACATGGATTTCCCTCTACCATTGATTGTTCCTCCGCCAGTGACCAACACATTTTTAACTCTTTCGATACTAATCCAAGCTTTACCAGGATAAGCGCTTGGATCTGTTTGTGCCAACAAAGTACCTTGAATCTCAATAGTCATACTCTTCTGACCTGCGCAGGGTCCTTGGAACACAATTTCCCCAGCCACATATTGCCCAGGTGGAATAAGTAGCTTTGCGTTTCCACTTGAGTCGCATGCTGCCCTCCAAGCCTTCGTAAATGACTGCACAATTGATTCGATTCAAGTAAAACAAATTTTCAATCTTAAAATAGTCATTATTTTAATTGAAGTTAGGACAATAACACCTTAAAAACCTTGTTAAGGTGATAATGTAATTTAAGTTATATAATTATGCTCCCAAAAGTGACGTGAAATATTCTAACAATTTTCACATAGAAAACATGTAATTTCTCACAAGTTCATTGCTCGATTTGCCATCTGCTTTTGCTCCAAACTTGGTAACATCATATACTGCCCCAGAATCGCCACTGCCACCACTAACACTAGGACCGCCAGTAGCAGAAGGGGCCGGACTGCCATCAGCAGAAGGGGCTGGACTACCACCACCAGAACTAGGACTCCCATCAGTAGGAGGGGCCGGACTACCACCACTAGAACTAGGACTGCCATCAACAGAAGGGGTCGGACTGCCATCTCCATTGTTTTTGTCATTCTTACCGTTATCCTTATTGTCTGAATCATGTCCTTTGTTTTTGTCATTCTTACCCATATCCTTCTTATCGGAATCTTCTTGGCTTTTTTCACCCTTCTTACCCTTTTCCTTGTTGGAATCCTCTTGGCTTTTTTCACCATCCTTACCCTTATCCTTACCACTATGGTTATTGTCGGAAGAATCATCTTGGCTTTTTAGGTCCTTACCCTTCTCCTTATTATCCTTGTCCTTCTTCTCCTTATCCTTATTGGCATCAACAAAATTACTCGTCAAGAGCAAGCAAGCTACTAAAAGCAAGAGGAACGTTCTTCTAGTGATCATATCACTTCCTCCTGTATTAGCCATGCTTAAAAGTTGACAAGATAATTTTATTTGGTTATTTATTTTATTTTTTGAAGTATTAAGGATGAATTGCTACTGATTATATACATTATCAATAAGACTAGCAACACTCCTCACCCTTGAAAATCTAGTGATCCATATTTAGCGTCTTTTCTCGTTCACCACTTCTTTAGTAATAAAATGTCAGAAATATAGAATGCCCACCAACAATGTTAATCTTAGTTAGATCTTACTCCCTTGGTAATAATCACAGAATATAATATATGATAAAAATAGCGAAGGACCAATTGCATTAGGAATATACACAGGAAAGTTAAAGCAGTGGAGGAGTGCACCATACTCAGTTACGGTGCACCAACAGTATCCGCACAAGATCGTTTTTAGTACCAAATTTGATACTATTTGGCTATATTGTTAGATTAGTCTGATGAAAACTCTAACTTTATCTGAATTATCTGAATTGAATTTAGTGAATCTAAACTGAATTTAATAAATCTACTAAGTTTAACTTAAATTGAATTTAAGAACGATTTTTATTTAACTACATTTTAAGATAGTCCAATAAAATTTTAGTTCTTAACGATTCGCATGTTGATTATGAAAGAAAAAAAACTATATTTAAATTGAAGTACAAAAGTCAACAAAAATGATGATGTCATAGGAGAGAGGGTCATTATGTTCCAAAAGACGGAATTACAACCAACTACTCGTATCTTTTAAGATGGTCGGTGAACAACCAGAACCTTTATATTTCAAAAATAACAAGGAAGGACAAAAATTTCTAATTGGGTGTTGACTTATGTTAAAAAGACTAAAATACCCATTTATTAACTGGATTAAAACAATTTGTTTTTGGAAAGTACAAGTTTATTCTTATTACACATGTAACTCAAATATTTTGCAATTTACATAAACACTCCTCTCTTCTTCTTCTTCATTTCGATCTTCTCTCTTTCACCACCGTCACCTCCACCATTGTCACCGATTTGGAGCTCCGGAGTCGTTATGTTTCATCTTCAAACACTTCTTCTCTTTCGTCATCATTTCTTCTTTATTTATTTTTAAAATTTTGAAGCTCCAATTTGGGAGCTGGAATTCGACCTGCGAGCTCCGCTCCTTTGCATTTGAGTGACCACTGTTTTTTATTACATTGAACTCCATTTTTAGCAGAGCCGTTGAACAAATATTTGGGCCTTATTCTATGTTTTCAAGCCAAACATTGCCTCAACTAATTTTTAGTTTTTTCTTTTTCCTTTTTCAGAAAAGAAATTAAAAAACACGTTTGGAGCTCATCAACTTCGATTATATTGGAACTTTTTTTTCTTTTCTTTTTTTCTTAATTTCTTTTCAGAAAATTTTTTGGACTTGAAATGAATTATTAATTTTGTATGCACCTGTTCTTCAATACTATGTAATATCATTTTGAAATTTAGATAAGTAATGTGGGTTAATTTTAAATAATTTTATTGTCAATTTTATAGAATAGAAAATTTTAGAGTCAAATGTGTAATAAAGGGTAATTGAAGATTTGAAGGTGTTTGGGTCTTTCTGAAAAACTAAAATTTGAATGAGGGCAAAAATGGTACTTTCCGCGCTTTAGTTCGCATAAAGTCAAGTTCGTGAGGCTATATGTAATTGTTTTGTCGAATAGGGGGTTGGATGTAATTGGTACTCTATGAGGGATAAACTTGTAATTATAAAAAACTATGAGGGGTCCAAATGCAATTTATCTTAATTTATGAAAAAGGAAAAAAAAATGAGGTCAATGTTGGAAGATCAAAATTATAACGCTCCAAAATTTTAAAGAGTTTAAAGGGATAGAGAACGCTACTCAGATCAACAAGATGCACCTTTCTTTTTGAAAATTCAAATCCAGAGAAAATTTCCAGAGTTGAGCGTACTCGACTCTGGAGCAATTTTAGTCATAAGTGGAGAAATCAATGTTGAGTCAACAGTTAACTCAACATTTGTCTTAACATTGCGGTCAACATTTGTTATAACATCTACACTTCCACCTCTAGATGTTCCACTAACACAATAACTGTCTTAATCATGCCTAACTCCCCTAGAAAGTCATCAACATTGACATGGAGCCTTATGCGCTCTGTCTCAGGGGAGCAGGATACTCTCTCATCTTCAACCTGAGGGTTTATTTTGCTTTCCAGCCAAGGTCTCTCTTTGGAAGGACTTTACAACCTACTCAATCGGCACTTTTGGATTCTAGGCAGTTTTTTGATCCTTTTCGGGAGCCTTGCAGCGGGACATTGTGCTAGGGAAGACTCCTTTTATAGGGGGATGGAGAATGGTAGTCCATTTTACCACCCAACAATTGTTATGGATGACACATTCCTTTAACAACTCCTGACTCACGGTTTCTACCATGTAGCTAAGGCTAGCAACTCTATTTCAATCACATTATTATAAGTTTGTTTTGCAAAATAGATACTATAGATACTTAATTTCCTAAGAAGCTTTGTAGTTTATACTAAAATGTTGGAAATTTTAATGAACCAAATGAGTTTTCAATTTTTTTGATATACTGATAGGGCTCAACACTTTGGAAACGAGTTTTTCATGATTTGTGATGACGTTCAAAATGGATCCATCATCATGAGTCTTTTTGGATACTTTACTTTCCTTTTTTCCCTTTATTTTTCTAGAATATCTTTACTTTTGGTACATTTTGTCCTCTCAGGTGTTTTGAAGGACATTTCTCTTTTTGAGTAAAAACAGGTGCATTTTGATGCATTTATGGGTGTTTTGGAGCTTTAAGTAATTCAAGGGTTGAGCATGTATTCTAGGTGTCAATGAATAATAAAGAAGATGTTGAGTATAGATTGTACGAGGCGAAGACGGTGGTGAATTCGGAATTCGAATGAAGATTTCGTAGTCATTCAAGTGTGCAAGGTTGTGCAGTCTAGCCATTGTGATCAACAGTCCTTCATATTACGCCCAATTGACTTGCAATCAACGTTCACGCGTAGCCAACGCAAATAGCTTTCTAAGGATAGGTCACACGCTCTGATCCAATAAGAGATGTGCCCAGAATTGATATTTTAGTGAAGGCCGAAATCTCCTATCGTAACTCTCTGCCCAATAAAGTGCGCCTTGCAGATTAAATTGCCGCCCTGCCAATTTACGATACACGGAATCCAGTTTTTTTACTTAAAAGGCCATATCTCCTTCATTGTACATCGATTTCCCATCGGAGCTTCACTATCATTCACTGTCACAACCCTGAGCTCCGATCTTCTTCATTTTTTAACTTTTTTTAATATATACTTTAATTATTGTTATATTTAATTTTTAATAATAAGTTTATTGGGGTTCATTTTGCAATAAAGTTTCAGACTATTTTGAAATTTAAAAGGTTAGGTGTGTTATGTTTAATTATTTAGTGTCAATTTGGTAAAATTGAAAATATTTGAGGCAAATGTGTAATAAATGAAAATTATATCTGTTTGTGTCAATAGTTTACGAAAAGTCAAATTCGCGGACTTAGATATAATTAAAACTAACTAACAGCGGAGGTCTACGGAATTGTATTTGAATTAGGATAATGACAGTATCCGTGGTCGATTTCTATCATAAACGTGGCATTGAATGATTTTATGCAATGCTTGAAATTAGTATGTGTTTGAGTATCTCGCATGTATGCTTGAGTTTCTAAGTAAAGCGCTCATATAATTGCCTTCAATAATATGTATGAGTTATGTCAAGTGATTGGTTTATGTTTATGCATGTTCATTGATGAAATGTGTCTACAAACGGTGCGACTACCTACGCCGGATCTTTCTAACATATGAGGTACCTTATCTGTTTATTATTACTACGACTATCAACCGTTTCTTTTATGGATTTCATCTTGCTCCTTGGTTGTTTCTGATTTGCGAGTGTTCTTAACAGTTCTAGGTTGCATTAGTGTCATCTATTCATACATATTACTTGATTCTCATTGATTGCAATTGATTGATATGGAACCTTAGCCTGGTTATGTCCTTATAGACCGACCTCAGAGTTAACTTATCTCTACGCTTAGCAATTTGTGTAGTCTTGAGTTGGCTTTGATTAAATATAAATTTAATTGGTGATAAACGATACTGTTTGTACATCTCCCTTTGCTAAGACGAATGTCGCTAGACGTGTTAAGTGACTAAAATCCCCCTTGTGGTTAAAGGGTGATTGATGCACATGGTGTATCGATTAATACTTGAATAAGTTAAGTCATTCATACACACAACGAAAGGAACATATCCATTATTTTTAGGACTCCTGGATGATAATTTTAACATGTTTTGGAAGGGGTGTAACACTTCAAAAAAAGGTGCATTTGGTGTATAAATAGGATGCAAAGCCATTAGGTAAGCACTATGAGCGAGACAAGTATGCCAAAGTCTAGGGAGATGTCGATCACCCTTTCCTAAATCAATGGAAAGGCCAGGTTTTTTGCTTACTTGGTCTGTCCGGCCGGTCAGACCATTTGCGGTATGGTTTTAAGGGGTCATGGTGTGGTTTTAAGTTTTTAGCATTAAAAGTTTTTTGTTATGATTTTTACGTCATTTGGTGTGGTTTTAAGAAGATACGTTGTTGTTTTAATGGTTTGTTATAGTTTAAAGCGACAATTCAAAATTGCTCACAAATAAAAAGAAAATCACTATTAAACAAGTTTAAGAATTTAAAAATTGCCATTAAAACATCAATGAACAAGTTTACAATAAGTTCCTTAAAACATTTTAGTCATTACAATGTTGAAACATTCCGTGTTTTTTTTTCTTCAAATAAACTTGTTGGAGAACTTCTTCTTCTTGCCTTTTCTTCATCAAACTCAATTAGCAGCATCATCACCTGCTTAAATCCATAACAACGCTCGCTAAATCACAACAAAGATAATTATAACCACACCATGTCCCCTTAAAGCCATACAATGGACAAATCCAACATTATATATTTCTTAAAACTACAACAACATACATTAAAACCACACCAAAATATCTTAAAACTATAATACAACAGTAACATGCAATTGAAGCTGAAAAACATATCAAATATGATTGAAACATTAACACGAGTTCTTAAAACCACAATAATAATACTTATAACAACACCATATCCCATAGAAATCATACAACAAATCCAACACAGTAGCATTATGTATTTCTTAAAACCACAACAACGTGAATTAAAACCACACCACCGAACTCCCTTAAAACTATAATCGAGCGGTAACATGCAGCCGAATCTAAAAATCATATCAAATATATTTAGAGCCTTAACACGAGTTCTTAAAACAACAACAAAGATACTTATAACCCCACCATGTCGCCTTAGAATAATACACTTGACAAATCTAACACACTATGAAATAAAAAACCACACCAAAATCTATTAAAAGTACAATAGTGGACCCATGATAAAACACATTATCAAATTGAAATTCAAGTTCCTCATCTTTATCATCCTATCACAAAGTACACATAATCAACATACATTGCTAGAAAATATTGATATTCAAAACTATTTCGTTTACAATTACAAGTAAACAAGTAGGTGAAAACTCGAATCCACACACTATGAGTTGAATTGCCCGAAAATATCAATATTCAGATGAGATAGTTTTAAAACCATACCATCCAGTCTTAAAAACACATCACCCAGTCTTAAAACCACACTGAAAAACGAGAGATGAGAAAGAAAGTAGATCTGAAGAGAGAGAAAGTAGATCTAATTGAGGCAGCAGTGGTGGTGGCGTGGAGAAGCAGAGGTGGTGGTGGTGGTGGCGGCGGCATGGTGGTTTTGGTGACGACGACGTGGTGGTGGTGACATGGTGGTGGCGGCGACGTGGTGGTGGTGGTGACGGCGACATAGTGGTGGTGGCGGCGGCGTGGTGGTGGAGGTGGTGGCGGCGTGGTGGTGGTGGAAGAAGGGGGAGTGGAGGAGGAGATAATTTTAGAGAGAGAAAAATTATGGTTGAATGGGTTAGATTTAGATTTTTTGTATATTTATACTAAAACTAGCTGACCGGCTATTTGTTGGACTGACCGCGAATTTTGGGTTTTTAGGTAAAAATCCAGTCTTTCCTACTATATAGGAAAGGCTAGCCTCTCTATATATACTTACTCGACAAGTATTTCACTATTAATGAGAGATGGTCTAACCATCGACTCTACTGACCTTTCTTTGTTGTTCGTTACTCCTTCGGGTGTTGTCTTGTACACCTGGAGATGGTTACAATGTAGACGTGACTTGTTTTGTTCTTGAGGTATGCAAAGAAACGATTTAGTGGCTAAATCAACATTCATGGAAGTTCACTTTGTAAAATTATATATCGTTATGTTCTAGCATATGCTTATGTTGAGGTTTCAATATGTTCAAGTTTTATTTCTACTTTTGTCCATCTAGGTATGATGTTAATATACTCTCTTGTTCTACCTTCCAACTCTCAATTTCCATCGTGAACACCGAAGTTTCAACAGCGAAAATATTCTCCACACAAGAAGAAATTAAGGCGACTTGTACCTAAGAATTTCATTAGACAAAAAAAATAATAGCCGCGAGTAACTTCCCCTCATATGGTTTAATTTTGACAAAAGTGAATATTAACGATAGATGTGTTCATCATCTTATATAATATTAAAAAGGCCAAACCTTTTAAATTTAACCTTATCGCCATGATGTCGAATCTTTACATATATTCCATTTTTAGTTTCAGAGTTACTCAAATTAGCTTGTAAACAATGAGAATGATTTATGCACACTTCAAAGGGCCTGCCATGCTGAACCTCCCTTTAACAAAGGCTTTTGCATTGGAACATGATGAAGTCAGAGGGGCCATACGACCAAACGGCACCAAATTGATATTTGCTAATTCGACTCCCTGACAAGGGACTGCGGAACTGCAAAGGATTTGTACTGGAACTGGTGAAACAGTGGTTCCCCTGAAGTTTCTGAAGTGAATATCAGTTAACTTAACCCTTGATTGTTGTGGCTTATTTTTGGATTGGTAATGCTGATCAATGAGGATTGGGTTCCGAACCCGGTCCATGATGATGTTTTCATATACAATGTTAGTAGCCTCCATCACTTTTGATCCGTGCCATGTTTTGATTCTGGCACCATTATCCGTTCCTTTAAACGTGCAGTCGCTCACAGTGATTCCTTTCACGTTTAATTCATCTGGTCGCTTTCCTAAACTCCCAACACTGTTTGTTGCATCAAGGGAAAAAAAGAAAGTTGATTGATTGTCATAAATGATAGTAATATGTGTTTGTATGATTTAGATGTCTAGTTGTGTTGTTCAATATACCTGATTCCATGTCCAGGACCACAAGTAACTTTTGATACAAGAATATTGTTGCTTCCATGACCAAGAGCAACACAGTCATCTCCTGTCCCAATGATGGAATTGAGGATCTTTAGATTAGTTGTATTACTAGAGTGGATGCCATCAGTGTTTGGACTTTCATCTGGGGCCGTAATCTTGAGGCTCTGCAGCTCTACATCGTAACAGTCCGATATCTTGACATGCACTCCCATGCTATCTATGAAATTCATGCCGACAATCTTACTATTCCCGACCGTCTGGAATTGAAGAGACTGCAAGAATTGCAATTAGACAACAAGGTTAGGTTAAGACAACTCTAGGTTCATTAACATCAGAAATCAGAATCAATACTTGTGAGATCTTATGCTAGGGGAAAGATTAATAGTTCCCTCCTCCTCCTCCTCCTTTTCTTTCTTTATTTTATTTTTTTTCCTTTCTTTTCCAGAACTTTGGCCATAAAATAATTTTATCAAACATTTAAATTAAATTCCAGCATAATAATAAAAGAAGGGCGCCATACTGTTGGTAGAGGACTATCTCCTCCGGCATACTGCCACATGGATTTCCCTCTACCATCGATTGTTCCCCCGCCAGTGACCAACACGTTTTGAACTCTTTCGATACTGATCCAAGCCTTACCAGTATAAGCGCTCGGATCTTCTTGTGCCAACAAAGTACCTTGAATTTCAAGAGTGATACGCTTTTGACCTGCGCAGGGTCCTTGGAACACAGTTTCCCCAGCCACATATCTCCCCAATGGAATTAGAAGCTTTGCGTTTCCATTTGAGTCGCATGCTGCCCTCCAAGCCCTCGTAAACGACTGCACATTTCATTCGATTCAAGTAAAATAATATTTCAAACATAAAATAATTATATTTTTACATTGGAACAATACAATAATATAATTTCTCACAAGTTCGTTGCTCGATCTACCATCTGGTTTTGCTCCAAACTTGGTAACATCATATAATGTCTCAGGACCACCACCACCAGGAAGGGGACCGCCACCAGGAAGGGGACCTCCCAGGCGGGGACCGCCACCTCGGTTGCCATTGCGACCACCTCGGCGTTTGCCACGACCCTTACCCTTACCCTGGCCACGGCCCCGACCACGACCATGACCACGGGCATCAACAAAATTACTGGTCAAGAGCAAGCAGGCTACTAAAAGCACGAGGAATGTCCTGGAAGTGATCATGTCACTTCCTCTTGTATTAGCCATGCTTGAAGCTTGACAAGATAATTTTGTTTGGGTTTTTTATTTTTATTTTTATTTTTCTTTTTATTTTTAAGTATTAACATGAATGATAGTGATTGTGAATACTATATACATTATTTATCTATCAATAGATTCAACAGCATTCCCCGGCTCCCCGCCCCTGACTTCACCTCTCCTTCAAAACATTCCCCGCCCCTAAAATCCAGTGGTCCATATTTATCGTCTTTTGTCGTTCACCACTTTTGTAGTAATAAAAAGTCGAAACATATCCCAAACAACGTTTATTATTCATGTCTATATTTATTTATTACTCCTGCTCTAGCTATTGGTTTCAAACATACTCCCTCCTATCTTTTTTATATTTAGAGTTTGAGTTTTAAAAAAGTTGAATTTACCTATTTTAGTTCCGACTTTCTATCATAAGTCAAAACAGTCAAAATGTCATCCCGACTAACATCGAGATATCGGTGCATGACACGTGTCATCGCACTATGTCGCTCTTGTTATATTTAGAATATATGAAAAAAAATTATATTAAAAATTAAAACAGCCTTTTCTAATTATAGTATATAATAATATAGTGATTAATAAAATCAAATTATGAATAACATAATCTGCAGAAAAGGTAATTTTAACAACAAATTGCCTCTACTTGGCTTTTGTTGATTATCAATATAGGAAAATAATTTTCCTATACTGTTCTATTTTCCATTAAACGAATAGTATAAATATTATGTTCTCATTTGTTATCACCTTAATAAACATTATAAACAATGAGTTCTAGCCTTCTTTTTAGTGTGCATGTAAGTTCACGAATCAAAATGCACATGATTATGCTATGTACCTTAGTGCAGATGCTTTTCGTTAACACTACTACAAGAATCTCCCGGATTAGAGCGACGGAATTTGCGACCGAAAAGGACCGGGATGAAGGAATTTGCGACCGAACACGTTCTGTAACAAAACCCTCGTCGCAATTGTCCGCGCGACCGAATTTGAACTATGCGACGAAAATGTGACCACTGGAAATCAGACGCACACATGTTGCGACGGAATTGGCGACGGTTCTCTTCGAACCAATTTTGGTTGAAACGAGCCATTGGGCCGCCGGGCAGCCCAACTCTTGCAACAGATTTCGTTTCCGTCGCAAGAATGCGATAGAAATTGCGACCGATATGCAGTGATTTGTTTTTTGAATTTTGCAATTCATGCGACTGATTTGGCGACTGAGTTTGTATTTAACCCAAAAAAAAAAAAAAAATCCGTCATAACCAATTTCGAGAAGTCATGTTCAACTTACATTGATATCTTCCATGGTACAAAGCTCTTGATAATAACTAACATCATAAATCGAACTATGATGGTGCGCAATTTAAAGTGTAAAGTGACCTAAGGAATAAAGGACTCGAAAAGCCTACGTCCAGTTCGTCAAGTCTTTATATTAGTATTAGGCTAAATCATATTATTCACTTTAGTCGTTTATTGCATTGTGGTTAGGTAATTAGTTCATTATATTATAATATTTAATTTAGTAGATGAATAGTTTTTTTTTAATGTAAAGACAGAAATGCCCTTAGGCATTATCTAATTCTAAATAAGAAAAAATAGAAATGGGGGTGTTTCAAAAACCCCAACCCGCTCATCTCTCTCAGATTGAATTCGATCTTCCTCCTCCCCTGTCTATGTCGACTTCAAACAGAGTCTGGAAAGTGAGTCTGCAGCTCTATTCTCCAACCTACATATCCACCGGAGCTTAGCTACCCACGGCCTGTGCAGCAGCTCCCGGCACCTCTCCACCTGCGGCTGCAATTCCGGCGGAGGAGTTACCTCGCCATTGACCATTTCAACCACCATCAACGAGTCCATTTCCACTTCCAGCTGAGGGATTCGACAATCCCAGGCCATCTGGAGACCGAAATTGAGTGCTGCAATCTCAATTTCGTTAACAGTACCTATAGGGATGGATTTTGAGAATCCCCAAATCCAATTCCCGTTTGAGTCTCGGAGAAGACCGCCTATTCCAGCTTGTGTCTTTCCGGTGGGGAGTGAGCCATCTACATTGAGTTTCACCCAGTCCAAATGTGGTTTCTTACAGGTAAACCGCTGCCCTTTACTAATTTTCCAGTTTCCTGCTGCTTGAAGTTCTAAGCTGATCTGTTTAATCTGGAAAATTATGTACTGTGTATTTTTATCGCTCCTCTAAAAACCTTATGATTTTGAGCTTTCCATAGGACCCATAAGGTAAAAGCAAATATAAGTTCCCAAGGGGTACCGGGTAAAACCGGACAGTGTGTATGTTGGTCCAGTAAATTCTCTTTTAGCCAAACTCTGTCACTCAAAGATTCAAATTTGTCCAGTAGATTTTGTGGAACAAGTAGGAGCCAGATTTCTTTTGCCTTTGGACAGTACCTTACTAAATGTATTGCTGTTTCATGTGAATTGTTACAGCTGGGACAAGAAGCATCTACGGTCAGTCTTCTGCGTTGGCGTAGCTGGTTGGTGGCCAGTTTCTCTTGCACTAGAAGCCACAAGAAATGCTTCAACTTCTAGATGATTAGATTAGCTAGTTAGGGTATATTATATTACTAGAAATCACGTAACACGTTACGCATGTGAAGCGTAATCTTGTAAAACATTGTTGTTTATTAAATAATGTATTGAAATGAATGGATTAAATATATAATATTGACATAATGATCACTCCAAACGTAACTAAAAAGTAACTAATTGATTAATTGAACTTAACATAAATTGTGACCTATAAATGTATATAACTTTTGTAGTTATGCAATAAATAGTTTTGGTACATCAATATAAAGCGGCTCAACAGCAATTCAAGCCTTACAGTCAGACCAGAACTCAGGAATCGACACAACAGTGGAACTGTTCCCAGATGGGTATCTATAAGGTGAACTACGATGCTTCTGTACGTGCAAATCAAAATTGGTGTCGATTGGGCTATGTAATTCGTGACTGGCAGGGTAAGGTTGTTGCTTGGGGTTCCAAAACTTTGCAGCAAGCCCTTTCTCCTGATGCGGCAGAAGCACAAGCAGCGTTTTTGGGCAGTACGAGCTGCTATTCGCAGCAACTTGCATAATATGTTTTGGAAGGAGACTGTATGTCAGTTGTTTCACAACTTCAGCAGAAGACATTTTCACTTTCTACATTAGGAACCATTTTATAGGAGATTTTTTCACTCACCTCTGCATTTTCTATTCAGTTTTGTTATGTTAGTCGTTCTTGTAAATTTGTGCACTTACTTGCGCATGACTTGGTAGGTGATTGTGAAGGACTTGATGATCCTCCTATCGTAAATCCAGACGATATGTCTTTGTGATTCTTTCAATATATGATGATTGATTCTCATAAAAAAAAAAAAAAAAAAAAAAAAAAAAAGAAATTAAAAAAAAAATTTGAATTGAACGATATTAGACGTACGAAAAGTATCCTAATACCCAACCCAAATGCCATACACGTAGCATGTGCCATAATTCCTAGTAATCTCATTTAATTGTATAACTAGGAGTTTTGCACCGTGTTTAAACACGGTGTGTTGCCAAATGCCCCGGCTATATGCACATGTACCCCAACTCAACCTCCGAATACATGTGAAACTAAAAATATCTACTCTATGTATGATGGACAATTTATGCATCCTGGCATAAGCAAAACAATAGAGAAGTGTGCCTCCATATATATAGCAACATCTCAATTCCCCCCTAACATAGGAAACACGAAATTTGAAAAAACCTGGGGTGTGTGTCAGCCATATAATTCAACACATCTTCCTCCTGCACAAAACATTTGAGTACACAGAAAGTAAACAAAGGTTTATAGTGAGACGTTTCAAAAAAAAAAAAAAAGGTTTGTAGTGAGAATAACACAATGAACACATGTTTCCGTGAATTGCATTACCATAAATTCATACCTTTTTAATTTTGTTTTTTTTCTCCTCCCAAGCCTCCTCTAGTTTTAGTGCATCAATCATTGCCTTTTTAAAAAATCCAGCATAATAAATGAACACATACTCCATGCACGAAATACTAAACAAAATCGTACATGGAACTTGAAGAAGCTAGTATCTTTCAAGTGGATCTTAAAACCAAAACTCCAATGTAGAAGAACAAAAGAATCCAGTCATCAGAGTGACAACATGAGAAGTCCGGAATCTCGATATTAAAGCTTCCCAGAGATCCATAGTTGTATAAAAAACGAAAGCACATTTCACAGCGGATTTACTGAAATGGGTTGCCAAGGAATGGCCACATGTTGGATACGAAAACAAACTAACCTCTTAGACGCGCCCATATCAGTTCTCTGGAAATTAAAGGATGCTTGAAGGAAAGCTATTGTAAGCAGGTGACAACTGACATCACTTATAAAGGCGGAAGAGAATTGAAGGATTAATGAGCAAACCACACAGAAAAGACATCATGAGCTCGGGTAGTCATATAAGCGTGTAGTTTAACATGATGATGTATCAACAGAACAGATGAGCCCAAAAACAACAACTGAGCCATTCATAGTGAAAAATTTTAAACAGAAACAACTATACAAAGACCAGGTGGCTCTTTATTTGTAGGTGCTAATTCAAAATCTTTATAAAAAGATAGTCAGATTCCGCTAATAAGAAACGAAAATCAAGAGACAAAAGAACAGAGCTCAAGCAAGTATCTCCATGGCGTAAAATTAAAAAATATACTACAAAGTAAGAGAAAAACCAAAGCAATAGGAACTCTCAACATGAAATATACAAAAACTCACTCCCCTCGAATTTCGAAGCCATAAAAAAAACTCTAATATGTTTTTTTTTTTCATAGCACATCTTTGAAACCAATACAGAAAATAAGCAGAAGAGTCAATAAAATGCAAAACTGTAATGAATAACTAAACCCCTGGAGAAATTAGCAACCCCGATATAATCCACATTCTATTCAGCTATAACAAACAATTTTTCCCCCAACTTTTCCTCAAATTATGCATAAATTTAAAATACTATGAACTCTAAGAAGAGAAAGATACACAAACCTGAAGCCGGAGTTTGTCGAGAGGATCCCTCAGCTGATTCTGATCCATTCACGATGTAAACAAACACATAAATGGGGGTTTGGCAGAAAGAAGAGAGAGGTGAATACATAATTCTTACTTTTTTCTTTATCAGGCTTCCTGTAAAAGCAAATATGTTTCACACATAACCCCCTTAAACATTGCAAAACTGTGAACAAGCCCAAGCCCAACCACAGTAATTACTAGTACAGTATACAAATAGTATTAGGCCTTATTGGATTATTAGATCTTGATAGATTAATGAATCGCAACAATTTACTCATTCGTTTTTCCTTCGCCAAAGCATTCTTATATACTATACACTTCCCCAGATCCAGAAAGACCGCATGAACTGCACGATGAAATTCGGACACCGGGTTGACTCTCACAGCCACAGGAGACCATATTACATAGAAAAGTCAAGCTTTCAAATTCAAATTTCATGTACCCTTTCAAGCATATGACAAGTGTTAATGCTTAAATGAAACACCAATTAAGTTGACTATCATATGTGTTAGCCTTCAAACTAGAGTTTCATTGCAATTTCCTTCTGCACAAATTGTACCATATCTCTTTTATAATATTCTCTGATTATTAATTTGACAAGTACAACTTTTTTATGTTATACAACTTTTCACAAGTAATTTGGATATCAAATTTTATGTTATGTGTAACACATGCATTTATTTATTTATTTATGTATGCAATTTATTACTATGTGGAGGTATAAACTCTTTAAGACGGAACTTGAAAAAGTTATGGAATATCACAATGTGGAGTTTATTCCTATTTATAACCGCTCCCAAGTTGGGACCGGAGATTTTTATTACTATAAAGATTTTATTCCTTTATAGAGTATTCCCTTAGAGACTTTCATAGAGCTTTTAAAGCTATGTTAAAGAGCTTTTGAAGCTCTGAAAACAGAGCTTTTTTAGGTCTGTTTTCAAAGCTTGAAAAGCTCTGTTACTGAGCTTAATCAAGTTAAATCACGTTTGAAAAACAGAGTTTGATTGAGATGAATATGAAACAAGAAATTAAAATCGAAAAAAAAAGGGTTCAATTTCAATTTTGGGAATTGAATGTATTAGGGTTAGGGTTTATAGAAAGGGGGGATTTCAATTTTGTCAATTGTCACTCTCACTTGCCAGATTTCAATTCCTCTCCAACCAATTCGGCCACCTCAGTGCCAAATCAGCGACATGTCACTCCGTATATACATAGAGGACCGTATGGGGCAAACAGAGGACCAAATAAGAAGTGGACTTAGACTTACAGGACCAAATCTGCAATTAACCCAGGCGACGAATCATGTGAAGTTTCAGGAAACTCTGGTCATCGATAAGGGTTCTCCATGTCTTGGATACACATTTGAACCGGGCAAGATCTTCAATTCGCAGACGGGTGAGTATATCGCGAAGCAAATCGGTTGGAACATCAAAAACCATGTCGATAATTTACCCAAGGCTCAAGGGATAGCTAGCCTAGAGAGGAGGCGGCTTCTATGTACGTACAAACCGGCTCCTGTTGAAGAACCCAAACAAGTTCAGCAGAATCAATAATAGAGAATTTGATAGGACTATATATATACATATACACCCTTACCACTGTCCCGTGATGATTCAGAACCACCGCATAGCGTCTCTATTATGCCAGTATAAGGAGAGACACCAGTGACATCCAAACAAGCGTCTTTGCCTTGGGACCAATTGTACAACATAGGTCTGCTGGACGTAGGTCCCGCCCATCGTCAGAGAGGAACCCCATAGGGGCCTCCTTCCACACAACAACACCAACCTTAGAGCAGATGTCGACCAAAGTATCACGCACGAGATTGTGTCGGAACTTTACCTCCACCTCACTGGAACAGTGAACAATGTAGTCCCCCCACTGGTCCATCCGATGCACATGACAACTCGAGCAACAGGAGCCATCGGGGAACAAAGGGACCGCCAGGCGATAACACAACACAACTCGGAACTGTCGTGGGTTCATCCGCTGCCCCAACTCGTCAATAGGAATGGTGAATAAGTGATCTTGTGCATGAGGGGCCCGCACAAAGCTAAGAAGATCCTCCTGCCGACGACTCAAACCATAACGTGACGTCAGATGTGCATCAATGACACCAAAATAGCTCTTCGTCATAGACTTCATGAATTGGGGGGCAGGAGAGCTATAGGTAAGTGAGTGAGAATTGACACCACAAAAAACCGAGAAAGCGTCCATAGTTTGCTCCTTCATCACGTTGTTGTTGTTGTTATTATTATTATTAAGTCAATAGTTTGTTGCTAGACTCTCAACTAACTTTATGTGATAATAAAATTAGTTTTATAACAAATAATAATAATAAATAAATAAATAACCAATAAGGCAATAACATACTATATTATTAAGGAGCCTCATCGAGCCTAAAATGGCTCAAGCGAACTCGAGCTCGAGCTTAAGTCATATGATTAAAAATAAATAAAAAAGTAAACAATTAATTTAGTATTATGATTCCCGGGCTTTATCTAGAATGGTAAAATGGTATGAATGCAAGTATAACCACAAGCTTGAGCTTGATGAATTGTTGAACGAATCAATATATGGGCGTCGGCGGTGTGTTTAGTCAGTACGATTAGCGGTCATGCATAGAATCTGTCCGAGTCTGACAGTCCTAATCTATATACACAGTGCAAAAATTCCAGGCCCGAAATTCCAAGATAACAATTAAGTCAGGTAACAACGTGATGAAGCAATATAAATTCAAAAAAACATACTAGTAACATTACGTACTAAACGTGTAAAGAAGAAGTCTTGCTACGTGAGGATAGTATAAACAAGTAATTAATACTACTACTACGCACCTTATGTAGTATTATGTAGTAATATGCAATCAAAGTCTCACATCACAAGTAAACAAAGTAAACAAGTAAATATAAAGACAAATGGGTATATAATAATACACACTATCCAACATGATATGAGGTCTTTTAGGGATCATACCAAGAACAAAACCACTCTTGTTGGGCTTTGGACATAGAGTATACAATATCATATCAATTGATGGATAGTTTGTCGACCCATGAACCAACACCTTATTTGTTAAGTTCGTTTCCCTTTAGGATTCGGAAACATTACCCTTTGGTACTCCTATAAATATAACACGAAATAAACCATCTAGCTAAATTAATCTTCATCATTCATAATATTCATCACAAAGCATGCATTACTATTTAGTTACTAGCTTATAACACAAGAAACACGAACAAGCGATGGGGTCATTCAACTACCATTCAACTTCTTCCAGCTTCACAGAACGCCAGAACCACCCTCCAACGGAAGCTCCTCGCCGTTGTCTCCGTCAATGCGGGTTCTTCGGCAGCCCTGAAAACGATGGACTCTGTTCAAAGTGCTACGGAGATGAACTCAAGAAAAAGATAGTCGCATCGGAACAAGTTATCAAGGAGAAGAAGGAGGAACCGCAGATTGACAATTGGGTCGAACAGATGAAAAGGCTCAAAGAGGGAAGTAGCAAGATCGCTCCATCCGTTGCTCCGAAGAATCGCTGTGGAAGTTGCAAAAAGAAAGTCGGTTTGTTAGGGTTTACGTGTCGTTGTGGTGGAACCTTCTGTGGGATGCATAGGTACGCCGAGTCTCATACATGCACCTTCGATTTCAAGTCGGCCGGAAAGCTCACCATAGAGAAAGAAAATCCAGTAGTTGAAGCTGATAAGCTTCGTGATAGAGCTTGATTTACTACAATTACGTACTCTCAATCTATTTGTATTTGTACTTTTATTTTTCGATGAATAGAAAAGCAGTTATTATGAATTACATCTTCCTTAGTTTATACAAAAATCAAAATAGTCCACGTTTAATTGTATAAATGTATGTGAAAATTACGAAAACACGATTAAGTTATAAAAATGAGTAAAAAATAGAAAAAGAAGCTCTACCACTAGCTATGGTGAAGCTAAATGAGATAATGTTAGGGGTGGATTTAGGAAAACTTATCACCCCAACCTAATTGACAATAATAAATTTTACTTCCTCCTCCCTTCTCTCTAAAGTAATAAGGTTAAGGGTTCAGACTCCATATTCTCATAATAGGTGATATGTGCTTACCAGTAGCGGAGTGGTATGAATGAATAGGTGCGTAAACAAGTGTTACAACTATATGAATGAAAAGGCACGAATTTTTGTTTGAATTGCACCTGTTCTCACTACTGACTACTGGAGAATGGACAAACTCTTTCTTCTAAGGAAAAGTTATCTCTTAGCCAATGGATCGTCCCGTTGGACTTTTCTAATTGAACCAAAAATCAAAATTAATATTTGGTCTAAACAAATTATATCCACCATTAGCTAGGTTTAGCCCAAGCCCGTCTCTTGAAGAAGCCAGACGCGCAGGTGCTCTTGGACGAACTGATGAGCCATCTAGCTCCGCCCCCATTCCAAAATCATGAGCACCCCCAGGGTTCCAACCCTTAAGCCAAACCATGCAATTTTATTAGCTTACTCAATTGTAGCCATGTGGGATATCTCTCATTATCTACCTTTGGTAATCCATACTAATATGTATTTATTGGAAAATTAATATAAATGACTAGATGTTGTTCCTCCACAAAAGTTTGAGTTTTTTGGAGAGTTGGAATTCTATCATGGTATCAGAGCCATCTGGCTCACGCCTACCTGGGGGTTCGAATCTACTCGGAGACAATCTCCGCCCCATATTAAATTTCCACTCGCTTGGGCTCCCCAAAGAGGTTGAAATCGGCCACGATTGCAGGGGAGTATTGGAAAATTAATATAAATGACTAGATTATGTTCCTCCCCATAAGTTCGAACTTTTGGGAGAGTTGAAATTCTATCAGTATCAACCAACACACATTGAGCTTATCTTTCACCATATAAGTAATTATATTTCCTTTTTGTTTAAGCGTTATGTACTATTGTTTCGACACGTAGAGTCGTAGACCACCTTAGTTGAGGTACAAACGTTATGGATAAATTACCTTGACTTGCTAAAACTTCAACATATTTAACATAATTAAAGCGAACAGGAATGATTAACATGCAATTTTAATAATAACATTGTTTTGAGGCCTTGGATAGAATTGATGTCTATAGAGTTGATTCTACATACTTTGTCAATCCTAACCGAATGGCAAGCTAAGACACTCCGTATTGAATAGTTTCATATTAACAGAATAGTTGACCGGTAAACTTATACTCTAGTGATCTAGTCATACATGAGATATGATGAGACAGTTGTTGAATTGCAAATGAAGTGAGCAACAAAGTCAGTGGCAATGAACTGGCAGAAGGCCCTAGTTTTCAAAAGTCTGGCATAGTTTCTACACTTGTTACGACGTACTTTCACCAAACATAAGCTAAAAAAATTGCCGTCAACTCGGAATAAGATACCCAGAATCTTAACAAGCCTGTTTCTTATGAATGCATGTCTCCAATTCCATACACAAAACAAATACAGAACGCGCTTTCATATGCAGCCAATTCACGTTGACTTGCTGGCGAAATGCATTCTTTATCCACCGAAACAAGTGGAGTAGTACTATATCTCTTGTTCCCAAAGTGGGATTGCGCTTATTCAAGATGGTTCCAAACCGTCTATTCTACCATGGAAGCACCCTACACTCCCGCCTCCCCCCAGCATGTACTCCACACTGGGACTGACATGACCAATGAAAATGATGGTTTATGATTCAGCGTTCGTGGATAACTAAGGAAAAATGATATTTAGAACTTCAGTAATTCCGCAAAATACTAAAGAATTGAATAATTTTATCAAAGTTCGTTGATTCTATTATAGAATACGAAAATTGACGAATTTGTGAGGAAACTTTATTTTTTTATTAATCAATCAAAACATAACTGAATAAAAATAACGATGAACATGTATTAAAATACTAGAACCTAACTTGCTGGAAAAGAAAAAGAAACCAAATACTAAATTAAGTCTAATACTAAGAAGTAACTTGCTAGAAAATGAAAAGAAAACCAAAAATGTTAAAACTGGTCCGTCTTGAATTTTATTGCTTAGACTTCTAATCATTCCGCATCCGTTTATTGAACATCTAAAAGATAAAAGATAAGAATAAAATGTTATAAACTATACACAAAACTCTGCCCCATATACGATTAATGTTCACCTCGTTAAGACATTATATATTAAAGAAACTTCATATAAGTAGAGACACTATGTTAATGTATTATCTAGTCATTGTGGGTAAAATTGAAAACAAAAACCGATTGAAAATGACTCAAATGTAAATAATATTATCATACTACTAACCATTAAAATGACATGTATCCATACTACATAATCCATAAAATAGGGATAAGATATATTAGTTCGACAAAATATTTTATTTAGTTCATTTCTCATAACAGGAGCATACATCTTGGCATTTTTCATTGTAGTTAGGTTAATTAATTTGTTATGATTATAATTATTGAGCATAATAATGCTCTATCTACTTCCAATATATTTCTAATGGAAACTATTTAGTGGATAACTCATCTTATATCTCTCATCACTTGAAAATTTAATTTGAGACATCTAACAAATTATGTAATACGCCTTAAATTATAATCTACATGCCCTTTTATATTATACACATGACGAAGTAGTTGTACAATGCATATATAATACACGTAATGAATTTTTTTTATGACTTCACTGAAGTATATATATAATAGTAATAATCTATACCTAACCCACAAATCAATCAATTACATAATTCCCTAGTCCTTACGCAAACGAGTCAAAAGTCTCAAATTTAAAATGCTCTCATTTCAAACAGTAATGTTCTCTGAACTATATAAACATATCTAGGTTATATCACATTCCAAACTCACAAACTCATCTTGATTTCAAAGTTATAGTTTCCTCATCCTTAATATTAACAATGGCAACAAAACTATTCAATTCTAAATTCATTCTTGTTCTAATTACACTAATAGTCCTCATATCCCAATCCTCTGCTTCAGACACTCCACCTTCTACCCCTGTACCCCCATCATCCATTTGCAAGTCCACCCCATACCCTTCCTACTGCAACCAAGTCCTTCCCTCCGGTAACACTTCCTCCACTGTCTACGACTACGGCCGCGTTTCCATCAAGAAATCCCTCTTTTCGGCTCGTAAGTTCCTCTCCCTTATCGAAAAGTACCTCAGGAAATCGAAAACCTTAACCATCACCGCCATCCGAGCCCTCCAGGACTGTAAGTCCCTAGCTGAAAGCAACATTGATTACATAACAACTTGTTCACAAACCATCAACCAAAACTCCCAAACACTCGACTCTGTCAAAGCCGACAATGTTCAGACCCTCCTAAGCGCAATTCTAACGAACACGCAAACCTGCATTGATGGCCTCCAGGCCACAGCTTCAGCCTGGAGCATTCGCAACGGGGTTTTAACACCCCTGTCGAACGACACCCGTCTTTACAGTGTTTCTCTGGCTTTGTTCACTAAAGGGTGGGTGCCTAAGAAGAAAAAGAACTCCTCTGCTCGCAACACAAAGCAGCTGAAGCTTCGTAACGGGAAGCTAAACTTGAAAATGTCGGAAACAAACAAGGCAATTTACTCGAACGTGAATGGGAGGAAGCTGTTGCAACAGGTTAGTGATAGTGAAGGTGATCAGGTTCTGGTGAGTGATATTGTGACTGTAAATCAGAATGGAACGGGGAATTTCACGACGATCAATGATGCTGTGGCTGCTGCACCGGTTAATAGTGATGGAAGAAATGGGTATTTTCTTATATACGTTACTGCCGGTGTTTATGAAGAGTACGTTAACATTGCCAAGAACAAGAGGTACTTGATGATGATTGGTGATGGGATCAACCAAACCGTGCTTACGGGGAATCATAGCGTCGTTGATGGATGGACTACCTTCAATTCCTCAACTTTCGGTAAGTGCATTATCAAAACAACCTCACAAATTCAACCTGATATGGAACTGAAATTAATAACTGCAGTATATCTAATTTTCAATACTGTCAATGCAGCTGTTGGCGCGACAGGTTTTGTGGCAGTGAACATGACATTTCGGAACACAGCAGGGGCAGTTAAGCATCAAGCAGTAGCTGTACGTAATAGTGCCGATCTTTCTACCTTCTACAGTTGCAGTTTCGAAGCGTACCAAGACACTCTCTACGTGCATTCGTTTAGACAGTTTTACAGAAATTGTGACATATATGGTACAGTGGACTTCATTTTCGGCAATGCAGCAGTAGTTTTCCAGGAATGCAACATGTACCCGCGCTTACCAATGGCCAATCAATTCAATGCCATTACTGCTCAAGGCAGAACGGATCCGAACCAAAACACTGGTATATCAATCCATAACTGCACGATTCGGGCTGCCGACGATTTAGCTAACAGTAACGTCACGATCCGGACTTATCTTGGACGGCCCTGGAAAGAGTACTCAAGGACTGTCTATATGCAATCCTTTTTGGACAGTGTGATCACTCCAGTGGGTTGGAGTATATGGTCAGGGGATTTCGCGCTGAACACATCGTATTATGCAGAGTTCAGTAACTCGGGGCCAGGATCCGATACAAGCCGGAGAGTGACGTGGCCCGGTTTCCACATCATCAATGCGACGGATGCTGCAAATTTCACTGTTGCTGGATTCCTACTTGGGGATAGTTGGATACCCCAGACTGGGGTGACATACATGTCTAGCTTGTTATGAACATAAATGTCGCAAATGACAAGAACATTTCACTCTTTTATCTTCTTTGCTTCATTCTTCCTCTTGTTCATTTCTCAAAAGATATTCTTGTAGTAGGATTTTTATTCAATAACATATGCATTCCATGAAAGTTTATTCAATTGTTTCTAATAATGTTCTAGTATCCATTGTTTAACATTATTACAATATGTTATGGCAGAGTAAGACGTTTTCAAAGTAAATTAATGAAATACCAAACCGACCAAATAACTTTGTGGAGAGAATTTTGAGATTAGGATTAGGTTGATAGCAGTAGCATAAATAATGATCAAACCGTCATCTAATTTCATTCTTGTTTTGTGTTTATAGTTAAATATAGAGTACAAGAAAAGTCCAAAATTAGAAAAGAAAGGGATAGACAATTCAAGGTACTAGATTGTGTCGACAGTCGGTTGTAATCATTGATTGGAGAAGACTCATTCAGAATGTATGGTTCTGCTTCAAGGATGAGTAATTTAGAAATAGGAAGGGAAACTTAAATAGTTAAATTTAGGGAATGGATTCGTATTATATACCATTTGTGTCTATTTATTGTGCATCATGTCACTCTAAATCGACAAAGCTGGCGTACTAAATTAGATAGAGATGGGAAAGCCCATATCTAAATCAGAACCAGTTCAGATTAACGCACAGTTAGGCCTGGCAATTGGGCCGGATTGGTCCGGTCCTTCACGGATCGGACTGGTACGGATCGGATCAAGTGTTGATCCGCCTGATAGACTGCTCGGATCGGTCCTGGATCGGGTCGGACCGTTGATCCGATCCGTTTTTTTTTTTTTTCTCAACTTTCTTTTTAATTCGCAAAGTCTCATAAGAGACCGTCTCTTTTTAACTTATAGAGAGACAGGACTAATTTGCAATTTACCATCCTCCTTCAAATTTTCGCGGATCCTCACCCGACCCGAATTTACTAAACCCGACTTAATAAGACCCGAGTTTAATAACCCGACTTCCCAAACTCTCTCGTTTTCTCCGTCCGTCTTCTTCGTTTTCCCCTTTTCTCTGTTTCGGTCGTTTTCTCCGTCGATTACCATCCATCTCTGTTCGTTTTTCTTTGTTTCTCCGTCGTAGATCGTGAATTTCTTGTGCAATTGACGGTGTCTTCAACTTCTTCGATGTTTTCCAGTTGATATCGTAAGTTTTCTCCTCTTTTTTTACAGTTTTCTCGTGTTGATTCGATTTTTTAGGGTTTTTTTTGTGGTTGAATTTTCGTAATTTCTCTCATCTCTGTTCGTTCGTTTTCACTGTGTGTCTTGCGTTAGTTGATATGGATGGTGTTCGTGGTAAGAGGAAGCTAGGTGAGGTGAACAATCCAACACGGAAATCACCTAGAATTAGTGCTTTGTGTTCGCCGGAGAAGAAAACGAAGTCAAGTAGTAGTGGTGCAAACAGTTCGCCTGAGAAGAAAACTAAAATATCTAGTGTTTCAGGTAGGTTTTTCTGCACTTTTGTTTTGTGTTTTTGTTTTTATTAACTGTCCATGTTTTGTTTATTTATTGTCCATGTTTTGTACATTATTGTCCATGTTCTGTATATGTTCTTAATTGGTCTTATGTTTGCATATAGACATGGTGGTAGAGAAGCAATGTATTGTACATAATTGTCTATGTTTGTTGTGTTTTTTTTTTAACTGTCTATGTTTTGTTCCTCTACTGTCTATGTTTTGTACATTAGTGTCCATGTTCTGTATATGTTCTTAATATCTCTTATGTTTGCATATGTAGTGGCAGAGAAGAAATCTAGGCATAATTCTGGGAAGATATTTAGACTTCAAGATTTGGGACCTGGAGAAGAAGGAAAGCTTAATTATATCCGTGTTGAAAGGGATGACGGTGTTATTTTTAAGATGATGGTGACTCCTTGTCAGCCAAAGAAGGTAAAGGAGTTGATGGAATCTTTAACTTTGGCGCAGAAGAGGGATGTTGAAGAGATTGGATTTGGTGGGTTGGGTATGATGGCTGCTGAATCTGTCCCTCGGCTTTTAACTCCGTGGTTGGTTAATTTGCTCGATTCTGATTGTTATCATATCACCATTGGCGATGCTAAGATTCCCATTTGTGGTGATGATGTGTTTGATCAGTTCATGCTTCCGCGTAATCCGGGTGTTGAAGTTCCAATGAGCTTTCAGCATGGGGGTAATAAAGTTGATGCTGATTTGAGGGATGAGTTTGTACGTAGTTGCATGGATTGGGGGGCTGACATTAAAGGCAATATTGATAAAAGTGGTAAAAAAGAATGAAGGAAGTAAAGCTTACGTGTGTTAAGAAGCGTTTGAAGGAGTTGACTGATGGTGGAGAAGAATTCAAGCGACTTTTTGTTTTATACGTATGTGGGTACCTCTTGTCGCCGACCCCTGCTGCTTTTGTGGATCAGAAACTCTTGGTTGCTGTTCAAGATGTGAGCAAGATCCAGATGTATGATTGGTGTGCGTTTGTTGTTGACAGACTTCAAAAAGCTGTTAAGACATTGAAGTCTAAAACAAACGACTATTGCATTGTTAGTGGTTGTGTGATGGTGCTCGTGTATTGCTACCTTCATAGGTACAGATATTGTGGAGAAAGTGCTTCTACTGTTGTTCCATTGTGTAGGCATTGGACAGATGAAATCATTGGGGATAGGATTGCTTATGAGCGAAAACATGGAGGTTTTGGGAAGACGACCCGTGATAAGTGTTATCCTATTAACAAAATAAGAGTTGGTGATGGTCCAGTATTCTATATTCCTCCTGACAAGCTTAAGAAGAAGAAGCAGCCTGTTGAAGGTTCTGTTATGGTGAGTTTATTTTTTTATGCTATTTTTATTTTATTTTTTAACATTATTCAGAACATAGGCCTTTTCTTTAAAAACATAGGACTTAATGTTTAGAACATAGTTTTATATGTTTCTGACTAGCCGTTTGTTTTGTAGACTGCTGAGAAGTCTTGGGAGCTGTACATGAAGGATCAGCAAGTTGCATTGCGTGCACATCTTGATAGGATGTATAAATGTGGTAACGTTGGCTTCGAGGTCCCTGATTGGAGTGATAAGTCTTTATCACAACTTTCACAGAGTTTGGATTCTCAGAAGGGTTGGAGTGATCCTATCTTAATCGGGTTTGTTGATAGGATTTGTGCTGAATTGAGGGAGAAGATGATGGGAGTATATGCTGAGTCGCAACCTGATTCTTGGGTTAAGAAAAATCTTTGTGAAAGTGGAGATGAAGAGAATTTAAATTCTGTATCTGATGATGATGGTGAGATTGATAAGGCAGAATTTGAATCTGTCAAATTAGAAAAAAATGTTGATGTGTGTAGCATAGGGAGACAAGTTGAGAAGGAGGTTGCTGATTTAGGTAATAACAGTGAGAGTGATGAAGATGGTGGTGGTGAGAACAAGGGGACTGGAGTGGATGAAGCTGTAGTTGGTAATGAGGAGGAGAAGATGGGAAATGTTGGTGATGACATAGGTCATGATGGTGATAACATAGCCAATGAAGGTGATAACATAGTTTTGAGGCCTGTTGCTGAGTCTGCTGTTGATGTGATTGATGATTCTCCTGTTGATGTAGAGTTTATAGGTCGTGTAGAGAAGACGAATGATGATGCTGACAATGTTGTTTTGAGGCCTGTTGATGTAATTGTTGATTTCTGTTTTGATTATCTTGGGTGTACAATTAATGATTGTGGCGCTGTTGGTGAGGATTGTGTTATGGGTTCGAAAATGATGAGGAATATGGTCAAGTATGTGAAGGACATGAGGACATTAAGGAAACAAGTTGCGGATTATGCATTTTTCATGTCCGAGAATTCGAGGTTACTTTGTTTTCTTTCTTTCTTTTTTTCTTTCTTTTTTTTTTTTTTATGTGTTCTCTCGTTCTTTTTTATGTGTTTTTTTGTTCTTATACTCTGTTTATATGAACAGGTATGATGGGTGTGAACATTTTGTGAAGTTTTCGAGGACATTTTGGATTTCTGCGGAGGAGATACGCACGATGTGCTATCAGACGAAGATTCTGAATTCTGTTGTTGATTGCTGGGTTGCAAATCTAAATTACAGTGAGGGGCTTACAAGGAATGATGGGGAGACTCAGCGTCTGTGGTTCACTACCAGCATTTCGGTTCGTATTTTTTTCTTTTAAATTTGTTTGTATTATATTTTTCTACTCTTTTGTTGTATTGTGCAATGTTTTTTTATGTTATCTTTGTATGTGCAGACTCCATGGGCAATGCTAGCGAAGGTATTTGATGATGAAGCACAAAAATTGTACAAGCAAAGGGGTCATCAGCAGTTTGTTGATGATTTTCAATCAACGTTGGAGTATGCCTTGAAAGTAGTCCCCGGGAGAAAATTAATTGACTTGAAGACTGTCAAGATGGTATGCTTTTGTTGTTTATATTTGTTATTATTTCTAAGATCATAATAGTTCTTGCTACTCTTTAATTTTTTTTAATTTTTTTTGTTGTTTGTAGTTCTTTTTCCCATTGGTGTTTGAGGATCACTACACTTGCTATGTAGTCAATATGGATAAGAAGAAGATTCAGTATCTTGACAATAGGGAGACTTCGGAAGAGTGGGTCAATGCCTTCTCTGGGGCCTTGGTATGTTTTCTTAAACATAGCAGTTTCTAGTGTAAACATAGGCAATATACTTGAAAACATAACAGTTTCTAGTGTAAACATAGGCAATATGTTTTCTAAAACATAGCAGTTTTCTAGTGTAAACATAGGCAATATGCTTCAAAACATAGGCAATATGCTTGAAAACATAGCAGTTTCTAGTGTAAACATAGGCAATATGTTTTCTAAATCATAGCAGTTTCTAGTGTAAACATAGGCAATATGCTTCAAAACATAGGGTATATTATATAAAACATAGAGTATTATTTTTTTGAACATTTATATTGAGTTTCTTTTTTTTTTTTAGCGTCATCATTTCAGCATCTTCCTTACGAAGAACAACTATCGCCCTGATGGTGAATTGGTCAAGGAGTTTGTGCTTGAGAAAATTGCATTTTCTTGGATCAAAACCGAAAAAGACACAAATGATTGTGGTGTGTATTTGATGAAACACATGCAGATGTTTTATGGGCAGAAGTTTGATTGTAATTTTAAGGTAATTTTTTTATTTCGTCTAAGATGTTTGTCAATATTTTCAGCCATAGGCATACCTATGTTCTAACTTAGCGTTTTGTTTGTGTTGTTTTTGTTTTTTTAGCCTGCTGCAAGGCGCGTTTTCAGAGCTGAGATTGTTGCCTCTCTTTGTTTGAGTGATTTAAACAAGTGTCGTTCATCTTTGCGGAGAAAAGTGGACAAGTTTGTTAAGACGAAGGATTCCATTTTGTATAGAGGTGTAAATCCACGACTGTTGAATTCTGAGTTGGTGAAGGTTTATGATGCTGTTAGGAAGGAATTAATGGAAAAAGAGGAGAAGATACGAGAACAGAAGAGACTACAAAGGTTAGCTTTAGAGGCCGAAGAGGCAAAACAGCTTGAGGCTATGTTAGAACTGTCGAAAGTTGAGGCTGAAAAGATTGGGGAGAAAGTGGTTAATGAGGGCGAAGGTGATGACAGTTCAAATGACGATCATCTTCAAACGACAAATGAGTACTTCATTCAATCGAGGGGAAAGAAGTGATTCTGGAATTGTGGATATATCATTGGTTGTAGTTAGCTTTAACGTTTTGGAATTGTGGAAATATTACTGATTCTGGAAATTGTGGACATATCATTGGTCGTAGTTAGCTTTAACATTTTGGAATTGTTGAAATATTACTGATTTCTGGAAATTGTTGTAGGAATTGTTGATATTTTTGATTATTCTATGTTTCTGGAATTATTGTCTATGTTATCCCATATATATTCCATGTTTCTAGAATTATTCTTCCCTGTATAGAAGTGCTTTGTACTTCTATTTATTTCCATCTTTTCTTAACATATTCTTATCTGATATTTTAGAACATGGGATATAGGTTTTAGAACATGGCATGTTCTACAGTGAACATAGGCAATATGTCTGAAAACATAGTGTATTAAGAATTGAAGTTATGGCGTGGAACATGGTTAATACTTCTTAAAACATAGACAAATTTTGCCAGAACATTTAACTGCATAAAAAATGAAGTTCCAAGTAAAAACTAGATATCATTTTCACATGTCAATATGATATTTGACAAATAATATAAACTCAATACGATAATCACAACAAATATTTGTCTGGAGGTGGCGCCACAAACTCAGTTGTTTTCGGTTTCTTCCCTTTCCTTTCAAATTTGTTCTTCAATCTTTCTTTCTTCCTCCCCTTCGTGCTTGCAATCTGTGGGTCTAGAACAATAGGTTGTTCTGTAGTAGTTGATGCAGCACTAGTCGATGCAGGTTTAGTGTTGGGGCTGTCGGGTGCTTGTTCTTGTGGTCTTTCCGGGAACTTTGTTGTATTTATAATACTTAGTATGGCCTCCATGTCGCGTTTGTATCCATCTTCCAAAATCTTCCTTGCTTCCTGGTTCCCTTCTGACTTCAAGGTCATTTCTGTGTACCTCCTGTTCATTTTTTGTCTCCAAGCAATACATTCCTGCAGCATTTTTAAGAACATGGACATATTTTTAAAAAACATAGACAATATTTCCATAAACATGGACTTATGCAGAAAATAGAGTTTTACCTCTGCATTAACATTTGTGCTTTTTGTACGGAGTACTCGGTCCCAGACTTTCTCTTTTAATGTTTTTGTCCAACGTTGGAGGATGTACTCATCAGGAATCCGTTTAATATCATGCTTATCCAAGATACGGAGGCAGTGCTTGCAAAGCCATCCAACTTCTTCAAAGTGCCTACATCCACAACTGATTTCAATGCGACCTGTTGGGTGCTTTATGAACATAACAGTTGCAACATCGTCTAAATCGTCTTCTTTAATTACATCATACAACTTTTTGTCACCCAAGTCCATAGATAATGTTGCATTTGTTTCAAATGATCTACTGAACTCCTTTTGAAAGTACTTGAAAATTTTTAGTGTATACACCTGAAAAATTAAGAACATCAATTAAATATAATATATGCATAAATACATACAACCCATGTTTATGTAAAAACTATCCATGTTTCTGGAAATATTACCCATGTTTCTCAAAATATAAACAGATTATTACCCATGTTGCAGTATATTGAAAATTATTTTACCTCTGCAGCATGTTTCACTAAGCCGGAACGCACATATATTTTTGGTGACTGATAGGAGTTCTTGAATTCTTTGAGCGATTCGTTTGTTCGCCAACGGGTTATCATGGCATCAAACAATCTGAAGAATTGCGTCAGAGATGTGTTTTTGTTGGACTTGAATGAAATTGAGTTGTTTGTACTCTCACTTCGTTGCGAAGATAGGATGCCGGCTGAGAAGAATGTCTTGCTTAGTGCAGGGGACCACTTTTCCTTGATTGTGTATAATTTTTTGAACCATTTCTCATCTTGAAGATCATATATATCAACCATTCCAGCCCAATATTCTTCAAATTCTTCCTCATTGGAGAATCCATATAAGCACAAAGTGAAAGCATCATTGAAAGTGTTATCATGCCTTAGCCTTGCAACATTAGTTATGGCATTTTGGTAGAGATGCCACAAACACAGTCTGTGTCTTGTTTCATCACCAAACACCTGCGTAGTTGAGAAGATGACATATATTTCTTAGAACATGGACAGTCTTACTGTGAACATGGAATTTTAGAACATGTAATATATCCTAACTACAACATGGTCAATCTTACTTAGAACATTGGAAATATTACAAACAACATAAATACCTGCAGAATAGCTTTGGATATAGCTTTATCTTGATCAGTGAATATTGTAACTGGCTTCTTTTTCCCCATTGACTTCAAGAACTCTTCCATAAGCCAGATAAATGATTCAGCACTCTCATTTGCAATGAAAGCGCATGCGAACATAACATTGTTCCAATGGTTATTTATGCCGACAAAAGGCGCACAAATTAAGCCATATTTGTTTGTTCTGAAGGTAGTGTCGAATATCATTACATCGCCATAAAGTTCATAATCATCCTTCAGAGATCAATTTTCAATGGATTAGACAAAGATTATATGAATTGCATGGCATATCAAGCAGATTTCCAGTGAATATTGAATAAAACATAGAAACTATTACTTGGAACATAGATAATATTGCATAAAACATATAGATTACCTGCATCATAGAGTCTCTCCAGTATAGGCCGCATAATCTGCCTTTTTCATCCAACTTTTGGGTGTAATAAAATTGGGGATCCTCTTCTTGTCTTTGCTTTAGCATATCCAGCACATTCTGAGCATCTGCACCACCCATTTTCTTTGTTCTATATCTTGTTATGTAGTTGATATGGTCTCGTTTGATGTTTCCAACGTTCTCTTGTCCACCAGCGACCTCTACCATATAGTTGAATGCATCTGTAGGTCTCAGCATAGCTCTTTCCATTATCTCCAACATCTCTGCCTTCTCATCTGTAAGTCAATATACATATGGATTAAGAACATAAAATATTAAGAACAGAACATAGGCATTATATTCAAAAACATTGAAAGTTCTTCTTTGACCTGAAATTTTCCGTTCAGATCTGTGATAGTGGCTCCATTGGGGTCTTGTCAGGTTATGGGTATGATCAGTTATATGTGTGTCAACCACATACTTACTGATGTCATACAAGTACTTGATCCTCATTTGTGCTTTGCAATCTTTCTTCATAATAGTATTTTGCCTTCGCCTTTTTTTTACCATTTCACCTTCTTCATTCACTGCAGGGGATGGTGTGAGCATTGGGCTTTTTTCAATTTTTGGAAGTCCAGCACAACTACAAAGAAAGTACTTTTCTCGAATTTCGCCATCTTTTCCACGACGAGATGTTGCCTTCTTGAAAGAGAACCCTACGCTTTTAGCATGTCTTTTGTACAAGTCATGTAACTCATCAAAAGTTCCTGTGATGCCTTTCAAACTTCCACGGACATCAAAATCGTCACTAAGATTACTTGCATCTGTATGTTGGTAAACATAGCATAAAGAGTTTAGAACATGGCATGTTCTACTGTGAACATAGGCAATATGGTTGAAAACATAGACCACTAACAACATGGAAAGTATTACATTGAACATAGCTAATACTTATTGAAACATAGAATATACTTTTGCAGGTATTTTCATCATGAATTTTATGTTTTCATATTGGTCTGAAACAGAGCCTTGCATAAACATTGAGAACATGGCATACAGATTCAGAACATGGCATGTTCTACTGTGAACATAGGCAATTCGGCTGAAAACATAGAGCATTGAGAACATGGGAGGTATTACATTGAACATAGCTAATACTTATTGAAACATAGAATATACTTTTGCAGGTTATTTCATCATGAATTTTATGTTATCATGTTGGTCTGAAACAGAGCATTGCATAAACATTGAGAACATGGCATACAGATTCAGAACATGGCATGTTCTACTGTGAACATAGGCAATTCGGCTGAAAACATAGAGTACTGAGAACATGGGAGGTATTTCATGGAACATAGCTAATACTTATTGAAACATAGAATATACTTTTGCAGGTATTTCATCATGAATTTTATGTTATCATGTTGGTCTGAAACAGAGCATTGCATAAACATTGAGAACATGGCATACAGATTCAGAACATGGCATGTTCTACTGTGAACATAGGCAAGTCGGCTGAAAACATAGAGCACTGAGAACATGGGAGGTTTTTTCATGGAACAGTGCATATGAATGTTATAAAACATAGATAAAGTTTGCCAGAACATGGAAATCATTTAACAGCAACAAAAATCAACCTATATACCTGTTTTTGAGGTCGTTGTGGTTGCAACAATGGTGGTAACATGAATTGAAGCATCAGGAACATGTTCATCACCCCGAACAACAGGTTCACTATCCCCGGCAACAGGTTCTTCACGATTTGCTGCACAATCAAACATCTAACAACAAATACAACAAATCAGGTATAAATTTAACATAATTGAATTATATATACGCCGATCTATCAGTTTTAACAAGCTTGCGACCACAAACAATGAGAACGACGAGCGTATGGGATGAATCATGTACGTATGAGCTTTTTTAACAACGAGAACGATGAACGTTACCTGTACAGAAGCTACGTAGTCGATTTGGTGGTGATTCCGCGGCGGAACGGCGGTGATTGGTGGCGGCGGCGAGACGGAGATCGTCGGCTGCAGTTTCTCTCTCTAGCCGTTTTCTCTCTCTACCGGAAGAATCTCGCGATGAATGAGGACGCGTTTGTTTTCTGCTATTAATATATGGTATATATAAGATCCATATTGTTATAACCCGGTTTTGACCCGGTTTCTAGCTTTTGGTTGGGTTGTGGGGTATTTTTAGAAACTAGTAGTTGTTGGGGGTTGTTTTATAATTATGATAAATTGGTCTCTAGGGTCTCTTTATAAGTATGGTCTCTCATGTGACTCAAATTTCAACTTTCTTTTTTCCAACTTCTTTTTTATGGATTGGAGTTAAGGTTAATTTTTATATATGTCAAAAAAAGAAGAAAAAAACGAAAAAAAAAAAAAGGAAAGAGAATGAAAGTGAAGATGACTAGATGACCACATGTTTACTACTACTACAACTACTACAGCCTGTCATCTGCCCAAAAATCTCTCCATTGCCCCAAATAGAATGAAAGAGAGAGAATAGCCAACAACCCAAATCTCATCAATATCGCCAATCTTCCATAACCAAATAAAAAAAATTATATTGAGCAATCTCAATCAATCTCATTCGAATCTCTAATCTCAGCAGTCATCACTCTCCTTCGAATCTCATTAAGATTTGGTGCCATGTTTGCGTCTGTGATGAAGAGTAAGAATCAGAATTGAAGAAAGATGGAAGAGGTGGTGCCGTGATGTGTCTGTGACGGTGACGAGCGGAGATTGGGCTGAGACTTGAGAGAAGAAAACTGAAAGGGGAAAGAGGAAGAGCACTCTGGGTCTCTAACGATCAAGGTTTTAATTGGGGGGAAGTGGGTGAGGAGAGTATATATCTTGTTACTGGAGAAAAAGTCAGATTTTTATTTTGGTCGGGAGCGGATCAGAAGTTGATCAGATCCTCAGACTTTGGTCCAATCCGATCCGGACCAAATGGACCCGGACTGCCTGGAATCCGTGAGGGTAGAAATTGGTCCGGACTCGAATCGGTCCGGTCCAGATCGGATCACAACCCGCGGATCAGATCTGATAGCCCTGGCAATTTCAGGTTTGGATCGGATCCGAATCAACTCATTATTGATCTAAATCAAAAATGAATTGGATTCTATATGACTCAATTTTTTTGGTTCCAAAATGGTTCCAGATCCAGATCCGAATCCGAGCCAAAACCAAACTAGATCCTACATTGAATTAGGTTTGATCTAAAATTGAACCACTTTAAATCCAACATTGAATTAGTTTTGATCTAAAATTGAACCGTTTTAGATCCAAATAAATTAAGATGAATATACTGAAATTGCACCACTTTTGGATCCAATGGCACTTCAGCAGTAATGGAAATTTGTTTTTTTCCTTTTTCTCTGAGTCGGCGAGTCGGTAGTAGTAGGCTAGGACTAGCAATGTAATGGCTTCATTATCTCACACTCACACAAGGAAACATTCCTTTATTTGACCACTTCATGCTCCATTATTTGTCCCTGTATTTGTATTTATACTCAATAATTAGGTGATTTCTTGGATTCTTTTATCTCTCTCTATTTCATTTACTCTACAGTCTTCACCTTCAATAAGAACTCCATTGAATTCAATGGCCTCTCAAAAGAAATCAAAACAACAACAAATAGTAATCTCCATGATAAAGCGAGTCTTCATCTCCGACCCACTATTCCTCTCTCCATCACGGATCCTCTTCAACAGTCCACCGACCTCCCACTTGACCCCCAAACCACAACCCCATCTCTAAATTCGGAGCAACAAGTGTGGGGAAAGGAGAGGCATGGGCGGAGGTAGGTGGCGGCGTGGAGGGAAACATCGGCATTAGTTTTTTGGAGAGGAAGGAAGAAGTCAATTTTTGGATCTGCCTCAATTTATGCTCAAGCCTAGTTTTGTTTTGGTTTTGTGAGTAAGTGGTCTTGGTTTGGATCTGATTCAAGTCAAAATAATACTGATTTTAAGATGAATCTAATCCACTAGATTTGAGTTGGATCTGAGTAGACTTATTGGATTTAAATCATCACTGCCAGCCCTCTACGCACAGTTGAGAAGAAAGATAATCAAACCTCGTTGATCATTGAAAGCTACAATAACATGGTAGTAAACTAGTAACACTTTGTAATACGTAGCTAGACATAAACGTCTAACATCCAGAAGATATGCAAAAGGAGAAGATCAAAAGCACTGGAAGCCTGAAACTATGGGAAACAATAATAATGCAGAGAACCAAACTAAAAACAAGCCGCAGATACCAGCATCCTTTCATTAAATCTAACAAAACATAACCTTTAATGATTCTCCAACTAGCACACCAACGGAAGCAAGAAGAGAAAATACGAAGGTGTACAAAATAAACAGAAAACCAATTGTCTTATAGTTCATGCTAACAAAATATAACTTAAGCCCGGAAACCTTTACTGTTTCTCCTTCCCCGAGCTTTTTCAAATTTTCTTCCCTTTGCTCGTACATATGGCTTGGTGTGGCTGTGTGGAACACCAGGAGCAGGCCCAAAGTGTCTCACGGCCTCACGAGCCTTTCGGGGACCTCTTAGGAGAACCTATAAAAACAAAACATTAACAGGTGGGTTAGAGGGACTGCAGCTATGAATAAGGTCTAGTCTAATGTGGAAGGTCTTATTATAAAGGCTACTTTGCTTTGACGAATAAAAACCTCACACAGTCCACATACCCCCCAGAAGGTGGTGTGTGCACAGTCAAAAACATTCAGAAATAATTACAACAATTCCAAACTACAGGAGAAGTTACTACGGCGCAATTTTTTAGCTTGGAACAGACTGATAATGGAAGTACTTCAGTTAACAATCTGGGAATCAAAAGTTTTCAGGAATCTAGGAATGGATTATTTATTGTCTTGTTCAGAATATTAACAAACTTGGAATCAAAGTTATTCATAGGTAGGTGTTATCACTGTCACTTATCAAATGAAATTCAACATACATATTTACAGAAATGTCATTGATCAAGAGATTAAAAAAAGCTGTTCTTCACTAACTATTACTGATCTATGGTCAAGTATAAGCTAGAAGTACCATAATTCAAAATAAATAGGAAGTGTTAATCTAATAATCCACAAAAGAAAGTGCAACGCTCAAGTATCTTTACCGTGTTCTGGCCAAGGGGAGCCATTAGAGCAAGCTTGTCAAAGGTGAGGCATTCACCGCCAGCCTTCTCAATTCTGGCCCTGGCTGTCTCAGTGAACCTCAGAGCCACAACCTTCATACAAGGGACTTGATGAACCCTGATATCATCAGTTACAGTTCCAACAAGCACCGCAATCTTGTCCTCCTGTTGCCACAAAGACAGCCCACATTAAGAGAGCTACAGAACACATCAATGTATTAAATTACATCACACAGGAAAAGCTCAAGTCAAGCAACAAACTCATGCTTAGGGATTCTATTCCACAAATAATAGCTAATAACCAGAAACAGTACCTGCCTTACTTTAAACCGTATTAAAGATGGCCAAATTTCCCATTCGTTCTTCTAGTTCATTTACCTACTCAACTTACTTAAGATTGTTTAGATGGCCAAATTTCCCGTTCGTGCTTCTAGTTCATTTCTAGTGAGACTACCAATCCTATCAATCTAGTTAATCACTTATCCAACATTCAGTAACTGCACAATCTTATCTAGCTTTCAGCAACTGAACAATATTAACGATGGTACTAGGTTATCGAGATTGAAGGCACTATTCTACAAATTCACGTAAAGTGGAATAAATCTACCATGAATAAGAGAGGTCTAATTTCTCAAACAGATTTTATCATATGTACTAGATTCATTTCCATCAAATCTATCAATTTCGCCAATAGTTTATAGAGATTTAAGTTAATCGAGCTAATCCATAAGAGTTCCAATAACAAAATAGATTGATGCATAATAAATCAGAGCAGGAACTAATACCTTGCCCTTCATGTGAGCGATGAGACGGGCGAGAGATAGTGGCGCCTTGTTGACCCTGCTCTGGAAGAGCCTCTTAAGCACCACAGCATTGAATTTGCTTCCGGTCCTTCTTACCAAAAAACGGTACAGCTGAAACACACAACACATATGATACAACAATCAAATCAAATCAAATCAAATCGAAACAAATCAGATCTTACATAGCATGGAAAAACAGCAGTTAAGAGGAAAGAAGCAAACCTTGACGATCAATTTGAGATAAACGTCATTGGACTTGGGAGCAGTACGGTGGGTCTTCTTAACCTTACCTCCGGCAACTAAATCGATACCCTACATTAACACAGATCAAAAAGTTAAGCACAAAAAAAACACAGAATTAGAGAGATAAACAGTCCTCATTTTGCCATCGCAGCGTCGGCTTACCATGACGGCTGCTTCTGCTCTTGCAAAGAGTTTTTTTGGTTCTTTTCTTTTTGGTTCTGTTAATGAGGGTTGGGGGAGAAGATACTAGGGTTTTTAAACGGCTGGGCCAATTCTGGTTCCCAATGGCCCATTAATTAGTTGGACCGGCCCAGATGATCTTATTCCAACGATTTGAGAGAATTAACTAGTTATTTGCGGCCCAGATGATTTTATTCCAAAGATTTGAGAAAATTTGAGGAAATTAGGGGGAAATGTAATTGTAATTTGTAAATTTGACGAAATCAGGGCCAAATGTATATACCTCGTCTCCAAATATCTGACACACATCTAGTTTATATAAGGTTGTGATGTGTTTTTTTTAATTAAAATCATAACATTTACCATCCTTACTCGATATAATTCTATGTATTTTAATTTCATTCCCCTTGTAAGTTTTATGTTAGTTCATTTGTGAAAATTTGAGTTGAGTTGAATTGAATTATTAATTGAAATGAATTCAATTCATTTGTGGTATAAAAATAACAAAGTCTGTATCGAATTGAAAACATACTTGGACTTATTTAATAATTGTAATCAGGGGCGAATTTACAATATAACAAGGGGCACAGGGTTATAGTGAGATCTTTCCAGCATCTTAATCCTTATAATTAATCCGAGAGTGCTTGTACAAAAACATAAACTTACAACAATATTTATGAAAAACCGAGTACTAAATCAAATACAGAGCACATGAAGCTAGTGTATGCATAACAGCTAATGAGAACCAAGTTAATTCACCTTCTAGATAGCTATTGCCGCTTTTCACCCGAAGGTTTGGGTACCGAGTTAAACTCAACCATTCTTCCGGTAAACAATTATTTATCATCTTCCTTTCTCCCAGGTTTATCCAGCATCATGAGAGTTGTCTGGTTTGCAAATTAGGGAAGATAAATACTTCATGGAAAACAGTAGCCAGTGAAGATAATGGGCGAGATATTCCTTCTCTTTATCGGATAAATATTTGGGTTTCGTCCATAATTTAATCTGGATAAAGGTGGAACATTACCGACACATGGTGGAGCTGTGAAGTGGTAGCCATCGAGAATTGAAGGAGAAGTGAATTATCCGACCAAGATGAAGGAGAACAAAAAACTTCTCGGATATGACACAAGAATCGACCAATCACAAAGCTGTCCCGGCTCATTCTCTCGGGTAGGATGAAAAACTTATTATCGAAATATACGTGAACCAAACGGGAGAAAAGTATTAGCCAAAAGTGAATTAACGATCTTATATTGCAAACCAAACAATTCCATATAAAGACCATGTTAATTATCTCCGCTCCGACTCAAGGGTTCATTCTAAAACACTTAAATCTGTATCAATGAAATTTTTGTTCTTGTGAATCTTGTAGTCTTGTTCCATAAAAATTTGAACTTGATAGTTGAAATCTTTCCATACCATTCATGTGTTGTGTCTTTTATCCAAATATTATGGAAATTTCTGGAAATACTGTATACTAATTTATTTGTTGGAATCTATGTTACCACGTGTTACTACCAACCCATATCTTTGAAAATTCAACCAAACTAAAAATGCATATATCCAAATTTTGACCACCCAAAATTCACCAAACTCAACACAAAACACAACTCCCAAATGCCTTCACTCACGCACCTCCTCCCACTTCTGCTCCTCCTCCTCTCCGCCGCCGCCGACGCCGTCTCCGGCGAATCTGCAACCGTGTACGAAGTTCTTGAATCCTACAACTTCCCAATAGGCCTCCTCCCAAAGGGCGTCACTTCATACGAGCTCGACAAAAGCACAGGAGACTTCACCGTGCACCTGAACAAGACTTGCAAGTTCACCATACAAGGGTACGACCTCCAGTACAAGAGCAAGATCACCGGAACAATCTCAACCAATAAGATCAAGAACCTTAAGGGTATTCAGGTAAAGATCCTGCTCTTCTGGATCAACATCATTGAGGTTACCAGGGATGGTGATGACATCGACCTTTCTGTCGGTATCGCCTCGGCTAATTTCGGAGTGGATAATTTCTATGAGTGCCCACAGTGTGGCTGTGGGTTTGATTGTGTCAGTGGAGCTAAATTGAAGGGGGGTTTGAGCTTTAAGAGGTTCGTTCCTGTTCTTGATATGGAGTAGAACTGTAGAAGTCAAATTATGGTGTAATAAGATTTATGAGTGGAAATGTGGAATAAGACGAGGGGTTTCGGATAGGTTTTTTACTGGAACCGCCATGGTAGCTGAAGTAATTGTAGCTATCGAATTAGTAAGTATTTTTGTACTCCACTTATTAATTAAATTATGATGATGTAACTCAGGACTTTTCTATTTATGATACTACCATTATGCGTGGACATGCTTTAGAAAAAATGATTTTCAGAGTTCGAGTCTAGCAACATCAATTTTAATTTCTCCTCAATGGAGTTGTATACTTGTATGTAAAAATTGCACCGCCACTCGAATCCTATAATATTCGCTAAATATTACTCTTCCTAAGTAGGGATGGCAGTTTTGGGGCCCGGCCCGATCATAAGAAGCCCATGGGCCGGGTTTGGGCTTATAGCTAGGCCCATGGGCCCGGGCCTAACATATTGACCCGTAGGCCCGGCCCGTGATTATATATAGTATTTATATTTTTTATATATATATATAAATATGTATATATAACTATATAATTTTTTATAATATTTATAGACTTGTATTATTAAAAGATGTTGTAGTTTATACATTTGTAATAATTTTATATACTTATAAAATTTTCAAGTGATATACAATCATTTTATATACTATATTCTTAGTATATTTATATAATTTATTAATTATTTTAATATTAATTAATTTCAATATGTCAGATAAGAAAGTTCATGATAAATTTCAAATGATATAAAGTAATATCAAAATATTTGATCTCAAGCAAAAAGATATAAAGTAAATAGATTCATAATTCTACTAATATTATACTACATAACTAAAAGAACAACATTTATATTACTAAATAATTAACAAAAAAAAAAATCTAAGGCCCGGCCCGACCCATGACGGGTCCGGCCTTGGGCCTAATGTTCAGGCCGCCCTGGGCCATGGGGCGGGCCTGGGCTTGGTGCTATTCTTCCCGGGCCCGCCCGGGCCTCTGAAAGCCCGGCCCATTGCCATCCTACTCCTAAGTAGTACTCGTAATGCCTTATAATTTAATTTAGTAATAAAAAATAACATACCAAACATATGTGGTGACACATAGATATAAAATAGATAACGAGGGATGAGGGATGTTTGCCATCCGGCCATATCTTCTTATCAGCATTTTAATTTCTTATTAAATAGTAAAACCGCTCAACGAGGTCACCACCGGTTTGTAGAAAAATTGTCTAGTTATTCTAGTTCTCACCATTTAATGGATAGGCTGTTCTTATTACTTAGCCAACATGTCTCCTCCGATATTCCGATATAACTGGTCAGACTGGTCACGGTCCAATTTTGATAATCTACTTTTGGTTATAATAATAGAAACAAAATCTTTTTTTTTCTCAATAGTGTAACGCACGAGCAACTAATGGGTCGAAGGTCCGACACTTTGGGTCGGCTTAGTTACTCACGATATGTTGGTCTCACTAACCAATCCGTGTTTTAATCCACGCAGTTTGTCCTCACTCGTGCATGCATCGGGACTTCCGTGTAGGTCACCCATTCTACAATTGCTATAGAGCAAGCATGCTTTAATTCTAGAGCATTATGGATGGATTTCATAAAAGAAATGTGCACTTTGTTGTTAAGAGTAACGTTCTAAATCTCTCAAACGTCTGAAATTTTAGGGCGTTACATTCACCCAGCTTAAATTACGCAACGTTCTCGTTGTGCCTTGTCCTGACCAAGCGTCCACATCCCTTGTGGTCGTGTGGGTTTTGGGCTAATTCAACTCTGATACCATTTATAAGGTGCGTAGATTGTAACGCTCCAAAATTTAAAGAGTTTAAAGGGATTTATAATATTAATCATACCAACAAGTTGCAACTTTCTCTTTACGAATCTATCTAGAAAAACTTAAAAGTTAAGTATGTTTTGCTCTTAAGCAATTATAGGATGCGGATTAGAAAACGTATTAGTTTGTGGGCCGGCATATCATTCCGTAAACCGGTCCAAAAGGCTGGGACTTGGGTCGATTGGTGTCCGGTCCGGTTTAATTTCAAAGATTAGAGTCGAGAAGAATCACAATGCCAATAATCTAAAATCTATTGTGACTGCAAATCTTCTTCCCTTGTGATGATAAAAACAAACTCCATTAAAATAACTACAAATCTATCAAGGGAAACTAAAACAACACGAGAATCACAATGCCATCAAGCCACCGCATCTCCGTCGCTCTAACCTTCTCCCTCCTCACCGTCGCCGCCGCAGCAGCACCGACGGCGTACGATGTGATCCAATCGTTCAATTTCCCGGTCGGAATTCTCCCCAAAGGCGTAACCGGTTACAATCTCGACGAGTCTTCCGGACAATTCAACGCCTATTTCAACGGGTCGTGCAGTTTCTCTCTGGAAGGATCTTATCAACTGAAATACAGTTCCAAAATCAGCGGCAAAATTGGTAAAGATAAGCTGAGTAATTTGTCCGGAGTTAGCGTGAAGGTGCTATTTGTGTGGCTGAACATCGTGGAGGTGAGGAGGAATGGGGATAATCTGGAGTTCTCTGTTGGAATTGCTTCTGCTGAATTTGGGTTGGATAATTTCAATGTCTGTCCGCAATGTGGATGTGGACTGGATTGTAATGGTTTGGTAGTGGATCGGACAAGGGAAAAGCTTAGAAGTAATCCTTTTCTTTCTTCAGTTTAGTTAAGGTACTCAATTTATCAAGTACATATATATTGTTTTGTTGGTTGATTACTTGCTTAATTATATGTGAAATTTTTTGGTTTTACTGAATGGTTTGTTTGGTTTATTATGCTTGCTTTACTCACTGGTTTTGGTTTCTTGGAATTTAGCTTGTTTGTAGCATATTTATGCACTAGTCTTCCAAAAGTTTGTTTCTTGATTTGCTCTATTGTTGTTAGTAATCGTTGCCTGATTGATGCTAACTTGGTTGATGCTTAAGTTCAAGCATTTAGCTTGCCTCCAACAGACCAGTTTCTACTAAAATGTTTGTTATTTTGCCTTGTGACTAAATTCTATCCAAGAGCTTGTACGTTAGGAAAAGACACAAAACATTAAGCGAAAAGCTCTGAATTTGTTCTTGGAGTAGAAGCTTACGATGCCTCAGATTCCCTCTTCTTCTTGATCAAATTCAGTTCTGTTCCTCGGTGGGATATCTACTAACATAAAACAGAACAAAAACACCTGATATGCTAGATTCTTAAGTTGTTAATAGAGTTACTGATTTACCATATCGATCACAGCTACAATTCATTTTGTAGCATAACTGCTTCCATAGGGAATGAGTTTGTAAGGTAAATCAGGCTGAATTTGCTTACATGATTATTTGTAGAATATGTGTGTGCAAGGTACTAATGAGACAAATAAATGTCGCCTTTTGTATATGCTATCGGTTTCTACCATGCGAAATAAAGAAATAAACTTGAGATGGGTATAAAGATTATTATAAGTGGTTTAAAAAACAATATGTATTATGACCACGATTGAATATTAACTTGAGTTAGTTTCTTGTTGATGTTTCTTAATTTGCTCTGTTGTTGTTAGTAACTGTTGCCTGATTGAATATTAACTTGATGCTTAAGTTCAAACATTTAGCTTGCCTCCAACGGAGCAGCTTCTACTAAAATATTTGTTATTGCCTTGTCTTCTTTCTTTTTAACTAAATTCTGTCCAAGAAATTGTAAGTTAGGAAAACACGAAAAATTAAGTGAAAACTGGTGGTATATGGTGCCAACTGTGAAAAGCTCTGAAGTTGTTCTTGGATGGTATATGGTGCCAACTGTGAAAAGCTCTGAAGTTGTTCTTGGAATATTCCCTGTTCTTCTTGATTAAATTCAGTTCTGTTCATGGTAAAACAGAAGAGAAACGACTCCGGCGCTAGATTCTTAAATTGCTAATCAGAGCTGCTGATTTACCATAGAGATCACATTTATGATTCATTTGTAGAATAATGTGTTAATTTTGGGAATGAGTTGGTTAGGTAAATCCTGTTTAATTTGCCTATATGATACTTAGAAGATGGGTGTGCAAGGTACTATGCGCCATTAGTTTCTAAATCCCTGCGAAATGAAGACATAAACTTGGGCACTGTTCTGTTTGGTTATAAAGAATACAAATGGTTATATAAGCAATATGATGACCCCTGTGTTAGATGAACAATATGATAACCGATTTGTTAGAGAGACATTCAACAGGGTCTCGGTTTTGTGAGCCAGATTTTCACCCATGCAACTATCTCTGAGGCAGACAACTGTGAAGTTGCTGTATTATTAGAAATCTGTCCTAAATTAGCATCCGATTAGTTTCCCCATGGAGCAACTCAATTGTTTTTGTGAAATTCTTGTAAAAGTCATAATTTTCTTAAATATGAGGAAAATCAATACTTCTTCTACCCAAGTGTTAGGACACTCTCCTACTTTATACTAATGAGATGTTGATTTTCCTATTGTTTAGGAAAATCACGACTTTTAGAAGACTTACTCATTGTTTTTTCACAAGAACACTGACAAAGTCTCTCAATGAGTTGGTGTGCATTTCAAGATTAACATAGGAATTTAGCTTCTAATGGTTAAGTCATTGATCGAACATGGATTTCTTAGGTTTCAAGTGATTAAGTACCTGGGAACTGATTATATTATTTCTCGTCTTGAATCACGGTATCATCAGGTAACAGATGTTGTTTCTTTGATAATGAAGAGTACTCAAGTCCTGCTACCCTTAATACCTGTGTTCTTTTCTCTTCCTATTTTCCTAATGTGGATAGATTTTATGCTTTGAGATCTCTGTTTGATCTCCTATACTGTCTCTTGCGTTTGTTTGTTATCACTTATCGCTTCCTGTGAAAGCACAGGTATCATCTTCACCTGTAAACAAGATGAATCTGGATGATCAATAATATAGAGTACTTCAAAGTTGAAACATACTGTGTCCAACTGGATTTATAAATATAAACTAAAAATAAATTCTGACATAAGATGGGATATAATTCAAGTTAAGCACTAATAATTCTTCAGATAACTTCAAATGGATCATCATATATGGAAATATGTATATGCCCACAACCATCAAAAACTTAAACTTCATTCAATAGCTTAGAAAAGCATTTCAACAAATTAATCACCAAAATATTTCACATTACACCACCGTATATGTTTTAATCATCTAGTGTGCTGAGCTTTTGTTTTCGACGTGCATCTCACGTAACTCAGCGGCATCAACATCTTTCGACTGGCCGTCAGGCCGGTAATACCCGGTGACAGGATCAGGCCCCCATGAGTTCTTAGGGGATTCTTTAGAACCTTTCTTCGGCACTACATTTGGAGCTCCGGTTGCGGTTGTAGTAGCAGCAGCACCCTGTGATGCAGCTGCTGTGAATCCTCTTCTGGCAACAACGGTTGAGATTTCGTTGGCGAGGAAAGCAGAGACAGACTTGGCAGCGGAGAAAGAGCGAAGAGCCATTTTAGAAGATGGGAAATGAGGAAAGATATTGTGCTCTTTTTTCTTCTCTCTGTGCTGTCTCTGTTTTGTTTTGTATGAAGAGTGGTTGCAAATGAAATAATGGAGATGGGTTTATTTATAGGAAACAAAGAGACGTGTGAAATGCATTATTGTATGAGCAAAGACGACGAAAAAGGGAAGAGAACTTCTCTTTTGTTTCTGTATATGGGGTGCTGGCAGATTACCAGTCATTGTCATGACTCTCACGACTCGTGAACAGACCCAAATTTCTCGTGAGAAAAAGGGAATTGAAAAGTGTACCCGTTTGGTTGGTTTGAATATTATTTCACATACCCGCACTAAGTCATATAGTATATAGTATGTAACTCATAGGCATGGTCGATTTTCCTGTTAGTTTCTTGTCATTTCAAATGAAAAATATCCACGTGTAAGCTTGATCCACCTTATCGGCGGTGGGCATACGACTTTTATAACAATGGCTCTATACCTGGAGGTTTATTGGTCGAGTACGTTTGATTTGGTAATTCATAGTAAGTTCGCAAGGTTGCTCTACAAAATCGGCTTCCAGTGTAGTGCATACTTGTTAATTATGACAGATGGCGCAAGGATTCTTCTAAGAAATCAATCAGGATAAAAGTTGACATGTTACAACTTTTTTGGATCCTCATAAACAGCGGCTAGCTAATTTTGCAACGATCAGATGTTTTATATTTTTCTCTCGCCCACCAATCATATTCCTCGTGTATATACAGAATTCCGGTGTGTTCCGAGTAAACTCTTCTTCATTTGACCAGTACTGCGCTACACAGTGTTCAGTCAGTTTGCGCTACATATCGGGTGCATCATGATTTGTCTTCCCCTAGTGCAACAGTAACTGAGCTAGTTTTGTGATAAAAAAAACTGTAAAGAAGATCAATTGTCAATTTTAAGTTTCAAATTGCATGTTTCTATACTCATCTGTCCCGCTATAAATTACCCACTTAGATTTTTTCGGTCAACATTGTTCAACTTTGATTCCTCATTAATGTTAGACTATGATGGTAAAATATTTAACGAAATTATATTATGAAAATATAGATTCTAAAGTTTCATAATATAATTTTATTAAATATTTTACAATTATAGTTTAAGAGTAATCGGAAGTCAAAGTTGAAAATTGTTGACCGAAAAAAGTCTAAGTGGGTAATTTATAGCGGGACAGAGAGGGAGTATATGTCAAGATATACTACAACTTACTGTTTCAACTTGAATTAAATATGGAATGGAACCAAACAACCGATTTTAAGATTGAAAATCTTAGTTTAACTAGTTTTAATTTCCATAGTGTTACTGGGGAACAGTACTTTTTCCTTTTCTAGTTTTGCTAACTTATCTTAAGAATTGGCTAAAATTGAAAACACTGTTAATACAGTATTTTACACGAATTTGAGATACGTCGTTGTAAAAGTCTAATATGACAATTGACAGGCATCAGTGAACATGATTAAAAACTAATTGTTGTTCATCAGACATTAAGACATTAAGACTAACTTACATTAAGACATTAAGACACTACTTTAATTAAGAAAGAATCTTCTTCATTAACACAATGTTTAACATATAAATTCTTTGGCTTATAGAACCAACTGGACTTGAAATTGTAAGCGGTATAGCGACTAGCGAGTTTGATTCTAATTTCTATCTAACATGAAGTTTTAACTTAATTAGCCCTGTTTTTGTTGTTGATGAGCATCTGGCGTAACTCAGCTGCATCAATCTCCTTGGGGATGTTATCAGGTCGGTAGTACCCGGTTACAGGGTCAGGACCCCATGAGGTCTTCTTGGATTCTTCGGAACCTTTCTTCATCATCGTTCTTGAGACAACGCCCTGTGATGCAGCCGCATATCCTCTTCTGGTGACAGTTGCTGCGATTTCGTTGACGATGAAAGTAGAGACAGCCTTAGCAGTGGAGAATGAACGAAGAGCCATTTTGTTGGTTAAAACTTGAAAGTTGAGTGAGATCGAGTTGTAGATACAAATTAGAGGCAGCTAATTAACTTCTCTGATGAAATTAAACTGTATATTCTGTCTTGTGTGCTTGCTTTCTCTGATTTGTAGATGAAGGTTCGGTGAATAATATGGTTCGAGAGACTGATTACTTATAGGAGTGAAAAGTGTTGCAAGTGGAAGAGGAAAGTACTTGGGAAAGTCTACTGTTGTTGGTCTGGACATTACCATGCAAATTGAAAAGGTGTTGTTTCTTGTTGTGTTCCTTTGGAGGCCTGGTCAATGGTCAATAGGGAAATATGTGTTGTTTCTTTCTTGACATTTTCCTAATTGACCGGCCCTTGTGTGGTGGTGGACAAAGTGGAAAAAGTCTTAAATATATGGACGGACTTAAATAATTAAATTAATTAAATATAATCATCCTTGAGCTTTACTGCTTGAGCCTCTAGTCTCGGAATGGAAATTGAACCGGAACTGTTTTTTTAAACAACACATAGGTCCACGTTGATGCGAGGGTCCGCTAATATTTCAACCTCTACCACAAAAATATTTTTAAACTCATATACAACTGTTAAAGAAAAACAGATCAGAAGTTGGTGAATCTATTTTAAGGGCAGAGCTATTCTGAAGCTTTGGAAGAACTTGATCCTAGCTAAACAAACCTCTGACAATATTTTTTTGTGATTGCCTTCCAATTAGGAATATTGATTCCGAATTCTGGGCATTTCTCCCCATAATCCAGGTAGTGCTAGCATTGAGTTTCTCCATTATCTCTACTACCACAAGTGGGAAGTCAGGGGGCCTTCAAACAATTTCCAACAGGGAGATACCATAACTGAGTACCATAGATAACTCTGAGATCCGTGTAGATTGCGATCATCTCATTTTTGCAGATTGAAGATCTGGCAGGCTCAGGAATTGTTGGAATTTGAGTCCACCAATGCTCTTCTGGAGTGTCTTCTCTTGTTCCATCAGTAGGTGGATGTGGATCCAGTGCTTCTTCCAACTTTATCTCCTTTTGTCATCAGTTAACTTTGTTCCCTCAGCTCTGGTTCAGACTCCAATAAGTTGTCCATGTTGTATCAGCTTATCAATAGAATCAGGACATAATTGTTCAAAAACAACAAACCAGAGTCTAGTCAATCAAAATCTATTTTAGTGTAACGAATTTTCAAAACATTGATCCATACACTGGAAGTTGCAAGTAATAACATAAGATCATCATATGAACCACAAGGCCAATGGTACATGAATATGAATGAGGTTACACCAGAGAGTGGTAAAGTTAAGGAATACATGCATATTTGTATCTAACCACATCTGTTGGACTTTCGAAGTGTACAATTAAGGGGGACTGTTTTATCTGCTTCTAGCATTTTAACAACTTCTGCCATGGTTGGTCTTTTACAAGGATCCGTTTCTAGGCACATCATTGATATGTTGAATACACTGTTAATTTGATCCCAGTGACGACACGACCATTGTCCCAGATTGCTGTCTAGGACATCCTCTTCTCTCTTCTCTTCAACAACCGACTTCACCTGCGAAACATACATATGAACAATATTTAATAGGCCTGCTTAGTTTTCTCTGCAGTTCCTAGCATTGTGTGTATAAATTCGTATGGAATGTCCATCCATGGTTAATTTGTAAGTACCCAGGTGACGAGTTTTGTACCCTCCTCCATAAATTCAAGATCAGATGGTTTTCTTCCAGTTAGAAGCTCTAGCAATACAACACCAAAGCTATATACATCCCCTTTTGCTGTTGCTACTTTTCCTGTATCAAAATATTCTGTGTGCATGTACCAATTAGTACAATTATATAGTCAGGACTCAGGTAACTTCTGTTGTAACAACATACTCCAGTATATAATAATATAAAGACTTAGTAGTATATGATCTGTACCTGGAGGCAAGTATCCCAAAGTTCCAGCAAGTAGAGTTGAAACATGAGATTGATCTGCCCCCATCAAAGTAGCCAATCCGAAATCCGATACACAAGCCTCCAGGTTATGATCCAGCAATATGTTGCTCGACTTGATATCTCTATGAATTATGCGCGGTACACAATCGTGGTGGAGATACGATATTCCCCTTGCAGTCCCCACTGCTATCTTGTACCTTGATTCCCAGTCAAGAACTTCCATTACATCTTTTTCCTTCCCGTTCGATTTCCTGCCCCCTGCAGAGCCAGGAAATATTATTACCTGGGGCCAGTACATGATTATGTATGACCCGAGTAAGAAAGTTTCAATCTACTTTAAATGACACTGTCCACAGGCCTACACAGCACTGTTGAATTTTGAAACAAAGATTTAGATCGAAATACGAAATTACCGTGAAGCCGAGCATCCAAACTACCATTAGGCATTAGCTCATAGAGGAGAAAGTTATAGCGAGGGGCGGTGTAGTATCCGTGAAGAGTTAGGATATTCCGGTGCTTAATGTCACCCATGGCTTCCAATTCTCTCTCAAAACCGCGCTCTTGCTCTGCACTCAACCGGTTTATTCTTTTAACCGCGAACGATATGGACTCATCTACTACCAGTTTGTAAACCGTTCCATAACCTCCAAATCCTATGATGTCCTTGTTGCCCAGTTTTGTAGCTCTGTTCAACAATTTACTTGGCTTGACAGATTTCGTCTGTTGTGACCTAAACAATACTAGCTTGCCACCTGCATTGATACGAAGTTTTAGAGAACTAATATAAATGGATTATTTTCACGCCTATCCTTCGTACAAGTTTCGACTTTAGATGAAATGAAATTCTTTCATGGCGCGCGTACCTGTGAAGCTCTCTTCGGAACTGATGCCTTGCTTTCGGATTTTCCATCGACGGTAGCAGAGGACACCTATAACAATTTTCCCCACAGCGAAAGCGAAAATGGAGATGGTGATGTACAAAGCTAATGAGTGCTCCATTGATGATTCTATAGTACACAGAGTGACAGAGAGGCTTCAGCAGCAGGAGATTAACGTGTTATTTATACGGAATGACCAGAGAGGGAAACAAGCATCAATGTGCTAGCTGGAAAAGTACATTCAACTACCTTGCTAGCTGAAGAATGTGAGCTAAACAGTTCTGTTTTTATTGCAATCCATAGAACATTATTGGGATAATTAATATGAATAATTAAATTTCATACTTCATCATCCTTTCAGAGTTGAAATTATATCAAATACTAATACCGTGGTTCCAACATAAGTAGGCTTTTGAATGGGTTGGTTAAACCAAACACCCAACCCAACCCGAAGATATAAGAAACGGGTTGAAATCCGAACCCAACCCGTGTTTAAAACCCATCTCGTACCCGACCCGAACCCAACCCATGTCTAAAAACCTAATAACCCGGGATCCTTCTTCTTCACACCTTCTTCACCATGGCCAAACTTCGGAATGTCATTTTGACTTCGTTTCTTAATGAAATTGCATGATTCCAACGCTATTGTATTCGTATTGACCTTTTCTACACGTTCCAAACTACTGTTTGGAGTTTCATCCCCTTTTCAAGAATTCACCATTAATGACTTCAAGCTTTTCGAAAGCTCCGTACGGATCCATCTCTCATCCAAATTCGACGATTTTTTCGCCGTTGTGTCCGTCTTGACCTCCTCTATCATTCATGGGCAACAAATTATAAATTTAGAACGAAAATTCAAATTCAAGTTTGAACTTGAATTTGGTCGTTCTAAATTGATGGTTTGTTGCCCAAAGGTGATATAGGGGGTTAAGACGGACGCAACAACGAATAAATCGTTGAATTTGGTTGAGAAACTGAGTTGTATAGAGCTTTCGAAAAGTTTCAAGTCATCAATGGTGGATTCTCGAAAAGGCGATGAAACTTAGAACGGTAAGTTGGAACATGTAGAAGACGTCAATACAAATCCAATGCCGTTAGAATCATGCGATTTCGTTAAGAAATGAAGTCGTAATGACATTTTGAAGTTTGGTCATGGTGAGGAAGAATAGGTCATGTGACGGGTCAGGCAGCGGGTCATGTCAAAAACCCGGTTGTGTCGGGTTTTCTGACCGGTTCATGTCATAGCCGGTCGGGTGGGCCGGGCCGGGAAACGGGTCCAACAATGTCTAAGGTTTTGTCCGGGTTGGGTTCATGCCAATTTATCGGGTTGGGTTAGGATTCAGGTCTTATAATTACGAGTATAATATGGGTTCGGGTTTTAACCCGATTCCGTACCCGTCACTTATAAATGAGGAGCGGGTCTTAATCGGGTTAGGGTTGGGTTAGGTTGGGTACAATCCAACGCATTGAAAAGCTTAAACATAAGTGATATATCAAAATATGTCCAATCCGTTGTGATGCATATTCTAAGTCGATTTACCTAAGGTTTATTGGGGTCCGGAAGGCCTTGGTCCAAGCTAAAAGCGTCTCACTTTCGGGCCTCCCAACATAAAGGAAAGGTCATTTGGAATATACGAGTAAAGAGGACCAAAAGTGAGCCTCGTCCGGATGACACTAACCGTCTTGTTCATCCGGCCAACCTCACGTCCGTCTCTTTATAAGAACAAAAGAGAACGATCCACAATCCTACATAAGTCTTACGTATTGAGAGCCACTTGGTACAAACGTAGGCAATTACGGGTTCACGAATTACACCCCACTTTCTTACGTACGCCAGGGCCATGAGGTTCGGACCTCCACAATTTATGACCCAAAATCTTATTCTATGGCCAAGGATACGCCAGAGAAGTGGTTAGTGGAGAGCCTCGGAATGAGAGCCACGAGAAGTTGTCCAAAGACATTCTGGAATATTCATGAAGGAACCTCTGATTGGGCATGGACCAAACCATTAAACAAGTAATGGGACTACTATATATAATTATATAATTAAACCGACTTAAAATGGACCAAAACATATTAAAGCACTTAAGAATAAAACCTTTGCTTTAAGGAAGGAAACATTTCCTATGTTTATTGGGATGGAAGTGACTTAGAACGAAAGATCCTAAGGCCTTAGAAAGAATTAGACATCCCATATTCTAGCATGTCCACGGACGACTGAAAGTCACCCGTCAATAAGGTTTCTCATCTTATGTCATATTTTATACTAATTCTAACTTATCTAAAATGAAAATTTTATCTCCAATTTTAATCATTATCTATTAAATCACGCATATGGTTTAACAATTTTCCTTCACATATTGATGTTAAGAATGCGCATTAATTTACTTTAGCTTGTATTTTATTTACATTATATTAATATAAATTTAACATAGGAGGACATGTGAATGAGGGTATCTTATTTACTTTTAAATCAGAAGACAGTGTGGATTGTCAAAGGAATCATGTGATAATGTGAATCATGTGAAAATGTGATGGCTTTCATTGAATTCCCGTCCGACTTTCCTTGCCCTTTTTGTCTTGCTTTAATCGAATAGTACTACTACTGGTCATGCGATTAATACTTTGTCAAATTATTACTATGAGGTCTTGGCATAGATTCTAACGAGTTCACACCCGTTTACATGCCTAATCAGGACCCTATGAGGTCTTGGACTCTTGGAAGAGATTCTTCGGGATCTTCCTTCAGCATTGTTCTAGAAACACCACCCTGTGAGGTAGCTGCATATCCCCTTCTGATGACGGACATCTTTCGTTGCCAATATAAGCAGAGACGGATTTAGCAGCGGAGAATGAACAGCTAGCCATTTTCTTGTTTCAAAATTGGAAGTGTTTATTGATTGAGAAAACTATTTCTATATCCCCTGTTCCGTGTTTAGATTTGTTCTGCGTTGAGTCAAGGTTCAATAATAGACTGTGTTTACTTATAGTGAGAAACAAGCAAGAGACTGTTTGTTTTTACGTTCATTCAGACGTCAGAAGCCTGGTGGGTCAGTAGTCAAGCCAAGGTGGTGTTTTCTTGTCTTGGTCTTTCAACCGTCGCAAGAATTATTTTTGGATGAAACAAAAAAGAAGATAGAGATGAAGTTTTAATTTTAAAGAGAAAAGCTATGAAAAAACTTGATGAGGTAAAGTGAAAACCAAAAGACAGCCCCACAAAACACATTATCGCATTCACATTTCAGGGAATACAAATACAAATACAAGTGATCTTAATAGAGCTTGGGGCTTTTGTACTCTTGAAAAGGCTCCATGGTATTATATGTACGGGTTGGATACTTGGTATCTCTACAAAATCAATCGTGCCAATCTGTTCAAAGATATCCAAAGCAAGTCAGATGTTGGCCCAAATTCTCCAGCATTCACAAAACTTTACTCAATTACTATCTAAAAAATATATAAAAGAAAATAACATAATGTTAAATATTCAGTGTTAATTTTTTATTAGAATGAGAATGAACTAAATAATGGCATTAAGTGACGTGGGCTACAAAAGTTGTTATTTTAAGAGTTACAATTCTTTTTTCCGTCTGAACCAAAAAGTGAAGTGTGTAACGTTTTGTGGGAAGAAGGGAGAATTTGCAAGAAGAAAGAAACAGAACCGAACCTATTTAACCATTGCTGCTATTATGTCCTGAACTTGAAATCGACTTGAACAAGATACCGCATTCTTATCTGCTCCACATTATATACTATGTATTCATTGTATAACAGACCACCCTGCCATAAACAAACAATTGCAACTTTCAGGTCGTAACCAACATGCATCTTTAACTGCAGTTATATACGGGAAAAAATAACATCTGTGAGAGAACAGGATGACTAGTTGAGTTGACTATACAGACCTGAGACTGTGGTTGTTCTTTCGGTATGCCTAATGGAACAATGACGCCATCTTCAAGTGTTTCCGCCTCTGAAAGATCAGGGGCAGTTGCACCAACTCCTTTAGTACTGTGACATTGATTGAAAGAAAATATCACATGTTTCAGTCTCTGTTTGCCAAGGAGCAAGAAGTATATTCGACTGAGATGAACTGAAGAAGGAAAAACATGATAGATTAATAGAGCAGATAAAATATAATGTTGTCAAACCTAAGTTTTCCAGATGGCAGCTTATCGGCATCATATTTAGCAGCTCGCAGTTCGGCCATGTCTCCCAAAGCAACCTGGAAAGTGAATCACGCAATCAACACAGATATCGTATATGAATAAATACTACTCCTGTGAAGCTATTGACATGTATGAAACTATGAAGTACATGTAACTATAAGAAGAAAATACATGTTATTCAGTTTAATTGGACATTCAATAAATTAATGGAAAAACAGCATGTGAGATGGAGGGAACAGTCAACCGTATAGGTTACCTCACACAAAAGCAGCACGCCGGTGCTTGAATTTCGAGAGGAACAGCAATAATTAGCACTTTTTGAGAACATGTCAGCAAAATAAACACCTTTCCCAAACATGTAGCCAGTTACGGGTGCTTCAGGAGGTGCAATGCGCAAACCTATAATTTTCAGGTGACAAAACACTCAAATATTACTCAAGATACAATCTTCCCTAGTGAAACTAGAATACAACAAATTGGTAAACCTTGAGACAAAATGCCAGTCCAGTTTGTAAGTCGGGAGCCATGCCACAGAAGCATCCTGTTTTTCGTCCCAGCAAACTGCAATCACAGTTCGGAACTCATCAGTTTGAAGGCACAAGTCATTACCCTAGAAAGCAAAGCCCGGATAGAAATGGTAAAAGGGCAAGTGTTCACCTTCTTGAAACGTTCAGCTTCACCCTCCCGTGACACTTTGAAAATCTGAATAATATCAACGCTGTAACTTGAATGCGTCTTTGCATGAGTATTCTTTGTGTATTTCTCTATCTGAGGTGTTAAACCAATCATAAGTAATATTGCAAATTATACTTCCAACTCATCATCCACTAACTAACACAAAATTACCGAATATCCATAACTGTTTCCACATAATAGACCATAGAAAGCAAAGACACTGATTTGGAAACACAAAGAACCAAGTGAAGGATCAAGCTGAGGAAATTACCATGGAGAATTCTCCGGAACCGACTGTAAGTGGCATTAGTTCACAATGGAGCTGCCTATAACGAGAGTACAAAGGATCCTACAAACCAGCAACATGAATTTAAAAAATAAAAAATTGAACTGTACAGGATCCTATAAAGTTTGTTGTATTAAGTTTTAACATGATGCTGATATCATTATTACTAGAATTAAGATTTGCTAGAAAATTTAACATATCATGGAAATTTGGATGCAGCTTGGTGAAAAATGAAAATATCTATATCTCATTTTAAGACGTTCCTATGTACATAAAGAGTTCTCATTTGATTTGATACGTATAAATACAATTATTACTGCCGGTAGATTCATTCCAAAGCAACAGGTCTAGATAATGCGTACCTCCGTATCAATATCCTCCTCCAGTAATTTTGTTGCTAGCTCAATCTCACCGAGGGCTTCGACCTGCCATTGTTTGCATAGATAGTATAGTAAGTAATAGAGCAGAGTAATACAAAAACATCAACTTACAGATGCCTTGTGCAAATTAAATTCTGCATAATCACTATGCTCTATATTAGTGCACTACAACATCTTTCAACATGCAACAGAGGCCAAGTGGACAACCAGCCCATATTCAGGCCATGTTATGCATGCAAAGCAACATGTCAATGGGAAAAGGAGTTACCATTTCTAGTTTCGCCTTTAGCTTTTGAGGGGTGTCAATTATGAACAGACCTGTAGTCATATTAGCCATTTAGAAGTCTGGCAAAAGTACTGCAAGAAACTCTAAAATCTCAATCAAAATAAATAATGATATTATCCTTTTCAGAGTATTAGCAAAACAAACCAGTAAAGAATGTGTGTGATATAGAGGCATTAATATGAAAAGACAAAGAGGGAACAAAGGAAAGCAAAGCAAAGCACTTACGCATCTTCTTAAAGCCAAAATCATGAGGAATTACAGTGTAAAATTCCCTGCAAATTATTTCCAATAGTACATAATTTGAGCATGAGGAACAAAATTCAAGTGTATCATAATTCATAATTCGTAATTCAATAAATGTCTGCCATAACATCATGAAATTACTATGGAGTACCAACTCACCCGCTCAATTGCTCGAGTTCCTTCCTTTCAGCTCGGCTAATCACATCAGCAATCCTTTTCAAGACTTCATAACCCTATTCAGATTAAGATATATAGTACCATTATATTAATATACAACTACTGCACAATTAGGAAAGGAAAGGTCTGCACAAGATTTAACTACTCACCCTTAAGATTGTTGACTTGCTCAATTTACCTAATGGTAGTTTTTCGGCGTTGTATCCTGTAACAAAATAAAAGCAGTAGAATCCTCATATAGTCACTGTCTGAAATAACCCAGAAGCCCTATAATAATTTTGCAAAAGTATGATATTCTACACAGTCGCATCCTATATCCGGAAGGAAACTAAAAAAGAATATACAAGCTCATGAATGATTTAGCAAGAGATTTGAAAAGGGAAACCCAACTTCATTCAGATTGTGCAAACAAACATAATATTATTATCTCTAAGTTGGCGAAGCACACAGAGAAATCTGCATCTTTTAAAGGCTGTAAGGCTTCATTATTTAGCCATTTGGCCATGGAGGCCAGTGATAAAGACTGACAATTAAGAGCAGGCAGTTGACACACTCAGCTAACCATAACTTTCCATTTTTTATGTTTCATTTTGTTCAGTTTGCACTGGTATTAATGGGTGATGCAACCAACGGATTACTATGTATAAATTAATGATATTAAGACAAAAATGGAATGAACCACACAAATGGGCACCATACACACGTAGTGAAACAGAACCTGACTGAGACTGGGCTAAAAGAAAACTGGAAGAAGAAATGAGTAAAGTTCCAATCAATTTACTCAGAAATAATACAGGTATGTGTGGGGAAGTATTTGACTGCGGCGAGGGCACATGAAGATAAGATATGTAACCAGTCCAATGTAAAATTGGAAACCTTGACATCATACACGCACCTATTTCCATCATCTGTTGCTTCATCATACTTATATTGCAGATAAGAGAAACAAATTTAGCAATAGGAGCCTCCAGCTTTGATTCTCGAGGTTCATCTTTCATTACAGATTCTTGCTTTTCCTGAACCTGTAAATTATTTAAAACAATACTTTTACCTCCCAAAATTGTCAACCGACAACAAGAAACAAAGTCAATGTGGTAATGTGCAAATGGATCCACTCATTTTCATTGAGCATGAGCTATTTATTAACTACTTTTTTTAACGAGGAATAATAATAGAGACAGGTTTCAGCTAAAGCGGTGAAATAGATCTTATGGTACATTGGCACTAGTGAAAACAATTTCAGATCTTTTTAGTAAGTAAATATGTAAGAAGCTAAGAACCCTAATAAGCGCTTATACAACTCACCGGATTTTCATCTTTAGTTTCAGAGTAATCCATCTCTAACCAAGTGTATTTCTGAGGATAACTAACAAAGTTGCTCCTATTAGACCACTCATTCTTGGTCTTGTCATAGAACTTCTTTTCAAACTCGGAGATAGCAGATTGCTGCGAATTATATGGCCCAAATAACTTATCTTGACCTCTTATGCCAACTCTCCCCCATCTGTTGTAAACCATGAACTTGCCACCATCATCAGATTCTGCAATTAAAAATTTCAGGTCAACGTGAGGAATGTCAGAATGTGAATCAGTTAAGTAACAGATGATAACTATTTTTATGCATTTGAGCTCCCATCTTCTCCATATCAAACATATAGTATCAGGATAGAGAATGTTTTAGATATCACAATATTTTGACCCCACTGGGTTATATACTGAATTATTATAGAACATGAGTTATAACCTAGAACTTGAAGGACATAGAATTTGTTGTTGTTCCCTCCAAGATTAGTTTGATTCAACATGGCATCATAAATTTCATCACCCTGCATAGAGAATTTGAAAACGACAATCATTTGTCAAAACACTCCATCTCTCCAGTCCTCTATTTGCAGTATGTTTAACTTGAACTTACCATCTGCAGAACATGATATGATGCTTTGATATGATCAGGCAACCACATATCCAAGACAGCAGAACCTTTCTTTGTTGCTGTAACAATTTTTTCCTCCTTTCTTTCTTCTTGCACTAACAAAATTATACATTAGACAAGTCAATTTTAACATAAACGCGAATATGGATTAGCGAAACAATAGTACAATATTAGGATTTGGTTACCATGATCATAGCCTCCTGAAATATTGTTTGCATCAGCAGAAAGAATCTCCAGAAGCTCTTTCTTCGTACCAGCCACTGAAATTCCTCGTGCAGCAGCCTCTTCCCGGAGTTGCTTTACATTCATGGTTCTCAACTCGTCAATGGTCTTGATTATGTGTGGTACTTGGGTATTGATGTTCTCTCCCTCACCTTCCTTTTTTACTGCTAAAAAAAGTCCAAAATGAATTGCACAATTACACCCTGATTGATGGTCTATATCACATGCTAACCAATATTCCTACATTGGGGCAGCCAGATTAACAGGGTCGGGTGAATACGAAACTGCAGATTCCTCTCTATTCTACATGTTATTACACAATTAAATGCAAAGAATAATTATAAGAATTATATTATCATTATAAGTAACTGAAATACTATGACGTACATAAAAACTGCAAAATCACAACGGGGGCATGAAATTACAGTTTTTTTTAGAAATATAATGGTTCAACATATTGAAATCTAATACTAACTATATGTTTGCTACACCGAAAAAGTTCAGTTGCACAGTTGACCCCCTCCCCCACCCCCTTTCTAGTTCATGCTTTTTTCTCTGTCCAGTAGAAATGGAAAACATGTTTTGACACTTACTATCTACTTTGCTACACTATTAACAAATTCATGGACACAACAAGAATTTGCTTTGACGTTATTCTCACTAAAAAAAGAAAAAAAGAAAAAAGAAACTGCCACTTATTAGTGATATAAATTGGGTGAGTGCGTCAATGATTTGGGGTAGTGGTGGTATAGTTTCTCCTAGTGTTAACAGAAACAGGTTAGTTTCATAAGAATTGCACCCTGCTTTGAGAGCCAGTCCAGTTAGTTACATCCATAGGACCATAACCAACACCTGTTTTTTTTTAGTATTACTTTTACAAGCTGAAAAACAAGTTAAACAAATAGTCATTTGATGTTAACCCGATTGAGTGCAAAAATTGATCCATTTCCTGATCCTAGTAACAAAGAAACAAAAACAGTTCATATACCTTGGCCATCGGTATCTAAACTCTCATTATCAGTAGAAAGTCTCTCCATGAGTTGTTTCTTAGTGCCAGCAACAGCCATTCCTCGTGCAGCAGCTTCTTCCCTGAGCTGCTTTATGTTCATAGATTTCAACTCATCAATTCCCTTGATTGTTTGTGGTACATCAGAATCAGCTGTCTGCTCGATTTTAGCTTCCACTGTCAATAGTTCATCACATAGCAAATGAAATTACAATCTAAGTAATGCATTGCCAAGCAATGTAAATACACCATTCGTATTCTGGCACCAGCAAAATTCATAACTAGGTAAATACATCATAAGAAATCATTTAATGTTCAATAAGCACAGTAGATAATTCATCGGTACAAACTCGCAAACAATTACCGAACAAATGTTTAAAACAAATTCACCAATTGTAAGGTTTTCCAGTTACCTTCTTCATCTGAAACATTGTGCTCATCACCACAAAGCCTCTCGAGAAGCTCCTTCTTAGTTCCGGAAGCAGAAACACCCCGAGCACCTGCCTCTTCTCGCAGTTGCTTCAAGCTCATACTCCGCAGCTCGTCAACCACCTTGATTTTCCGGGGAGTCGTATCAGAAACCTCCCTCGGCCGTTTGCGACTAGCTTCCGTCACCGCCAATTTTTCATTCTCGTCTCGAATGGCAGCTTCAAGTCTCCGAACCTGATATACCAACCAATGCGGAAAATTCAGTTAGAATAGAAAATCAAGTTGGGCAAAATTACCTAGCTGATAATGAGAAGTGAGAGTTGACCAGAGCGGGCTTGATTCCGGAGGTACTGAGGCCGCGTTGGGAGAGTTGAGAACGGAGCTCGTCAACGGTGAGATTGTTTTTGGCCATTGTTGTGTTGCTGTGACTGTGAAAGGAATTGGAGGGTTTTTGTGTGCTCGGGAAAATGATTTATTTGTTGAGGGTGGGAAATGGAAATATTTAAAGTGGAATTTAAAAATGAAAAGCTTGCAAGGGAAGAAGCTTGCTCTATACTCACTAGTCACTACTAGTACTACTCCTGGGCACGCTAATTGGCGGGTCATAGGCCTGTGGACCCATCAGAACCAGAACCAGACAACCAGTTCTCTCGAGTTTTATTGTCTCTTTTTCTTTTTTTTTCTTTATCTTCCTTTTTATAATTTTTTATTTTTTTCATTTTATTTATATCATTCAACTTCATTTATTATTTTGTTTTATTTCTTTTATTTTATTTTATTTTCTTTTATATTTACATTTTATTCTTCCTATTTAAAAGTTGATCTTCGATTTTATGTTTTAAATTATATATCAATGTTATGTCAATTTAAACATTGATACTTAAAACAAAATATTCACCACGAAATTTAAAATCAGATAGATGATAACTTTATAAATAATAATACATGAGAAATTAAAATCACTTTCCAAAAATTAAAATTGCAAATCCCTAAAAAAAAACATACACTTACTTTAAAATTAATTCTACCATCATTCAACTCCATGCCTTTGCCACGTTAGTGAAGTTGAGATAATCGAGTACAATGAATCACGTAAATTTTTAGGCACTAACGAAAAGGAGATAGTATTTTTATGTAATAAGTAGTATTTTTATGTTATCGTGGTAGTTTTAGTTTCTACTAGTATGATTTTTATTTTTAAAATTTATTTGTAATTTTATTCATCATATATTTTAATTTTTAGAATTATTGTAATCTTATTATTAACTAATGGTGTTAGAATGAAATAAATAATGAATTTAAACAAGAAATGAAAAAAGAATGAAATAAAGAAGGGGTTTAAAAAAGAAATGAGAAAAAAAGTAAATTGCGGGTTTTGTTGGGTTCTAACTCCTGGAGAGGGTTGTTGGTGTTTGGGTTCTGTTGAGTGAAAAACTGATGTGGCAGGAGAGAGAGTGTTTTTTGGGGTTCTGTTGGGTTCTAGTAAGTTCTAACTGTTGGAAATGGCATGTGTAAATAATATAAGTACGTGATCGATAGGTAAAAATATCAAAAACTAAAAAAGTATAATATGAAGTGACCTAATCGTTACAAATGGTAATAGAGTCGAGACCATCTCAAAACTCGTTGGGGTGAGGTGGGAATGGTGGTCTTGGCTCTTGAGACATATTTACCCCTGCCGAGAGGCTCGACAAGGACATTGAGCAATTTGAGCGGGGGTTGGGGGAAGGGACTCCAAACCTATGGGGTGCAAATGGTGGTCCAAAGCGACTCTGCCAGGACTCTGAAGGGCTCGATGAAAATGTCGTGCAATTAATTTAACGAGGTAAAATGTAACATCCCCACAAGAAAAAATGTTTATAACATAATAATTTTAATTTTGCAAAGAGTAAAAACTATGTTTATCATACGACAATGTAAATGGAATATGATAATTTAGTTTGCATAGGAGATGGCAAAGTATGTGGGGGGTGGTTTATATTTAACACAGCACCAACGTGAAATTTCTCTTTGTGGATACTCCGTAATTAATTAGTTTGTAGGCCAACTATCGCACACAAAAAGGTAAGAAAAAAAGGACCATGTGGTCTGCCCCGTGAAGGGGCACTCAGGTGGGGGCCTACTAGGACAACCTCATCGCGATCTATGTTTCCTCATCTTCTTTAGTTCCTCGGTTACTTTTACATTCTAAAACTCTTTATGATTTGGTTAGTTGATTAAGTTTCCATCTTTTTATTCAAAATAAAGTCAAGGTTGTGGTTTCATTTTTACTTAATTGTATTACATTAGTATTATTTTCTACAATGATTGTTGAGTGTTTAGCATTTGCGGACCTTTAGTCATTAACATGTGTGGCAAGGGAGATAGTTGACAATATACATTGATAATTGATAAAGGGAAGATAATATCAGTAGGCGTAGTTCTACGAGGTAACTGGATTGGCCTAACGCGTAATCGTACTATATGAGTTTAATTTTCCCCATCAATTTAGGCTATTTTTCCATGCATTTCTCTATTTCCACTTGATTACTTTATGGATTTGAAAAGCTATCATCAAATTTACACAAGTAGCACAGAGCATAATAGGACCGAGACTGAAAAGACGAATAAGACCATTCCAATGTTGTTGGAGATTACGGGTAGTGGTCCGGTAGTGGTCCAAACTTGTATTTTTCACGGTCCGACCCAGTTAAGCTTTTTTTTTTTTGTAATTTGCTCCAATACTCCTCGTATCCTCCAACTCCCATTTAACTCCCCTCCCTAATGGCTAAATCCCTAAACCTACGCAACCCCCCCCCCCCCCATTTCGTCTATACTCTTTCCTACTCTTTCCTTCTTTTCGTTCCGTCTTGCGCGATGCTTCCAACCCACTCCGCCACCTCTACCGTTCAAGCACCACCAAATAATACCACCCCACGCCACCGCCGATTGACAAGATAACGGAACAAGCATTTTTTTCTCAAGCAATGTTTATGTTAGAAATTGTATGGGCCTGCAGAATTATCAAAATTACAGAATAGTCATAGGGTCGGCCTTGGATGGAGATTCAAAAATATATTCCCATACTATTTGGTTGAAGTTGAGAAAGTCTACGGTCTCACCCGTAATTATAACGGTCCATACCGGACCGGAGTGTATCTATTACGGTCCGATCTCCTATCCGTGAAAAACCTGAAATTGAAGTTCGGATTTGGTCAGATTTTGGACCGTTGCTTAGGAGTTAGCGCTAAGGTAATGTTTACAAATGTTTATTACAACCACTTTTTAATTGCTTTTGCTCAAAGTTCAAATAATTTAATTATTACTAGTATAATAAAAAACATGGGGTGTTTGGTATACGTACTAAAATTTAAAGTTAAGAAATATTTTCGTGCTTGGTTAAAATAAAAATAATCACTTAAATAATAATAATTCACTTTATTTACCATTTTATTACCTTTTCTAATTTTTCGAAAAGCATCTCCACATCTCCCTGAATGCTTTTTAGATTACAATGGTTAGTCTATTTAATCATAGAGAAGCAAACGCATTAGCTAAGAAATCAAACACCAAAAAATTAATTATTGACCTAGCAGGTAATCACTTTAATTTTTAATTTAGGATTTACAAACACTAATGCAGTAATTCACTTTACACAAGTTTAGTTTCAGCCACCCATTATATTCAGATACTTTATTATTATCCTTTATAGATGATATTATATAAAAAACATAATCAATGACCGTACTCTACTTCACAAAAGGAGCACCTTGCTCCCCTGTTCCCTCCTCCTCCTATCCCTTTCACATACAAATTGAGTAATTGACATACATTGCACTGCCTCTTAACCTGAGAACTTAAGGAAATGCCAGAGCTAATTCTGCTGGATAATTATGTCAGTATGTTTGGCATGAGGGTTAGAGTAGCAATGGCTGAAAAGGGTATCCAGTACGAGTACAAGGAACAGAGTTTTGCCCAGAAAAGCTCACTTTTGCTTGAGATGAACCCGGTTCACAAGAAAATCCCGGTTCTCATTCACAATGGCAAACCCATTTGCGAGTCTTCAATCATTGTCCAGTACATCGACGAAGTGTGGAGTGATAAGTCTCCATTGCTGCCAAAAGATCCTTATGCTAGAGCTCAAGCTAGGTTTTGGGCTGATTTCATCGACAAGAAGGTAATGCACTAATGCTCCTCTGTTTTTTTTTTTTTTTTTCAAAATTTAGATTATTGTGTCACACTGTTACTGTGTCAGTGTTAGAAACACCAACTAAGTTGTTATTTGAATTTTGACAAAAAAGAAAAGAAGTAAATGTGGATATAAAAATGTATTGAAACGGATAAAAAATGAACAGTTGAATGTGAAAATGAAATTAGTGTAAAATAAATTTGTACGGTACTCCAATAATTTCAGGTTTGCATCATGTGTCATGTGTGTATTGGGTCTGCCAATCAACAAAACCTAAGCAGATCATACTACATCTGATTAGATACAGAATAAAATGATACTCCTAATCTGAAACTATAAGCTAGCTGCATCCCACTTAAGTTGTTGCATCTTGATTTACAGTCCCAGTGCCACTATAATGCTTTTTTGTTATTATGCACGATGCAATTCTTTCATAGTATCGGTCTAAAGAAGCCTTTGGTTCACTTCCACACATGGATTCGAACATAAAATAATGACATACTAATGTTTCTGCTATTATAGTTTAGCAATTACACTGGAGAGCTAAGAGTGTTAATAATTGCTTGGTAAAATCATCACTCATCGCACGGATCAAGTACTTTGCTTCATTGCTTGTCGTGTGGTTAGTTTGCAACTTTTGATCATTTTATTTCATTACAAGAGATATCATATAATATCATCAAGCTGTTGGAAGATGGGTGCATGAACTTGCTTAATTATTTTGTAGAATATCTTACCCACAGAGCAACATATTGAAATGCTAATTAAATTTATATCTATCGAAATAATCAGGTGTACACCACCTCAAGAGGAATATGGGCACTGCAAGGGGAAGAGAAAGAAGCATCTAAGAATGAGTTCATAGAGACCATGAAGCTATTGGAAGGACAATTGGGAGATAAAGCCTTCTTCGGAGGGGATAACTTTGGGTTTGTTGATGTGTCACTTATCACATTCTCTTGCTGGTTCGAGGTCTATGAGACTTTCGGTGGTTTCAGCATCAAAGAGCATTGTCCCAAATTGATGGAATGGGTACAGAGATGCATGGCTAGAGAAAGCGTCTCCAAGTCTTTGGCTGAACCTGAGAAGATTGTTGAGACTGTTGCGGCGTTAAGGAAGAGGTTCTTCGGCTTTGAGTGAATACGATCATGACGACTTGGCCGAACCTATCAGGTTATTATTGAGTGTGAGATTATTGTCGTTCTAAGGAAGAAGTTTGACATTGAATAAATAGGATCGAGAATTATATTCTAATGCGAGCGCTATGTATCATCATCATGATCATATAAGAATTCTTTGTTGCATTATGTTTCTCATTTGTGTGTTTTTGGTTGTGTTGTTTGGGTGTATCTAGTATGGTTCATTTGGGCAGTTGAATACGTGATTGGTATGAGATTGGTTTTTAGTTTGTAAACGTAATTTTTCTCAAGAATTTATGAAAAATCAATATAATGTATTTTTAAAACACGAGGGCGCGTGTGCAATGTGTTATAAAACACGAGGGGATTTGATGCAAATTATAAAACACATGGGGAACTTATGCACGTTTTGAACAACACAGAGGGGTTTTATGCATTTTACCCCAAGTAACCAAATAACTTAATACTAACATATTAGGTCGTTATCTTAAAATTTCACAATCAGCTTCATAAACTCATAGAGTGGGAATCAGAAGAGGAACATCGACATGAACATCATTTACTTACAAATTAATAAATCAGTTAGTAAGGAAATAAAATACATATGAATAATGTTAACATAGCACGCAGTAACATGCACAACGTGTCACACAATCTTTAGTGCATGTATATGAGTTGAGAGTTATTTTTTCTAATAATTTGGATTTGATAGAATTTCACCCTGAATTCAATTGTTGAAGACTATAATATTTGGTGTAAATTGCAAAAACAGAACTAAGAAACAAGTGCTTTGGCAGTTTTGCAAAAGAAAAAAGTGTTTGCGAAACTGCCCACTGTCCAGTCTCCTTCCTCCAAATTCGCTACATCAAAATTTTGAATGAATTAACAGAGTCCAAACCCGCCAAACTGTTGGGAAGCAATGCTACACGAGTTGCTACTGGCGCTCCTTGGTTACACCGGAGATCTCATAATTGACGAAACTGACCATGACGCGCCACTCCCCGAGGGGCCCACCTTCAAGCTCGCTCCTGATCTATCCTTTATTGAACCCAGCGATAAGTAAGTTTATTTCTCCGCTGTTCTGATTCATCCAGTTCATTTGCTATTCGGTTTGTGTTTCATGTGCCTTATTGAGTTATTTCCTTTTTCACTTTATACAAAAGTTGCTAGGGTGGTGAATTTCCTTGTTTCTAGGTTTACGAAATGGGATTTGGGATTATAATATGAGCGTTCCGTTCGTAGGGTTCATAATTTGGTTAATTAGATGAATTATTATGCTCATATGCAGATAGGGATTTGGGTAGCTTTGTAGGCCTGCTAATTTCAGCAATTCAACATTTTATCTGTTGAATAAAGTTCGATCTAATGCTGCATTTCCCATTTCTGTGATTCTGTGAACGAATGAGGCTGTGTTTTGATAGGCTTATTGCATAATGTAGCTTTTTTTCTGTCACCATTTAGTGTTAATTAGTTGAAACTTTCATGCTTCAGAAAGTAAAATTATGTGATAATATTCCTTGAAAAAGACGTCCTGTCATAGTCTTGCAGCAGTGGTGAAATCTCAAGCATCAGGCTAATTTTGTACTGATCTGTAGTATGTTTTATTCCAAGGCTAAAATTAACTTATTGTGGGCTCGAACTGACTTATAGTTTTCTTATAACACATTCAAGCTTTACAGTTTTTCGTTGTCAGTATGTTTGATCTATTCATCTCTTTTCATCGTTGTGGAAAACAACGATACTGACCTGTCATTCGGTTCTGGACTGAAGGGAAGTTATTGAGAGGATAATCACACTAGGTTTTTACTATGGGGGATTGCAGCGGTTTGCGGCTAAGTCTCGAAATTTGAGTTGGATTAGTGCTTCAAATGAATCACCTTTGACAAGGGCAAAGGATTTATCAAACGGGAAAAAAGTGAAGCCGAGTATATACAGGATGGCTATTGCAAACGGCATTGTTGAGGTGTTGTCTGTCTACAGGTCTGCTGTTCTGCACATCGAGCAGAAATTGTTGTCTGATTCTCTTCCCATCCTGGCCACTGTAACACAAGGACTCAATAAGGTAGAATCTTATTTTATTGGGCACTATGGATGCCATGACGGCGTGATGTTGGAAGTGTTTCCACTATTCTGTATTGGAACAGATACTATTGAATTTAATTAGTAGAGAAATTAAGAAACCAACGGGTGACAGGTGCATATCCATATGTAGCTTTATTATATCTACTTTGATATGTACACGTGAGCTATTGCCAAGTTAAGTAGCTTTCCACTTTTGTGTAGGTTTCTCCTGAAATGTTTTGCATATGTTTCCCCATGAGACTGACTGGATTTATAGGCATTTGAGTGCATATTTATGCTTATAGAATACCATATAAGTTGAATAAAGCTGCATTATTAAATTGAGATTCATAATTGTAATTTATTCTGTTGCAATCTTGTCTAACTCACTTTAAACTGCATGTGGCTGTACTAGTTTTTCGTTTTACTGCCGCCTCTTTATGAGCTCATTGTGGAAATTGAGCATGGAAACATCTGTGGAGGAAGACTTCTTAATCTCCTGCACAAACGATGTCATTGTGGGATTCCTGAATTGCAGACTTGCATTCAGAGGTATGCATTCCTAGTTTGAGCTATTCCATATAACTATCTATAGGTTTGTGCTGATTTCGTTGTTTATTGACAAAGTAAATGCACTCTAATAGCTCTTCAGGGTCTCAGCCTTTAGCACCAGTTTATTTTGTAGGCAATGTCATTTCCAATGAAAATGGAGCCAGATATCATTACCTTAAATTAAAGTGAAATTAGTAGTTCAAATGAAAAGGGCCTACTGTTCTGATCATTATTAAGTGAATAAACAAATAATAAATACCTTATGCTTAGCCGTTACTATCAATATCTCAATCAATCTCATAAACTGTGTCAGTTTCAGGTACACATCCTTAGAAATTTTAAAACTGTTGTGTGTGTGTGTGTGTGCGCGTTTAAGCCACCTCTTGACACTAGAGCTGCAGAGTATTATTGTTAGTTGTTCATGGGCACGGCATGTAGCCTTGAAAGTCTAATTTCTTATATTTCTATGAGAAATATGTTATTTTCGGGTTTAGGTTGCTTAAGTATGAGAATTCATATATTGTTTCAACCTGTGGTCTTTCCTCGCAAAATTTTTGATCATTCATAGTAGCTTTAGTTGGCAAATGAAACAAAAACAATGACTAGTATTTTGTTCTCCTTTCAAGTCTGACAATTTTTCTTATTCTTCAGCTTAAAGGTTGGATAATTAGAATTCTGACTCATGTAGTAATGTTAACATTTATTTTACTGGTCTTTATCTTTTGAAATCTTGTCTCTTGAAAAATCATTGTAAATTTCCATCCCTCAGCTTTCTCCTTCTACTTGAACTGATGTAATAATAATGTTTGTATCACAAACAGGCTTCTGTGGCATGGGCATCAAGTCATGTATAACCAGCTTGCTTCATGGATGGTATATGGGATACTTCATGATCAGTATGGTGAATTCTTTGTCAGAAGGTACTGTGCTTCACCACCCACACCCTTCCTTTTTTTACCAGCGCTGAATTTTTGTTACATTCATTTTCCCTCTTTATATACAGGCAAGAGAATGGAGATTCAGATTCTGACTCATCATCAGACACACTTGCAAAACTTGCACGCATGTCCACAAATGATGAATTGACTGATTGGCATTTAGGATTCCATGTTTGCCTGGTATGTTCATACTTTTGGATGGCCGTCATGTTCCCATGATCTCATTTATCCACTATGCTTCTGGTAAAGCGTAATATTTTCCTACGAAGTTAGTTCAACTAGCAAACCTCTCACATGGATACCTGCTTCTGCAACTGATTTAATATATAAACTTTAATGTCATCCAATAAAATCTGCTGAACATATTAATGTGGCCTGTGGGCCAATCACTTGTATAGAGGGTTACATTTATCTTTTGCTCCATTATTTTATTTTATTTTGGTTATTGATGAGAGAATTGCACCAGCGTGAAATAATTTTGATTCTGGTTATTAAAACTAGATGTGCTGATTTTCTATCTAGATCCAGATGTTGTATACTTGTTCCAGCTTTGAATTTCTCATCAATAATTAGCTATCTAACGTATGATAATCCTTATTTTTGTGTCTTCTAATTTTCTCATGCATAGAGTTAAGCAGCAATATGGTTTTAATTTCTGTTAATTCCTTTGTCAGGATATGCTTCCTGAGTACATCCCAATGCACATTGCTGAATCAATTCTATTTGCTGGAAAAGCTATAAGGGTTCTCCGAAATCCGAGTCCTGCTGTCCAACTTCATGATCCAGCTTCTCATCAGCAAATGCCCAAAGGATCACAAAGGCATTCAGGCTTTACTGGAAGACTTTCTGTGCAGAAGAATTCTGTTGTGAAGAACTTATTGATTGGAGAAGAGTTACTTCCTCAATCTGATGCTGACAAGATTGAGTTTATGCTTCAAGAATTAAAGGTGCTCATACTTCATAAAGATTTTGTGTTTTGTGGAATATTCCTTGTGTTAGGTCTTCTAGATTGCCATTTATGTCTTACAAATTTAAATAAACATCTAGATGGCGTTAACATGTATTTATATGCTGCCTTTGTCCCTAAGTGGTACCATTTGCCATTTTAGGCGTTCCAGTAGATTGGTATGACTCCAAAAACATTCCATTTTGGGACATATTCTTTCTCCCATAGGCTATAACCCACACACACACACAGCGCTTGACCACACTTTGATCAGTTTTTTACTCATAATTTTAAAAAATAAAAAATAATTAAACAATACCCTACTTAAATTCTTTACTATACCAATTAACCGCACCACCAATACATTACCATACTCTATTACATTTCTCATTAATAGTGAAAAAAGTCAAAACGGTACCACTCTGGAATGAGGGCGTATTTTTTAGTTTGTTGCTTTAACTATACGATCATGTCTTTTAAATCAATCAATTTGCCACAGGCAAACTGTCTTGATATAATTTTTTTTTCAAGAGACTCAGCTCTTTGTTTATCATATGCAGGACTCATCTGAGTTCCATAGGAGATCATTTGAATCGGCAGTTGACGCAATTAAATCAATTGCAGCAAATCATCTCTGGCAGGTGCTCGACACAAGTATACATAACTATATGCCTCTCTGTTTTCTTGAACACCAATATAGACACTGTTGTTATTGTCTGCAGCTAGTTGTCGTGCGTGCTGACTTGAATGGCCACTTGAAAGCTCTCAAAGATTATTTTCTTCTAGCAAAAGGCGATTTTTTCCAGGTAAACTGGAGGTAATCCAATCTTTCTCTTTTTATTTTGCTTTACTTATTTTATATTTCTGCATATCAATTTTGGCTACGACCAATGTTAAGCTTTGTAGACTTTAATTTTAACATCAGTTTTAATTTGAATGGAAGTTTATATCGAGATAGAGAAGTTCAGAGTGCAGCGTTTACCTACCAAATAGTATTTCATTTGACCAAACCGTCGACTCGAATTGACAAACTTAATTTCAGTTATGTTGTTATCCAAGCAGTAGTGCACCATGAGACTCAAGTTCACAGCCCTTTCTTGACAACTCATTTATGTGTCATCTTGTTTTTAAATGGCAGAGTTTTCTTGAGGAGAGCCGCCAGCTGATGCGTTTACCACCTCGTCAGTCAACCGCAGAAGCTGATCTTATGGTCCCGTTTCAACTTGTAAGCTGTAGCCACTAGTCATGCTGGATGTCATTATGCAACGCTGTTGCTTTTATGCTTCATTACATCTTTTATGATCTATTTGCACGCAATTATCTTGGAAATCAGATTTGAAAATAACTCCTTGCAAAGTTTATCTTTTCCTGCCCAATATATTTGAAATAGAATTGTATAGTTGTTGTGCTAAATGCAATCCTTCAACTTTACAGTTACGTCAGGCATAGAATAGGGGAAGACTTAAATGTTTGCGTGGACTTTCTTGTCAGTTGTCATTTATCACACTGCAGACTGCTTATTTCTTTGTCATATTCACTTGAACTGAGTCAAGCGTATGTGGTGCAGGCTTCAATCAAAACTATCAGCGAAGAAGATAAATACTTCTCTAGAGTGTCTTTAAGGTTTGTTCATCTAACCTTTTAGTTTTCCTATTTGAAAGTTAAGTTTAGATAGCAGTTTCTTCTTACTGTTTTCTACCATCTTAGAATCTCAGGAATGACAGTGAACTCCACCCAGATCAAGTTGCCAAAAGCAAAAGTAAATGCTGATGGGGACTCAGTCATTCAATCAGATTCCTCCACGGAGGTGTCAATTGATGGCTGGGATGGAATTTCTCTTGAATATTCTGTTGACTGGCCATTACAGCTATTCTTTACGCAAGAAGTACTCCCTAAGTAAGCAATACAGTAACTTCCAACATGTTTTCTCCTTCCAGATAGTGGTACTGTAGATATCTGCTGTATCTCATATGATCACATTATTATTGATGACTAATTACAGTGCTATTTCTGTGATTGGTGCAGGTATCTTAAGATCTTTCAATACTTACTCCGACTAAAGCGAACACAAATGGAATTAGAAAAGTCATGGGCGTCGGCAATGCAGCAAGAAGCTCATTCTGATTTTGCTAAACACAGAAAAGACCATATGAGCAGTTCAGTATCTCAACAGAGACGACAACGCTTTAGACCAATGTGGCGTGTTAGAGAACACATGGCCTTCCTCATAAGGAATCTCCAATTCTACATTCAGGCAACACCCTAAGCATGCTATGTCATACTATAATACTTTTTTTTTTACATGCTATGTCATATATTATATGTAGAAGAAATAACATGCTATGTCATAATGTCATATAATATTTATTTATTTATTTTTAATTTCTTTTTTAACCTTCTCTTCTTCTGATATATTGGTGCTGATGACTGGGAAATCTTTTGTTTAATGTCTATAGGTGGACGTTATTGAATCTCAGTGGAATGTTTTGCAAGAACATATTCAAAATTCTCATGATTTCACTGAACTAGTGGGCTACCACCAAGAGTAAGTAATGCAAATGTTTTTTTTTATTTTTTATTTTTTATTTTTTTTTAATTTTTAATTCAATACCTTGCTTCTTTTATAGTACTTGTAATACATAAGGACAGTTATTTTGATTGTGGTAGTCTGTGGCTGTTGGAATCGATCATCGTTTCCACTTTGCATTATGGTTGTGTTGTAGATTCTGATCTTTATGTGTAAAATATAAAAGACAAATACACCTATATTCTCAAACCTGATACATGTCTACAAACTCGAGTCTAAAAACACCAATAAACTGTCATACTGTACATTGCTTCACTTTCCACGAAGTACAAGAGAAGTGCTGTGAATAAGATGTGCAACTGTCATTGACTCATTGTTGTCCCAGGTATCTGTCTGCATTAATTTCACAATCTTTCTTGGACATTGGTTCTGTCTCACGCATACTGGATGGCATAATGAAACTTTGCTTACAATTTTGCTGGAAGATTGAGACCCAAGGAAACAATGAAAGCACTGCTGAGCTGGAGCATATAGCCGAGGTACAACAGGCAACATCCTACGTTGTCTTTTTTGTTGTTTTGGTTGATTCAAGTGTTGGATATAAGATGTAGTCCAGGAATCTTGGATAGGATTGGAAACTTTACCTTGTTAATTATTTTCTTTTTTCACTTGTTTGGCTTAGAATGAACTCAAAATTTATCGGTTTAATTCCTTTTCATGTTTAAATGATTGTATGTTTGCCATCATCGCACAAAAAGTGCACAAGTAACTTCTTTTATTTGATTACTGCAGGAGTTCAATAAGAAATCTAATTCATTATACACCATACTTCGGAGTAGCAGGATTGCTGGTAGCCAGCGTGCTCCATTCCTTAGGCGTTTCCTTTTACGTCTCAACTACAACTCCTTTTTTGAGGTAAAATTCCTTCTTTTTTTTTTTTTTTTCTTTCAAATTTTGGAGTTGTACTGAACCTAATGGGGGATGTGTTATAACATACTTGACGTTCTTGTTGGCAGGCAACTGCTAGAGGGGTTCTGAATGTTGTAAGACCTCGAACAGCACTTGGAGCTCTTCAGTGATTGAGGCACCTCTTGCCTGGTTAATGTCACCTGTCCTGGACTTGAAGTTAATTTTCTCAAGGTGTAGTGTAGTTCTTAAATTCTGATGCAATCAGTAAATTTTATGATACTAGATGGCGAGGGACTCTTTTTCCACAATTTACTGTATAATTTATATGCTCAAGCTTGGTGTTTCCTTTATATACAGTGTGTGGTGGTTTGTAATTACATACTTCCTCATCTATCCAAAAGATTTCCATCTCAATTATATATTGAACTTTTTTTTTCTTCATTATTTATTTGACTTCATATTAATTTTAAATCATACCAATTTACTACTCTTTGCTGCAAATAACAACCAATGGCATATAGCAACTAGAGTATGTAATTAAAAGAAAAGAAGGAATTGTATTTTATTTTATGAATTTTCTTTTACTCCCGCATCAGATTCATACCGGATACCTTCACACACCTCTAGGCTTATATAGTGCATACAAGTGGGATTGATCAACATGGTTGTGATGCATAGACAATAATGCATGCAAGTAGCGCAAATGTTATTCATAATGCAAATTCACCAATAATGCATGCAAGCAACAAGTAGCAAGATCATTCATAATGCAAGCTTTCCCTTTAAATTATAGGTAAATGATTACAATGTGCATCCAACTACTGTGGTCACTACATACGATCTCCGTTCCATTTTCCATTTCAGATTAACTAATATTTCATCATCGGTGATTCATTTAAAACTATTATATCCCAAAAAGTAATGAGGTGATATTATTATACTCTCTATTCGATAAAAAGATAGTCCCATTTTCCTTCTCCCAATTTCTTTCAAAACATGAATGAAGAATAAAGCACAACAAATAAAAATATCCTTTTTGAAATGTTAGGGAACAATCACCGCAACACCCTCTAGTATAAAACGTGATCTGCCACACAGGGGCGGAATCAGAAATTATAATTAGGGGGACTTAAATATACATAATTTTTTTAAAAGTTTGGGGGAGGGGGCAAAAGTTGAAAAAATAGTAAAAATTGACTTTAAAATTTTTGAAAAATTGTAAGTTCTTCCTAAAAATATTTGTATTGGAGGGGGTGGGGGCGGAGGCCCCGGCCGGACCCCTTGGTTCCGCCCCTGTCGCCACACCCTCTATAAGTAGTCACAGTCTGATAAGAATTGAGATCGTGCATCGTACTATGCTTGCGATAATACGCTAACTAAGACCCCGAACTCCACAGAATGGACTCAGACCTACGTGTTATCTTATCTTGGGGCCAAATCCTATTATTTAGGTTACTATAATTAAGATGTCTTTTATTTGATGATTAGATTAGTTAGGATATTTTATTATGCTATTTGTATAGTTAATTTAGAGGTATTATTATTACGTTTGAGTCTTTAGTTTAGTTTAGTAACGTTTGTATACAAGGCCATATACTTTATTATTCATATCATCAATAAACAAAAATTAGAATTTATTAGCATATGTTTATATTTTAATTATCAATCCTGAGATTGAATTTGAAATTAAAGTTAAATTTACGTAAACCCTTAGCACTCAGTTAAATTCGTCATTCCAATATCCAAAATGGGTAGAGTCTATCACAGTCCTGACTCCTGACATAACATCTAATGAAGGAAAAAAAAATTAAAAAACCTAATGCGACTATGGAGGGAAACAGCTCCTCCTGAAAGCACAGCTGATAAACAAAAATTGCTCCTTACAGCCATCAACACTTCCTTCACTTCAATGGCGGCAGTACCATTTCTCTCGAGTACCGGCATCACCTTCTCCCTCATTACCTTCCTCCTCTCTTCTCTCCATTGCTCATCTTCTCACCATGATTTCTTCAACTCCTCTACTTCCACCACAGTGTTCCTCCCACTCTCTTTCAACAACCACCACCACCATTACCACCTCCGCCGCCATCTCCGTTCAAATTCAACCGCTCGCATGTCCCTCCATGACGATCTCGCCCTCTACGGGTCTGTCTCTCGCAACTCGATCAATTTCTATTTCAGCAGCAGATCTGAATTGATCATGTACTCAATTGTTGATTCGTTTCTTATTGTTACTTTAGGTATTACACGGTGGATGTATGGATTGGCACTCCGCCGCAGAAATTCTCACTCATAGTTGACACTGGCAGTACTGCTACTTATGTCCCTTGCTCTACTTGCCTACAGTGTGGTCAGCATCAGGTTTATTTCAATTTTCTCCAATCTCAGTTGGTTATCCATTCAAGTCATATTTCATCTTGGAACAAAATAATTTAGGGAATATTAGGAGTTCAGCTCTTCATTTACTTGCCTTTAAAATTCAAGTAGTTGAACCTGTTTTTGAGTAATAGTTTCCCTAACGGTGATAATATTTCTCCGCCTTCCTAAGAGATTAACCCGTGTTTATCATTGGTTTATATTTTTGAAGAAATATTATGTACTATAGCAATGTGGAATGACTACTTTTGGCTGTGCTATTATTTGTTATAGCATGGTTGAATGTTGTACATTGGTTATCATGGTAAAGGATACTCCTAAAAGGAAAACTTGGATTAGTTGTTAATCGATTCTGGCCTGATTGAGTATTTTTTGGGACATGCATATTCCCCCACTTAGTTATAGAAACTTCTTTATTTCCTCCTACTAGCCGTCAAACACTTCTCTTTTAATTTCTTTCTTTCTTTTTCCTTTTCTCTTCTTCCTCTCCCTGTTGCTGCCCACCCTCTCCGGCGCCTGTGATGTTTATTGCATCTTGAAGATAATTAGTGATGTTTGATGTTTACAACTTCTTTATCTAATACTGTTCATGAGAAAATCGGTTATTTGCTGCTTAGCATTTGTTAAATTTGCTTGGTTGCTTCAATACTTCTCATTTTTTATTATGTTCTCTTATATATACTTATATCTTACTCCCTCAAATAAAAAGATAGGAGGTAGTATGTCTCATGACTTTAATCATTAGCAATTTTCTTGGATTTTGATTATTTAGTTGCATATTTATGAATATTTGAACTACTAAATAATTTGAATGAAAAACATATAAAAATCTTCAAATAGCCCCGCCCTGCTATCCGGGATTTAGATTGGACGAGAAAATTAGTAAAACATTAGATTGCGATTGACAAGAAATTTTGGAATATATGCAGCTCTATTGGGGAGAATATTCATTTGTCAAACAACTTCTGGTCACTGAATTAATGTGGTTAGCATTCTTGAGATTTGTTGTTGTTGTAACTGTAGCTTCTTATTGATTTGTCCTTCCATGATGTAATCGTGAACATGATACTTGGGGTCCGTAATGTTTGTACATCGAGGTTATGATCTGGTAATAGCTTAGTCAATCTTATTCGTTTTTCTTTTATCTTTGCTTTCTTTCTTTTCTTTAATAGGATCCAAAATTTCAGCCCCAACAGTCCAGGACTTATAAACCTGTAAAGTGCAATAATGACTGCACTTGTGATAACGACCAAAAGCAATGCACTTATGAACGACAATATGCTGAATTGAGTACAAGCAGTGGAGTGTTGGGTAAAGACATGATATCCTTTGGCAATCAAAGTGGGCTGGGACAGCAAAGGGCTATTTTTGGTTGTGAAAATATGGAAACTGGTGCTCTTTTTAGCCAGCATGCTGACGGAATAATTGGTCTTGGTCGAGGAGACATTAGCATTGTGGATCAACTTGTTGGTGAAGGTGTAATCAGTAATTCATTTTCAATATGCTATGGTGGAATGGATGTCGGTGGTGGTGCGATGGCCCTTGGAGGAATTTCACCACCCCCAGAGATGATTTTTTCCCATTCTGACCCAATGCGCAGGTAGGTTCAAGTAATATTTTCTGTTATCCAGTGGACATACTGTTTTGTTATTTACCAACAATTACACTTGGTACATTTTACACATTTATTCTAGTTTTGGAATGGTGACAGTCCATATTACAATGTTGAGCTGAGGGAGATACATGTAGCTGGAAAGGTGCTGACTGTGAATCCCAGGGTTTTTGATGGTAAACTGGGAACTGTGCTAGATAGTGGCACAACTTATACTTACTTTCCAGATGCTGCATTTATTGCTTTTAAAGAAGCGGTAAGATACTTGTGCCTCAGTTCCTCTGTACTTACCTATAATCATGCATCACAGCACCCCCCCCCCCCCCGCCACCCCTCCCCACAATCCACAGCCTCTTATTTGTTCTGAACAAAAATCATAATTGTAATTTTAACAACTAATCAATATGCTGATCTCTAATTCTCTCATTTATTAAACAGTCTCATTGAACGCTTGGTGTGCTTACATTCTTGGTTCTTGCTTCTATAACATGTTTCCAAGTTGGCATGTAGATCTTCAAGGAAGCACACCATCTGAAACAGATACCAGGCGCGGATCCCAGTTATGATGATATCTGCTTTCTAGTTGCTGGAAGGTAGTAATATGGAAACTGTTGATAGAAGTTTTGAATAGTTAGCATTTTCAATGGTTTATTTTGTTCACACTGTGATAATAAGTTGGTGATGTTGTTCTTGTCATAGGGTGCCGCTCTCAGAAACATTCCCATCAGTTGAAATGGTATTCTCCCATGGACAGAAGCTATTGTTGTCACCGGAAAATTACTTGTTCAAGGTACGTGTGTGTATTCTTACTCTTTCCAAAGCTTTGGTTTAATTGATTCATAGCTGTACCAGCAAATGTCACACACACACACACACACACATTATTAAAAAAAAAAGAAAAGAGAAGAAAAAAGAAGCTATCCCTCTATTCCACAACAAGCTTCCCATATAAGTTTCATTTACAAATCTAAGGAGAAGTGCTGGAGTGGGGATTATGTGTTGGATCATGAGACAGAATGAATTGTGAGAGAGAGAGAATGCATAAAGTATGAGAGAGTGTGTGTTAAAGTAGGTGAGAATGTACAATTTTGGAAATGGGAAGTTTCAAATGGAAATCCCAAAATGGCAAAATGTGAAGATTTTGGTGGAACTCCATTACATATTGTTTTAATAAGGAAAAGGTAAATAGCATCTCTAAGTGAAACTAATATGCTTGCTTATAAAAGTCTCTTGCAATTGTTAATTGGATCTTAGAATCATGCAGGCGGGTAATCCATGTGGGCTTGACCCAACCCATGAATTGAAATGACAATCAGGGATTTTCAGTTTCATGGGTCGGATCAATTCCGCATGCGGAATGTACCTGCCTAATTCCAACACTTTGTTTACTAGGACATTTTGGTGCAAAAGTTTGTTGGGTCACTGATTAAAGGACGTACTCTCTCTGTCCCCAAAAAATGAGCTCGTAAGCTTTTCCCATACATATAATAAAGTCAGTAGTTTAGCTACTTAGGTTAGAATGCGCCCATTCTATAGATGAAATGAGCTTATGAGCTCATATTTTGATACAAAAAAGAAGAGCTCATGAACTCATCCTTTTGGGACGGAGGGAATAGTTGTTACTTACATACAATGCCTTTAGTTTGTTTATGCTGCAGTCCGATACTGACTTATGTCTTTCTTTGTCGTATATTGGCTCTTACCTTATAGCACTCAAAGGTGCATAACTCATACTGCCTTGGAGTTTTCTCAAATGGGGAGGACCCAACCACATTTTTGGGAGGTATTCTCTGCTTAATCATGTGCATTTGGTTTCTTCAACAAATAATTTTGTCACTTGTGAATCTTCAATTATTTTGCCAAGTTGGGTACAGAAACCTTTTCAAAGATTGCTCAGTTGGTCTTTGCTCAATACTGCGAAACATTAGAGTTTACAATACAGTTCAGAATTAGTAGACCTTTTTTTTTCGCAAACAGCTACAAACTGATGATATGTATCGTTCTTGCTAGCCGCTTTTGAAGCTTAGGTTAATAAGGCTTTCAGGCAGACATGGTTAATGACTACTTTTTCTGCATCTTTCCTTGTTTAAGGTATCTTTTTCCGCAATACTCTGGTGACGTATGACCGTGAACATGAAAAGATTGGTTTCTGGAAAACCAATTGTTCTGAGTTATGGCAGAGACTTGGGGTCACTGAGGCAAACACAAATATTGCCCCTGCACCTTCTCCAGCCAGACCTCCACTAAGTGGAGATCCAGGTACATCTAGTTTCTGCTTTTTATCTAAATATTGCATCATTGTACATGCTTTGTTTGTCAAGCGCTGCATAAATCTTAAACCATTTCAAGATTTGACAGTAGTTTTATAGAGATTCTTTTGGAGTTCTGTTGGACCTGAATTGTTTTTAAAAAAAATCCTGAATATAGAGGAAGTGAGGAATGGCAGTTATGCAGTTACTGATCACTACTCTCAGTTCTTTCCCCTCACTGCTCTTCTCTAGTGTATTGAACTTCCAATTCTGAGGTGTGATTTGACAAATTGTGACATTAGCTTTCTATCTTTGCATCTCTCTTATAGTGTTGTTGGTCATCGCTGATAATACTTGTGGTGAACGGGATTCCACAATTTTCACATTTGTGTCTCTCTTGCAGGGCGCGTGACCACTGCAACAGAATCAATACCTCACTCAGCTGCATTTTCAAGAGAAATTACACTGGGAAATATATTGGCGGTTTTTAGTGGTTGTTTGATCGGCAGTATCAGTTTCAATTTGTATATTTGATTCAAAATTCTTCACGTGACTTTCAAAATTGTAGTTCAGTTAGTATATACTAATTGGTTTTAAATTTAAATGTAATTAGGTGTTCTAAATTTCCAAGCAATGTAAATATGAAAGGATATTGAAATTGGAAATTTGCTTCAGCAACCAAACAGACAGAATAAACAAAAAAAAGGTGGAGAAACCAAAGCAATCACTCAGGCTTAAGAATCACATCAGTCTTCTTTACCTCAATTCTCATATTCCAGATGTCTTCAGCTAATCTTTTGCAGAATTCTCTTACACTAACCACCGGTATGTGCAATTTGAATCACTCTGGCGCTGCCCCCCTTTCGCCGTGCATCCGTCACCTGGTTCTGCAATGACCTCTGTATTCATGACAACGAACTGACCACCGCCAACACAGAGTCCCTCTCTGTACTCCCTGTTTACTGCTTTGACCCTCGTGATTATGGCAAATTATCATCAAGCTTCAACAAAACAGGTCCGAACAGGGCAACCTTATTACTCAAATCAGTCTCGGATTTGAGGAAAAAATTGCAGGGTCGTGGGTCGGATCTGGTGGTGAGAGTTGGATGGCCGGAGAATGTGTTAGTGGAGATGGCTAAGGCTGTGGGAGCTGATGGGGTGTACATGAATAGAGGGGTATCTCATGATGAGGTTAAGTTGGAGGATAAGATTGAGAAGGTGATGAAGGATGAGGGAGTTGAGGTTAAGTGCTTTTGGAAAGCACATTGCATCACTTGGAGGATTTGCCATTTCAGGTGACGGATATGCCTACTAATTATGGTGGGTTTAAGGATAGGATGAAGGGTTCGGAAGTTGGGAAGACAATTGATGAGGCCTTGAGGAAGATGAAGGATTTTCCAGAAAGAGGGGATGTTGAGCCTGGGGATATCCCGTCTTTGCTTGATTTGGGACTTGACCCAGCAACACCGGTGATGGCTCAGGTACGCAAGAGTATCTTGTTATCATTGTTCCCAAGAATGAATTATTAATGTTTGTTCTTCTAGCTAGTATCTTGAAGGGAAGCAATGGAAATGAACAGTGATGGCTTAAAGAAAAGCTGGATGGTGATATATACAAGTTGTTGAAGTTTCAATTCATTCTCTTAACAGGACTAGATTACCTCCATGATTTCATGGATCTATATGTCTTATTTCGTGACACCAATTTCGTGATAGGTTTTGATAAGTGTAGGATATGATCTAATTATTCGATGCATTTAAGAAGAAAATATCTTCCCTTGACAAAACACAAATTATCAATGAAACCATTTTCCTTGTTCTCTGGTAAAATGAGAAAATGCCGACCTCTTTCTCTTCCGTTGTGGGGGGAGAGACTGAAGCATTGCAGATACTAAGAAACTTTGCAGCTGAATACATAGCAAAACCATACGATGACGAAGCTAAGAATGAGACCAACAATAATACAGATAATGGAAACTTATTGAACAAATTAACACCCTCGCTTGCCCTGGGATGCTTTTCTCCTCGATTTGTGTATGAAGAGCTGAAGAAATCTGCTTCAAGGTATGGGAGCCTTTAAACTCTTTAGTTCCCCTCGTAATGGATCGTGGGTGTTTATGATTTAAAAAAAAAAAAAAAAATCTTGCCATTTTCTGCAGCACTGGAACAGACTGGTGCATGCATGAGCTGTTATGGAGAGACTTTTTCAGGTGAAATGGTTATGTTAACATATTAGTAGAAAAATTATGAATATACTGTCAATTTACCATGTTATGAAACTTTGTTCTCATTTTGTCAGATTCATCACCAGAAATACTGCACCTGCTTCAACAAGACTAGCGTGAGCTACATGTACCTCGTTGAGGTCTGCTATGGAAAGGGGCTAAATGGCTAATATTAACAGCTTTTGTTTTGAAACTCGTTAACGAACTCTGTTAGCGGTTTTGAAATCCCAATTTATGTATCTTCTCGGTTCCTATGTTAAAAATTTTAATGCACATCCACACTAATTTGTTAACTAATGAATTCTCCAACAAATTAAGGGTTAGATAAAAGCATGATTATTTGCGTTCCAGTTAATTCACCAAACACATTTCTTGGTGGCTGAAAATGAAAAGGAGTTAGGTGTACAGATTGTGATTACCATTTGCCACCAAACAATCCACAAACCTATTTATGAAAAGTTGTCTTATGCTGCTGTTTGTGTTTGACTAGATTTAATTAACTGAGTTGTTCCAGAAAATCCAACCTCTCTTATAAAGACTTGAAAGTTGAAACTCGTTGAATATGAGTTTGGAGCACGCTCAGAAGGTAAATATGAGCCCAACTTGACCACTCTAGTTTAATGTGTTAGGTTATATAATTGATAATTCTAACTACTGGTACGTTGTTTAGTATCGGGACAGAATTCTGTAATTTCATACTTATATATGTTTGGGTTAAATACATATAAGAGAGCAAAAAAACAACAACTAATTGCATATTCTCTATATTTAACCGAGGAACACAAGGGAAGACATAAACAACTAAAATGTAGTACCTCATGTTTGAAGATAATAAATTACTAGTAGCATTTTCAACTAAAATTATTGGAATCGTTACCTTTTAAACCTTTGTTTGTTTCTATAAAAGCATGAGCGGTAAATCCATAAAATCCGTTGGTAAAAATATTAAATACAGTTCAAACTTGAAAACGTAAAGAATAGAATTGGAGTGAGTTGGTATAATTTATGAACAATCATGATGTTTTTTTTTTTAATTTGTTGGTAAACACCAGAAGGCCAAACAAGACAAGAGGAGGAGGAGGAGATACCAAAGCACCTGCCACTGTACATACATACTACACAAAACAAAAGATCAAATATCAATTCAAATTCAATACAGCCCTAGCCTAGCCAGCTTATCTTCATCACTCACTCCTTTGCCACATTCCAGGTAAACAAACAATGGATTCCATTACCAACACCAACACAGACAAATCACAATCATCAACACCTGCTGAAGAATCATCAGAATCACAGAACAACCAAATAATCCTCCCCCCTACTGCTTCAATCTCCCTCTCCCTCTCCACTCTCCTCTCTTCCCATTTCCTCCTACCCCCAAAACACCTCGCCGCCACTAATTCACCAACCAAGGTCAAAATCCCCTCCCAAATCTCATCCATCTCCCACTCCTTATCCATCTCCTCCTCCCTCACTCTCCCCAAACGCTTCCTCAAATCCACCATCTCCGCTAACCCTCTCCAAAACCCCCTCACCATCAACCCCCTCCGCCCCTCCAACCCTTCCTCCGCCGCCCCTCTCCGCCGCGCCGCCGTCGTCTGGTTCCGCAACGACCTCCGCATCCACGACAATGAGTGCCTCACCACTGCCAACAGCGAGTCTCTCTCCGTTCTCCCTGTCTACTGCTTCGACCCGCGCGATTACGGCAAGTCGTCATCAGGATTCGATAAAACAGGTCCGTACAGGGCGACGTTTCTGCTCGAATCGGTGGCGGATTTGAGGAAGAACTTGAAGGATCGCGGGTCGGATCTGGTGGTGAGAGTTGGCAAGCCGGAGAATGTGCTGCTGGAGATGGTTAAGGCTGTGGGAGCTGATGCTGTGTATGTGAATAGAGAGGTGTCTCATGATGAGGTTAAGGCGGAGGATAAGATTGAGGAAGTGATGAAGGATGAGGGAGTTGAGGTTAAGTACTTTTGGGGAAGTACATTGTATCATTTGGAGGATTTGCCATTTGAGTTGACCGGTATGCCCACTAATTACGGTGGGTTTAAGGACAAGGTCAAGGGTTTGGAGGTCAGGAAGACGATTGAGGCCTTGGACAAGATGAAGGACTTGCCAAAAAGAGGGGATGTTGAGCCTGGGGAGATTCCTTCTTTGCTGGACTTGGGGCTTAACCCAACTCTTGCTCAGGTATTTTTTTTTTATTATTGATGTTATGTTGTAGCTTACTTGTTTGACTAATCGATTCTGTTTAGAAATGGCATGTTTATTGAATTATTGTTTTATCACATGTATGTAAATGCTTTCGTACAAGGATTTGTAGCTGGCTGGTTATGTAGTAGTATAAATGAATGCTTTTCAATTGGAGTTTTCATTCCATTTTTATGAATGAAACTTGTATGAATTTGTCAGGCATAGGAATTCGATTTTACACTGTACACTGGTGACCTCTTTTCTTTGTTACTATTGTTTACTAGAATAATGTTCTTGAATTTTGCATGCTTACCATCTCATTGTGAGTTCTTCATTAACCTATACTATTATTGATAAGAGATGGAGCAGCACAACCTTTGTACAGCTAATACTGTAAGATGCATTATGTGGGACTGACAAGTTCCATTAATTCAGAATCAATTCCAGTTGAATCTCTGAGTTCTAGTCATGAATTGTGATATAACTGTCTTAATAGTAAATGGTTTTCACAGCCTGCCCAATATGCTTCTTCCAACATCTAGTGTTTCATGAATTATGGGGCCATTGGCAATTGTCATTTAAGAAAATGCAACGGGCTGTCATCTTATGATCCTTGATTTTAGATTTTATGAGTTTTATAACTTGCATGACTTACTCAGTTAATAGATGGGTGGCCAATGGTGTTTAGTGAGGAGTCCCAAATTAAATTAACATAAAGTGTTCATGGTGAGGAATGTACCTAATAGATCAGATTGTTTAGTTGAGACTTGAGAAATTAAAAGATATGATGCGATGAACTCCAGAGACAGCTACGGTCTCTTTTTTTTAGGGGGGGGGTCTCTCTAGTAATGTGAAAGGCTATAAGCTGTATCAGGGCTGGTTCACTTTCATTTCATTTTTCAATAAAGTTTCTTGCGCGGTTTATCAATAAGTTTATGTAAGTGCTTGTGAATCTCGTCTGTAGTCAGATACATTAAAATACTCCCTCCTTGACTAAAAGCTATTTTATCCTCGAGTCAGGTTTATATCTGTTAGGGGCTGGGCTGACCTTCTATATCTTCTGGTGTGAAACCTGTAAATCATATGCATATAATTTAATGGTTTTACAGCTGTAAGTCTGTAACAATTGTTCGCACTGTAAATGCTCAAATCAAGATCAAAGCATGTGAAATTCTGCAATAACATTGCCATGAACTGTGCCGTAGGAAATGCATTGATTGTTAATTGATAACATCTTTGAATTCTCCTGTAGAATGGGAAAACAGCCGCTAATGCTTCTCTTGTGGGTGGAGAGACTGAAGCATTACAGAGACTGCGAAATTTTGCAGCTGAATGCAAATCTAAACCAAACAACGGATCTAAGAATGGGGCCAGTGATAACATATACGGTGCAAATTTTTCATGCAAGATATCTCCGTGGCTTGCTATGGGATGCCTTTCTCCCCGTTCCATGTTTGATGAAATAAAGAAGTCTGTTTCAAGGTGTGGAAAAAATCACTTGTTTAGTCTTGTTTTCTTGAATTATTCCCCCTCTTTTGTATTGCAGTGGTTCATAGTTTTGTTATCATTTGCAGCATAATGTCTGGTACCTCGAACCCAAAAACTGGTGGAAGTGGGACATCTGATACTGGAATGAACTGGTTGATGTACGAATTGCTATGGAGGGATTTTTTCAGGTGAGTTTGGAGATATAGAGCTTTTTTAGATGCTTATTTCATACTTCGGGTGTGTATTGTTACAAGTCCATACCTTAAAGCTGGTTCATATTAGAATTATAGCCAGTGCTTGCAAAAACAGTTAAAAGTGTATTGCTTAGAAACTAAACATTAGCACCCCAATTTGGTAATATTTATTAGGATCAACATTTAAAGATACATATAAATAGCACTTCGATGACATATTCTTCTCGTCTCTCAGATTCATTACCAGGAAATATAGTTCAGCGAAGCAACAGAGTTCTGCACCAGTTACGGCTTGCACAGGTGCTGTAGCCTAAGTAGGGCTCAGGTGAAAATAATATGGAACCCTACCAAACCAGTTGGGCTCCATCGTATATCTCATTGATCATCAGTCAGGTCTGTTTGAAATTGTTCAATGCACAGTGCTACGGAGACCTTTTTTCAAGCTGGTGCTGAATGTAATTGTAATCCAACTGAGTTTATCAATTTAGGTTTCAGAACTTTGAACCTTGCTGAGAAAGCAGCTGAAATATTATGTTACGTGTTGAACATCTCAGTTTTGCTTCTGCTATTCATATGGACATGAATGCTACTTCAGTTGACATAAAAATTGGAAACCTTGTACTTTAAGGTTTTGCGCAAATTACTTGGCCCCTGGGATCTAATATTCTTATAGCAAGAGCACTGCTATCTGGTAATTTTGTTTCGAGGAACACTAAGGCTAAACTAGATCACGTTTCATGCCTTCCTTGAACTAAACTATTTGCCAAACAGTAAGATAATAATTGATTCTATATAAGCACAGAATGGTGAAAGCAGGAAATGTGATCCAATAACTGTACCTCCGTTCTGGGCGTTTACAATGTTTCAGGTCACGAGAAAAGTAGTAACATATCAATTGGAAATGCGCACCTCAATTTTCTTATTTTCTGTATCAAGTCTTGGATGAGCACGTTATTTCAGCATTTTACGTTTCCCTTTGTCAAATTTTCTGTTCACTGTTTTCGTAAGGAACATTTAGGAGTAGCTCTAACATTCACCCCGCAGACAATTTAATCACTCACCGTTGTTCAACATATGTTAACAGTAGAACAAACAGGGCATGGGGGGCTTAGCTTGCCAATGGAACAGGGCATGGCCGCATGGGGGCCTTAGCTTGCCATTGGACGTCCAACTACGCCAAAGCTTCCATTGTTACAAACAGACATTTTGCCCTTGGGACAGTGGATACTAACCCAGTCAAGGGAGAAACATGCAAATGCCCACAATAATTTATAACAAGGCCACTGAATAGTCATTCACAGCACAATTTCCTAATTGAAGATCCACTCAAATTTCCTTATCATCCCCGAACTGGAACCGTTTATTAAATTCTGGACACGAAAAAAATCAACGTGGTGGCAGAATGGGCAATTAGGATAGGATATGAGAGAAGAAACATGCACAGTTGAGCATTACACCTAGAAACTCTGTCAAATAAAATGTTGACTGCAAATTATAAGAGCACAAGCATTTATAATAAGGAGATCCGCCAAAACTGCAAACTGATACACTACAAAGTCTCAAATGTATCATAAATTCGACAGTGAACCAACATAGAGTTCCAAAAAGTGATTCTGACTGTGCAGAAGAACATTAAACAACTGATTCTAGTCCTCTTCTTCCCCCTCTTGTTCGGCAATGTTGAAGTACCGCAATTCATACACATTGCGTTCTTTGTTGGAGGAAATCACACGGAGCCAATCCCTCACATTGTGCTTCTTCAAGTACTTCTTTGTCAAATACTTGAGATACCTAAATAAGTATACAATGAATCAGAACCCAGGCACCAGCAACAGAATAGAAGAAGATACTAGAGAGTCAAGAGTAAACAGTAGAGGTGATTCTCTTATAAACTTAGTTCTCCCTGAAGTGAAAATACTTGTATCCTCAATATACAGTAGCTAATCAGTTACTAACCCGCCAGTATATAATGTACGAAGGTCAAGGCAGACATCATTACAACCATCCATGACTACACTAAATCACCTTGTGATTCTATACAGCACATAAGAAGCAAGTGAAAACTCTATCTATCTACAAGATGCACATACAAGTAATAAACCAGATAACATGATGCAAACTCAATCTGAATCCAGATAAGCTGGCATGTTAACAGGGTTCATAGCAAAACCAAATAGTAATGGTCAGGTACAACATAAATCTGAGCTTAACTACACAGGCTCATAACCATGCCGCCGATTAACGACAATGTGGCAAGATACCTCTATCTATGACATCCAATGCATTATCATAGTGAGTGCATATCCTTTTTCTACAATAAGGATTAGACAGGTTTTAATTTAGCTTGGTTTTACCAGCAATAAAGGCGAAATGCATCTATGCACATAATAGCAACATACAATACCTTGCCAGCATCTGCCAATTTCCCATATGCAGTAAAACATTACTAGCACTTATGGATTCAATAATCCTACTCACTCCATTCATAATGAACCTCTTACAGACTTACCGATCAGAAAACAACATAGAAATCTATAACAGGATTCAATACGCATAAACATTTGAAATTCGAAAAAAATACCAAATGGACAAGCAAAACAGACATCTGAAAAAGTAAAAATCAATGAATCTCTACCTCTTGGAGAAGGCGGAATCAGCAGTGACAGTGATTTTGCTCTTGTCACGGGAAACAGTGACGGAGTCACCAAGGGCACCGGCTTTGCCGCCGACCTTGATCCTCTCCTGAAGAAACTTCTCAAGAGAGGCGATCTCCATAATCTTATCATCTACCGGCTTCGTGCAATCGATCACGAAACTCACTCCCTTCTTCTTCCCTCCTTTAGCTCCTACTGCCGTGCCTTTACTCATCTTTCACGGATTTCCTGCAAAATCGATCAACAAATTCAATCAGCTTTCAATGGAGGGTTTACAGATTCGATGAGGGAAATGATATAGGGTTTACACGTACCCGGTGGAATCGCCGACGGCGTCAACTGTGTGTGGGTGAGAGGTGAATGAAACGAAAGCAACTGGTAGCTAGGGTTCCTCTTATATGTCTCTTATCTCTAGGGTTTTTCTTCAAATTGGAGCTATTTCCAAATTGACCCCTATGGTATCTTTATTTTCGAAAAGTCGCTTCTTTATTTATGTCCTTCTACTAAATTTTGTATCTATGTTTCAAGTTCTACAAAAATTGTCCTATAATTTTCTTAAATAATAATGTAATTTTGGTATGGGTGTCGTGATTAAGGAGGTTGTCGATAAAATTTCTTCAAAAATTAGGGCTCAGTTCTACCCGTTTTTGGCATGATGAGGGTTGGAAATCTTTAGGATTTCATATTTTTTTATTGTAGTGTAGAATTTATGAATTTGATTTTTTATATTGAAGTATAATCGTTTTTAGACATGGCCATATCCATAAAGTTGTTGAGATACAAGTTTTGCTTCAAAAAAGTCATATGTTTTGGCATATTGACTTTCAAATCACACGTACTTGATGATGAAGCAGAATGATAATTTAGAAATTCATATGTTAGACATCGTGGTGAAAGACGATTCAAGTAGTTTTATAACTATCAACTTACAATTCCATCCAAATAAGATTTTGGCCTCGATTAGGCAGTTTGTACTGTTCGTTGCTTTCCAAACCCGATCGGGCAGAGGACACAATTTTGTTGTGTGGTCTCATTGTAGCTTTACTAGGTTTCTTATGCATTTGATGAGGATTGGTGGTTTTTATGATGTGACACTCACTATTCATGATTTTTTCCGTTTTAATGACAAGTTATGCCCTTGCATTCACATATGATGCATATTATGCCGAGGAACTTTGGAGTCGATCGAGGTTTCCCAGATAGAGTTGTTAAACACAATATGAAGAAGTGGGTAGGAAGATTCTGGTATCGACAAGAATAGTTGTGTCATGGTGCGGGAGTTGTGTTGTGTTTTTGGTGGTTGGGCTTCAGTTTTGGGGTCGTGGTGGACTGGTGGCTATTATTTATTAGGGACCAAACAATTAAGCACTTATGGAGGATTTGGGACGTGCCACTGCCGACTAAAGATGTTTTTTTAATTTAGTTTATTTTTGTTTGTGTCATTGCTCGTATGGACCCTATTTGTTTGCCCACATGCCAGATATAAATATTATTAGTAACACCTAAGTTGTAGTAGGTGATTGTGCGATATTTTTCTAATATGTAATTGTAATCGCCTTCATGGATACTGGACGAGGAGCGGACGCTGATCTCCAGGAGCCGTACTAAATTGAAGTACAAAACAAGAGGCACACAACACGTCATTAAATTATAGAGAACTCGACTTTTCCCTTTAAATTACATTAGGGATTTTACTGTGTACAATTAGGGAGTAAAAGCCCCAAACAAGTATCCTTTTACACAAGTTTTGAGTTGTAAATTTTAACTTATAAATAGAGGAACTAGTTTAGGGTTCTTGTAACTTAACAATTTTTCATAAATACAAAAAGCAGTTCAAGTTTCAAAATTATATTTTTAAGAATAATTTAGTATTAATTTGAGATCAAAGGAGAATAAAATAAGTTAACACAACAAATCAAATGAGAAATGAGAAAGTTTGGTTAGGTGTTTGAGACCTAAGAAGCACCCGCTCAATTTTGATGGTGAGTATTTCGAGCGCGCTCGTTTCCCGCATACATACGCCTACATTCGGGAAAAAACGTATGGCTTGCTAATTGTTATAATCTCTTCAAACTTTTTCTTCTTCTTTTATCATTAATTAATTCTCTTACTTTTAAGTCACTAACTAACTAGATTTATGTTAAAATATTCACAAGGACAAAACCTCACCATTTTACATATTGGGTTTTGACATTTTTCATATAATTATGTTGAATTATTAATTAATTTATAAAGGTTGAATATGAATGATTTAATGGAACACTAACTAAGTGCAAATATTGCTAGTATTTAATAATTTTGGTAATAAATATGTAAATACAATTACAAAATCTAAACGTATTTTTTACTTTTTACGTATTTATATTTTAATATTTTAAATTTTATAGTTTTTTGTATTCATATTGTATTGGTATTTACATTGTATCATATGTGCTCTTAGTTGAGACTTTGAGTACCTCCTGGTCCACAATTTCAGTTTTATTAATAAACCCGCTATAAACCCTGACTGAATTCACCGGAATTGCTCCCGGTGAGCAGAAAGTCGGCGGTGTCGTATTCAAGTCGACATGTACTGAACCAAACAAGGCGAAATTTCATCTCTCTAATTTTGCTCACATCTCTCAGATAATTGAAATGGAAGACGACTTCATGGATTCCATGTCCGTCCCTTGCTCTTCTCTCGCCGTCGATACAGTCCTGCGTATGAGCGCCGTAAGCCACTTGCATCCCTATCTACCCACCATTAATTCGTTTTCTGAATGTTTGTGTTTTTATTTTTATTTTTTATTATCATGATTTTAGTTTTAACAATATCCAGCTTCACTGCAGAGCGGAATTATTTGGGGATCTTGTTTCGGTCCATTCAATGCTGAAAAGCTAGGTAACTAATTAACTATCCAGATAGTGCCTGCGAGTCTTACAATTTTTTTTCCTGGTTAACCGAGTCTGTTTGTGTTGTCTTGCGCAACAAGGGGAGTTTGTGCTATAATTGTATTGGATATTCTTTTCGCTTATATTGTGTTCGATTCTCGTAGGTTTATCTGGTATGGATCGTGCATCGTTCATTGTAATTACTCAGATCTTCTTCATTATCTCATTTTTTTTGGCTCTTGCAAGTCTGTTTTTCTATTTTGTTCTTTTTACTGGAATAATTAGAAGCTGTTTGCCCTGGCCTTTTGTTTTCGATGCAGGCTAAATCCATTGGGCAATCAGGATTTCATTTCGGTATGTCATCAAATTTACTACTGTCTTCATTGCATTACGTTTATCATATAATGTATATCCGCTAAAATGTGCTTACTCTCTCTCTAAGAATGTGTAGTGGTGTGTAGCTTTATGAGACCAGGCATTAAGATGCTCTACAGTGATCATGTACCATTTTACATTTTTCATACTGGAAATTTACCCTTTAGATTATAAGAAGTGTTAATAAGGCCTCTAGATTGTAACAAGGAGATAATTGCGATGTTATATATGTAGGACAAATAAGGGAATAGCTCTTCGAATGCCTGCTTCCATTTCACATAGTCCGTTGTTTCTGTTCCAAATTTTATGCAGTAATGTCTGGGGTGCATGTGTGTCGTTCTGGATGGTACATTATGATTTGAAGATGTGGCTACGTGATGACAAGCACTTCATAGCAGTATGCTGATATTAGCACACTTCAACTTCTAACGTATTGTCTCTTCTCGATCATATTTTTACCCACTGATAAATAATTGAATAATGCAATTCAGTCCTGAAGAAAGCTGCTGAAATATTTACATCTCATTATCCCACTGATTGTCTGACTCTGATAATTTAAAACAGTAAATCCACTGTCCTGCGTTGCTCTGGGGTACTGTGTGTGAATCAATTGCTAATGATGTTCAGATTTTATTATTGCATTACAAGCAAGTAGCGAGACACTTTCATATAGCCAGTTTGTTATCTTCAGTGTCTGAACATAAAAGTAAAACCATGTGTTTATTGCTAATCTCATTCAATTGGTTATCTTAATTGTAGGTTTATTTGCTGCAATATTTTCCTTTACTCAATGTGGAGTGGAAAGATATCGGAGGAAGACCGATTGGGTTAGTCTATATATTTTCGTTTCAATACTTTTCTAAGTTGAATTATTTAAGTAAACTGTAAACCTTGTAAGAAAATTTAATCTACATGTTGGCTTGCAATACATATAAATGCTCATTCGTTGAATTAACAAGAAAAGATGGCGAGTTACTATGCTCCAAGGATCTTTGTATTATCACAAGCTGATTTGAGATATTTCTTTTCGTGAATTTCACGTGAATATAGTTTGCTGTGTGTGCTTGCTTGCATATAATCGTGTCATGGTGATTATATTAACTTGAACAGCCACAGAGAGTTATAAGAGGAAGTTAGTTTTGGAAACTTTTAAATAGCATTCCAGTTAGATTTTGTTTTTCTTTTGCTGTTGTTCAGCTTAAAAGTGGTTATTTAGCTATTTATGTGGCGTTAGGATGTACCTTCGGCTTCAAGAGATTTTCGATCTTTAGGTTGTTATACAGTTAGTCTGCTTGTGTTTTCCAATTTTCGTTTTCACTATGCTGTATTGCAAATCACTGTCCTATCTACACATATAAGGAGAGTCCATTTTGCAAATCACATATGAAGAATGAATATTTCCAACCAACATCTCTTTTTTCTTTCTGTGTGAAACTATCATGTTTGTCTGAAGTCTGAACTGGTGTCTTTGTCAAGTGGCTTACGGTAACACATTCTTGAAATTAGCATGTCATTCATTTCTTAGCACTTAAGAATCTTAATATTCTTAATGGCTTGCGCAAAGTGGCATTGGTCTAATGGCATTACATTTTATTGTAACGATTATGTAGCTATACACTGGCAACAGGTGCATGCTTAGTAAAGATTATCATCACTAAATTGTACTAATTGGAATGTTTAGTTCCAAAACTTTGGGCATATGGACTTCTGATATCTGATTTCATTTGTATGATTTATATATACATTTTGTTTTTTTTGCAGGTTAATACTTTCACAGCTGGTGTTGTTACTGGGGCAGCTTACGGTGCTGGATCCCGAAACTGGAAACAAGTAGCTGGCATGACTGGTATTATCTGTTCAGTTTTACATCTTGCTAATGACTATAAATCTGGTTGAGATGTATATCAAGAAGTCTACAGGGAATAGTAGGCCAAAGTTACTCTCTTATATTTTACAATTTGATGAATTGATCTCATCGTAGCCGTGTTCTTAATATTGAGATAATCGATTTCTAAATGTTATGATGGGAATATACTTTTGATGCAAATGTAAACTCCACTATCTTGTGATGTTCCTTACCACTCTGTTACCACCAGCAAAACCGATACTTTATACTGTACTAGTTTAGGCTAGTTCTTTCTGATGAGTCAACTTATTAATTGAATGTTTCGAACATTTCATCCTTTTGAGCATAAATTTTATTCAATTTAATTGACATGTACTCTCTCTTCTTTTTGACAAGTGATATATTTACTGTTTACACTACTTCAATAAAGAAATTAGAAATTATTAAAAATTGAGGACAAGCTGGAAATTTTTTGGCAAGTACATATTCTCTTATGTGAAGAATGAATCTAAGTAATAGATTTTTAAGCTCTTTGGTGTAAAATCTTTACTAATTTTTAGGTGGGAATTAATCCTTAGGAGTTAGGACCCCATAAAGAATCTACAGTTGAAATATGATAACCAAATGGCTGTTTTATTGAGATATACTTCAGTCTACAGAAACACAAACAACTTCGTTACATTTTGATGCAGTTAGTTAATCTTATTGTACATCTGTAATCAACAATACTCTTCGAATATGTGCTGATCTCCATCAATCTTGGTTCAGAGGAGGAGGTAGTGTTCCATCAATGAAGGATGAGAACATGATTAGTGCACGTTCAGGCTGGTAACTTGGAACGAAATGTCCAGCTCCTCTTACGGTCACAAATGTCACATTTTCATACCCAGTAACATATCCACCAACCTTTAGAAATACAGGAAAGTAGTACTTGGTTAATCTGATGCATGAATATTTGAAATGCTCAGTTAACATGAATTTACAAGGAATGGTGACATTCTCTTTTACCTCGTCTTGGGCGTTCCAGGGGTACCATGGAGTTTTGACTGGTGAGCCGAGTTTGGACATGGAGTACTTAGTTGTCGTCACTGGTATAATAGCATCTACATCTCCGCTGCAAGTTCAGAAAAAAGAAATGATAATATGTCTTTTTTATCACCACACAAAACATTCAATGAATGAACTTCCAAAGTTGAATGTATGCCTGTAGATCCAAATGCGAATACCAGTGGTCATCAACTTTTGGATGAGAGGCAGAAGAGTCTCAGGACTATCACCATCATAATATACACCACTACACAAAAATTGTATATCATGATTATAAGCAGTGAGATAAAAGTCTGTGACATATAACTATTAGAAATTTGTAATATATACCCGCATTCCTCCCAGGGTACTGCAGTTCCAGGCACTGTAGCATGTAAAGCAGTTTGCACTTCAAGAGTGTTCAAGTAGGTGGATGCATAGTCACCGGAGCATGGATCAAAACCAGATACCTGTTTAATAAGATGAAACAAGTAATGTGGTTAGAAGAAATTAGTACATGAATTGTTAGCTGGTTGATTGAGGTTCTTCATACCCCAGGAGAAGTTGAATTTGAACCGCACAAGGGAGAATATATGTTGTAAATGTATATATTGCTGAAATCTGCCTCTGCCTGATCAACGTATGTATTGCAGGCGCCTGTTACTTCAGGTGATGAAAAATTGCAGTTTTTGACGATTCCTTCATGAGTTTCGTCAGATGACAATGCACTTGTCCACAGATGATCAAGGAATCCTTGTGCCCAATCTACCGAGTCAATCAATGCATTCCCAATCTGATGATTCAGTGATTGATTAATAATGTCCACGTATAATAGTAGATATTTGAAATGTGGATATTCTTAATTCTTTCCTATGCAGTAAATATAATAGATAAATTAACTCACAGCAATTCCTTTTAAGTTTATGACAGTTTGGTTTGTGAGTTTGTTGCTGTGGAGGATCACATCAGCTAGCTGAGGAACGTAATGACCAGCATAGCTCTCTCCAGTTATGTAGAAGTCTCTGGTTTTGTACTCTGGGAATCTTTCCAGCCAGTTCACTAGAAACGCATAAGCATCTGCTGCTGTTTTTGTGTCACCGGTGTGGTAATCTGATGTTGTATTTGAGTAGGAAAATCCTACACCAGCAGGGGATTCCAGAAACAGGATATTCGCAGCTGCATTATGCTATCGGTCAATAGTTGTTTTCTTAAAAAGAAAATAGATCAACTGGTACTTCTATGTCATTAGTTAACTAACCTTTGTTCCAAGAATGTTCATTGTACCATAGAGTTTTACCATCAGGATTCACTCGGAAAGGTCCAAGTTCTTTCATTGCTCCAGCTCCTAGAGACGAGCAACCCGGTCCTGCAGTAAAACAGATTGGATATTCAACAATCTGGGGTACATAGAGGCACAAAAGATTTTTCTGAACACCTTATAAGAGATATAGAAGGATTTATGAAAAGAGTAAGTATATAGAGAGACTAGCCTTTCCTATATAGTACCTCCATTAAGCCATAGAACTAGAGGCTTGCTAGAAGAATCTTCAGCTTCGGCAAAGTAATAGAAGAGCGCCCTTCCCGCCGTGGGATCAACAGTAACAAAGCCAGAGTATTGATCGAAGTTCACTGGTGGTTGCCCAGGCAAAGCCAGGATCTTGTCGAGATCCTTAAGTCCATTCTGAAATTCTACATAGACAGGAGAGTATTCGGTTGAGGAGGCAACATGACTGACAGATTTTCTCAAGCGTTGTTCCTTGATAATTTTTCGTAGTGCATCATATGTGTTTCCTTCACATCTTACTGAAGAAAAGAGGCATGAGAGACTAATAATAAGGCACACAAGAAAGATTGAACCTCTCATATTGTTTACAGTACAAGTTATGATATCTTTACCATCTGAAGTTACTCTATTTATAGATGCTTTATGGAATTTTACAGTTGGATCTATTTTGTTGGATTAGGCACTTTGGTGATTTCATCAAAGATTGATAGCTAAATAATATTTTTCTTGTACAGTTTACAGCACATTTTCTGTTGGATACAAACAAACATTTGATTCGACATATTCCCTCTTTTCCATTCTCCCTTAAACAACTTAGAAAGTCTGCAATGTCGTTGTCTTGAGCCAGATCACAGAGTTCACGCTCACAGATGTAGAAATCCATCTCTTGTGCTCTGTTAAATACAAAGCATTTTAATGCAGAAATCAAATGTATACATGAAGGTTTATAAAATTAGCCGTGGCCTTTATAACATTTTAACATTTTGTTACTCATCCAAGAACGACGCCCAATGGGTATTTATTAGTTTTTTATGCTTGTGGATTTGTTAGAAAAATACTTATCCTTAGAAAGCACCAGTTACAGATAGTAGTAGTCACTGCAATATATCCATTCAGTACACTGGATCCTTTGCACTATGTATATGTGTGTGTTCAGGTTAAGAAACCTTCATTATTTCATCAGTTCCCTGTAATGATGACCTGCATTTTTCATACATACAGAAAACTTTGTAGGGATCGAATACATGTTGGTAGAAAATAACAGCACTAATTAATAGGGATTGGTTGATGAACTGACTCCTCGCCAAGGCATGGCTTCTTAATTTGAAGTTTGAACCGTTGCTGAAAAGCTACTTGATTTCTTAGTAATCGGCCTGTACGGTTCCCTGGAACTCAAGTCTCTGATTTGTTTTAGAACTATCAATCCCACCTGGCCGGACAAGATGTGATCTAATCTTACTCTAGGCTAATGACAATGAAGTCCGCTTGATTGAAGCCACTCAATTCTGCCATAGGTAGTAGTATATGTTATGTATCTTGAAATACCTTCTGTATGTTACGTTGTTTCGAATAGAGTATGTACCAATAATTCGTTCTTAATCTGATTATATTATATCTATTATGTTATTTATCTGATCTCGTTATCTGGTTTATTGTACTGGTAAAGAAGCTTGTTGGTTAATGGGATTCATCTGTTCTGTATCCTGGTAAGAATTTCATTCTGTACCGAGTCATAGTTGTATATTTTGTTTGCTCTTATTTACTAAAATATAAAGAAACTTAAAGCTAGAATAAGATAAGAACATTGTTGTTTTATTGAGCTGCAACTTCTCAAACAGTCTACTGAAACACAAACTGCATCACATTATTTATGCAGTTAGTTAACCTTATTAATTGTTCATACAGAAGAGAGTAATTTTAATGATTTTCAAGAATACTCTTCAAATATGGGTTCTCCATCAGTCTAGGTTCAGAGGAGGAGGTAGTGTTCCATCAATGAAGGATGAGAACATGATTAATGCACGTTCGGGCTGGTAACTTGGAACTAAATGTCCAGCACCTCTTACGGTCACAAATGTCACATTTTTATATCCAACGACGTATCCACCAACCTTTAGAAATACAGGAAAGTAGTACGGAGTACTTGTTAATCTGATGCATGGTATATTTGAAATGCACACTTAACATGAATTTACAAGAATGGTGACATTCTCTTTTACCTCGCCTTGGGCGTTCCAGGGGTACCATGGTGTTTTCACTGGTGACTCGAGTTTTGGCATGGAGTACCTAGTTGTTGTCACTGGTATAATAGCATCTACATCTCCGCTGCAAGTTCAGTGATAAGAACGTTAGTTAAGACTTGTTTACCACCACATAGAACGTTCAATGGATGAACTTCCAAGGTTGAATTCATGCCTGTAGATCCAAATGCGAATACCAGTAGTCATCAACTCTTTGATGAGAGGTAGAAGAGTATAAGGACTATCCCCATCATAAACTACAAGACCACTACACAAACAAAAATTGTACGAGGTATATCATGATTATAAGTAGTGAGATGAAAGTCCTCGACATATAACTATTAAAAATTTATAATACCCGCCACATTCCTTCCAGGATACTGCAGTTCCAGACGTTGTAGCATGTAAAGCAATTTGCACTTCGAGAGTGTTCAAGTAGGTGGATGCATAGTGACCGGAGCATGGATCAAAAGCAGATACCTGTTTAATAAGATGAAACAAGTAATGTGGTTTGAAGAAATTAGAGCATGAAGTGTTAGCTGGTTCATGTTTGTTTGAGGTTCTTCATACCCCAGGAGAAGTTGAATTCGAACCGCACAAGGGAGAGTATATGTTGTAAAAGTATATATTTCTGAAATCATCCACTGCCTGATCAACGTATGTATTGCATGCGTCTGTTCTTCCAGGTGATGAAAAATTGCAGTTTTTGATGATTCCTTCATGAGTTTCATCAGATGAAAATGCACTTGTCCACAGATGATCAAAGAATCCTTGTGCCCAATCTACCGAGTCAATCAATGCATTCCCAATCTGGTGAGTGGTGATTGATTAATAATGTCCACGTATAATAGTAGATATTAGAAATATTGATACTAGAAATGAACTCACAGCAATTCCTTTCAAGTTTATTACAGTCTGGTTAGTAATTTTGTTGTTCTGGAGGATCACATCAGCTAGCTGAGGAACGTAATGACCGGCATAACTCTCTCCAGCTATGTAGAAGTCTCTGGTTTTGTACTCAGGGAATCTTTCCAACCAGTTCACTAGAAATGCATAAGCATCTGCTGCAGTCTTTGTGTCACCGGTGTGGTAATCTGACGTTGTATTTGAGTAGGAAAATCCTACACCAGCAGGGGATTCCAGAAACAGGATATTCGCGGCTGCATTATGCCATCCGTCAATAATTGTTTTCTTATAGAAAATAGACCTAGAATGTTATTTACTCACCTTTGTTCCAAGAATGTTCATTGTACCATAGAGTTTTACCATCAGGATTCACTCGGAAAGGTCCAAGTTCTTTCATTGCTCCACCTCCTAGAGAAGAGCAACCCGGTCCTGCAATAAAACAGATTGGATATTCAACAATCTGGTGTACATAGAGATATAGAAGGATTTATGAAAACGATGTGTATGTACCTCCATTCAGCCATAGTACTAGAGGCTTGCTAGTAGAATCTTCAGCCTCTGCAAAGTAGTAAAAGAGTGCTCTTCCAGCCGTGGGATCAACAGTAACAAAGCCAGAGTATTGATCAAAGTTCACTGGTGGTTGGCCAGGCAAAGCCAGTATGTTGTCGAGATCCTTAAGTCCATTCTGAAGCTCCAGATAGACAGGGGAGTATTCTGTTGAGGAGGCAACATGATTAACAGATTTTCTCACGCTTTGGTCCATGATAATATTTAGGAGTGCATCATATATGTTCCCTCCACATTGAACTGAAGAAAAGAGGCATGAGAGATTCAAAATAAGACACACAAGAAAAATTGGACCTCCCATATTGTATACAATACGTATAAGTAATAGTTATGATATATTTACCATCTAAAGTTACTCTATTTATAGACGCTTTATGGAATTTACAGTTTGATGTATTTTGGTGGATTAGGCACTAGGGTGATTTCATCAAAGATTGATAAGCTAAATGACATTTTTCTTGTAGTGTTTACAGCATATTTTCTATGGAAATATGCTTACATACAAGCAAACATCTTATTAGACATATTCCCTTTGTTCCGATCTTATTTAAAACAACTTAGAAAGTATGCAATATCGTTGTCTAGAGCCAGATCACATAATTCATGCTCATATCTTCAATTCTTGCTCACTGATGTAGAAATCCCCCTCATGTGCTTTGTCAAAGACTAAGCATTTTGATGCAGAAATCCTATGTATATATGAAGGTCTGTTAAATTAGATGTGGTGTTAACATTTTATTACTCATCCAAGAGCGGAACTTATTAGTTTCTTATACTTAAGACATTGGTAGAAAAATGTTTATTCTGGAAAAGCACAGTTACAGTGAATAAGAGTAGTAGCCACTGCAAACTGTTTGCACTATGTATGTTCTGGTTAATAAATCTTCATTTTCTGTGTCATCAGTTCCCTGGAAATTGGAATGATGGTCTGCCATTGTCACACATATAGTAAATTTTGTAGGGATTGAATACACATGTTGGTAAAAACTGCTTGATTTCTTTGTTTTAGAATTAGCAATCCCACCTGGACAAGATGTGATCTATTCTCTCATGCTAGGCTAATGATACTGAAGTCCTCTTGGTCGAAGTTACTCAATTCTGTCATAGGTACCATATGTTATGTATCCTGAAATAGCTTCCGTTGTTTTGAAAAGAGTTATCTGATCTCATTATCTGGTTCTGGTTTATTGTACACTGGTAAGGAAGCTTGTTGGTTAATGGGGTTCATCTGTGCTATATCCTGGCAAGGCTTTCATTTGATAACGACTCATATTAATATATATTTCTCTTGCTCTTATTTAATCCACATAGAGAAATTTACAGTAAATCCCCTTTAAAATAAGATAAGAAAATTATTTTATTGAGCTACAACTTCTTAAACAGTATACAGAAACACCAACTGCATGACATTTTTTTATGCAGATAATTAATCTTATTACATGCAGAAAAGAAATAGTAATGTTAATGATTTTCAACAATACTCTTCGAATATGCGCTGATCTCCATCAATCTTGGTTCAGAGGAGGAGGTAGTGTTCCATCAATGAAGGATGAGAACATGATCAATGCACGTTCTGGCTGGTAACTTGGAACGAAATGTCCAGCACCTCTTATGGTCACAAATGTCACATTTTCATATCCAACGACGTATCCACCAACCTTTAGAAATACAGGAAAGTAGTACTTGTTAATCTGATGCATGGTATATATATACTGTATTTGAAATGCACAATTAACATGAATTTACAAGAAATGGTTGCATTCTCTTTTACCTCGCCTTGGGCGTTCCAGGGGTACCACGGAGTTTTCACTGGTGAACCGAGTTTGGGCATGGAGTACCTAGTTGTTGTCACTGGTATAATAGCATCTACATCTCCACTGCACGTTCGATCAACAGAACTGTATATTAGACTTGTTCGCAACCGAACAGAAATTAAGTTCAAGGGATGATCTTCTAAGGTTGAATTCATACCTGTAGATCCAAATGCGAATGCCAGTAGTCATCAAATCTTTGATGAGAGGTAGAACAGTATCAGGACTATCCCCATCATAAAGTACAACATCACTACATGAAAACAGTGTATCATGATTGTTAGTAGTAGTGTGATAAAAATTCATGGATACATGTTATAATGATTTTATAACTGTTGGAAATTTTGTAATAGTATACCTGCATTCATCCCAGGAGACTGCAGTTCCTGAGACTGTAGCATGTAAAGCACTTTGCACTTCGAGTGTGTTCAAGTAGGTGGATGCATAGTCATCGGAGCATGGATCAAAACCGGATACCTGTTTAATAAGATGAAACAAATAAGTAAATCTGGTTAGAAGAAATTAGCAAATGAACTATTATCTGGTTGTTTGAGGTTCTGCATACCCCAGGAGAAGTTGAATTGGAACCACATAGGGGAGCGTATATGTTGTAAGTGTATATATTGCTAAAATCCGCCTCTGCTTGACCAAGGCAAATACCACAGGCTTTTGTCACATCAGGTGCTGAAAAGTTGCAGTTTTTGACAATTCCTTGATGAGTTTCATCCGATGTCAATGCACTTGTCCAGAGATGATCATAGATCCCTCGGTACGTATCTATTATATCAATCAATGCGTTCCCAATCTGGTGGTTGATAATGTCCATATACAATATATATTAGAAAATCTTGATATTTTTTAGTTCTTGCCTATGCAATAGATATGATAGGGAAATGAACTCACAGCAATTCCTTTCAAGTTTACGACAGTCTGGTTAGTAATTTTGTTGTTTTGGAGGATCACATCAGCTAGCTGAGGAACATAATGACCGGCATAACTCTCTCCAGCTATGTAGAAGTCTCTGGTCTTGTACTCTGGGAATCTTTCCAACCAGTTCACTAGAAATGCATAAGCATCTGCTGCTGTTTTTGTGTCACCGGTGTGGTAATCTGATGTTGTATTTGAGTAGGAAAATCCTACACCAGCAGGGGATTCCAGAAACAGGATATTCGCGGCTGCATTATGCTATTGGTCAATAGTTGTTTTCTTAAAATGAAAATAGATCAAGTGGTACTACTATGTCATTTACTAACCTTTGTTCCAAGCATTCTCATTGTACCATAGAGTTTTACCATCAGGATTCACTCGGAAAGGTCCAAGTTCTGTCATTGCTCCTGCTCCTAGAGACGAGCAACCCGGTCCTGCAGTTAAACAAATTGGATTACTTGATAATCTGGGGTACATATATATAGAAATCCTTTTGCTTGTTTCTTGTTATGAATACTTTTCAGAACATTGAAGAAATATAGAAGAATATACAAAAAATAAAAAAAATAAAACATGTGCATGTACCTCCATTCAGCCATAAAACTAGAGGCTTGGTAGAAGAGTCTTCAGCCTCGGCAAAGTAATAGAAGAGTGCTCTTCCAGCCGTGGGATCAACAGTAACAAAGCCAGAGTATTGATCGAAGTTCACTGGTGGTTGTCCAGGCAAACCCAGGATCTTGTCGAGATCCTTAAGTCCATTCTGAAGTCCTACATAGACAGGGGAGTATTCAGTTGAGGAGGCAACATGACTCACAGATTTTCTCAAGCGTTGTTCCTTGATAATTTTTCGGAGTGCGTCATATCTATTCCCTCCACTTTGAACTGAAGGAAAGAGGCATGAGAGACTAATAATAATAATAATACACATAAGAAAGATTGCACCTCTCATGTTTACAGTACTAGAATTATAAGTTATGATATGTTTACTAAGTTACTCTATTTATAGATGCTTTATGGAATTTATAGTTTTATGCATTTTGTTTGATTAGGTACTATGGTGATTTCAACAAAGATTGATAAGCTAAATGACATATTTCTTGTAGTGTTTACAGCACATATTCTGTTGGAAATATGCTTACATACAAACATATCTTAGAAAGTCTGCAATGTCGTTGTCTAGAGCCAGATCACAGAATTCAGGCTCATATCTCCAATTCTCGCTCACAGATGTAGAAATCCATCTCGTGTGCTCTGTCAAATATTGAGCATTTTGATACAGAAATCCTATATATGTATATATGAAGGTCTGTTAAATTAGGTCTTAGCATTTATTTGCTCACCCAAGAAGGCAAGAATGACGTCCTATAGGTATTTATTAGTTTTTTCTTATATGGATTTGTTAGAAAAATGGTTATCATGGAAAAGCACCAGTTACACAGTTAATAGGAGTAGTAGTCACTGCAAGTCTGCAATCCATTTTGTACTTTTACAGCAATGGACCCTTTGCACTATGTATATTCTGGTTAAGAAATCTTCATCTTCTGTTCATCAGTTCCCTTGTCACACATTTAGTAAATTTTGTATGGACCGAATACATGTGTTTCTAAAAACTGCCTGATTTCTTTGTGGTCAGTGCAGCTACCTCAAACTCAAGTCTGTGATTTGTTTTAGAATTATCAATCTCACATGGGGAAGATGTGATCTATACTCGTGCTAGGCTAATTAACGATAATGAAATTAGTCGAAGTCATTCAATCCTGTATCATAGCTGTTATGTTATTTATCTGATCTAGCTCATTATCTGGTTTATTGTACACTAGTGAAGAAGCTTGTTGGTTAATGGGGTTCATCTGTTCTATATCCTGGTAACGCTTTCATTCTGTAACGATTCATATTTAAAAATATATTTTGCTTGCTCTTCTTTACAGTAAAATAAGATAAGAAAATTGTTTTATTGAGCTGCAACTTCTCAAACAGTCTACAGAAACACCAACTGCATGACATTTTTTATGCAGTTAGTTAATATTACTGTACTTAATGAAAAATAAATAGTTTGAATGATTTTCAAATATACTCTTCGAACATGTGCTGATCATCTCCATTAATCTTGGTTCTGAGGAGGAGGCAGTGTTCCATTAATGAAGGATGAGAACATGATTAATGCACGTTCGGGCTGGTAACTGGGAACCAAATGTCCAGATCCTCTTATGGTCACAAATGTCACATTTTCATATCCAACAACGTATCCTCCAACCTTTAGAAGTACAGGAAAGTAGTACTTGTTAATCTGATATTAAAATTTGACAACTCAGTTGTTATGAATTTGCAAGAAATGGTGACATTCTCTTTTACCTCGCCTTGGGCATTCCAGGGGTACCATGGAGTTTTCACTGGTGATCCAAGTTTGGGCATGGAGTACCTAGTTGTTGTCACTGGTATAATAGCATCTATATCTCCGCTGCATGTTCGAACAACAGAACCGTTTATTAGATTTGTTCGCAACCACATAGAAATTAAGTTCAAGGATCTTCTAAGGTTGAATAGTTGAATTCATACCTGTAGATCCAAATGCGAATACCAGTAGTCATCAACTCTTTGATGAGAGGTAGAAGAGTATCAGGACGGTCCCCATCATAAAATACAACATCACTACATGAAAATCGTATATCATGATTATAAATAGTGAGATAAAAGTCAGCGACATAGTATATATTATAATGAACTTTATAATAGTATACCTGCATTCATCCCAAGAGACTGCAGTTCCAGACATTGTGGCATGTAAAGCAGTTTGCACTTCGAGAGTGTTCAAGTAGGTGGATACATAGTCACGGGAGCATGGATCAAAACCGGATACCTGTTTATAACATGAAACAAATAGGTAAATGTGGTTGAAAGAAATTAGATCAGGAACTGATAGCTGGTTGTTTGAGGTTCTTCATACCACAGGAGAAGTTGAATTGGAACCGCATAAGGGAGCATATACATTGTAAAGGTATATGTTGCTAAAATCTGTCTCTGCTTTCTCTAGGTAGTTATTGCAGGCATCTGTTATTTCAGGTGCCGAAAAATTGCAGTTTTTGACTATTCCATCATGAGTTTCATCAGATGTGAATGCACTTGTCCAGAGATGATCAAAGTACCCTTGTGCCGCATCTATACCATCAATCAATGCATTCCCAATCTGTTGATTGATAATGTCCATATACAATAGATATTAGAAATCTTGATATTTCTATATTCTTGCCTATGCAATAGATATGATAGAGAAATGAACTCACGGCAATTCCTTTCAAGTTTATGACAGTCTGGTTAGTAATTTTGTTGTTCTGGAGGATCACATCAGCTAGCTGAGGAACGTAATGACCGGCATAACTCTCTCCAGCTAAGTAGAAATCTCTGGTTTTGTACTCGGGGAATCTTTCCAACCAGTTCACTAGAAATACATAAGCATCTGCTGCTGTTTTTGTGTCACCGGTGTGGTAATCTGATGTTGTATTTGAGTAGGAAAATCCTACACCAGCAGGGGATTCCAGAAACAGGATATTCGCATCTGCATTATGCTGTCCGTCAATAATTGTTTACTTAAAAATGAAAATAGATCAAGTGGTACTACTATGTCATTTACTAACCTTTGTTCCAAGCATATTCATTGTGCCATAGAGTTTTACCATCAGGATTCACTCGAAAAGGTCCAAGTTCTTGCATTGCTCCTGCTCCTAGAGACGAGCAACCCGGTCCTGCAGTTAAAAAAAAATGGAAATTCTATAATCTTGGTGTACATAGAGAAATCCTTTTGCTGGCATCATTGTAGTTATGAGAACTTTTCAGAACACCTAATAAAAACTTAAAAAAATGTCTATGTACCTCCATTCAGCCATAGAACTAGAGGCTTGCTAGAAGAATCTACAGCCTCAGCAAAGTAATAGAAGAGTGCTCTTCCAGCCGTGGGATCAACAGTAACGAAGCCAGAGTATTGATCGAAGCTTACTGGTGGTTGTCCAGGAAAAGCTAGGATCTTGTCGAGATCCTTAAGTCCATTCTGAAGTTCTACATAGACAGGGGAGTATTCGGTTGAGGAGGCAACATGACTGACAGATTTTCTCACTCGTTGTTCCTTGATAATTTTTCGGAGTGCGTCATATCTGTTCCCTCCACATTGAACTGAAGAAAAGAGGCACGACAGACTAATAGTAAGACAGACAAGAAATATTGCACCTCTCATATTATTTGCAGAAGTATAACTCATAATGTCTTTACCACCTGAAGTAATTGCTAATTATAGATAGAGATATAGGATTTATTGTTTGATGTGGCAGCAGGGCGGCAGCTGGATGATTTTAACAAAGATTAATAAGCTAGTGACATTTTTCTTGTAGAGTTTAGAACTTTTCTGTTTGTAGATATGCATACATACAAACTTCACATAGGTATAACCGTACGTATAATCCCTCCTTTTCCATCTGGCATAATAGAACTTGGAAAATTCTGCAACGTCTGTTCTGCAGCAAGATCATATAACTAGCGCTCATATCTTCAAATCTTGCATACAGATGTCAAACACAGGCTCATTCAGTGTGCTTAATTGGTCTTCTACAATTCACTTGCATGCGTTTTGTGATTAGAAACCATAGATCACAGTGAATTCTTCTAACTGATGTATCTACATTTCACCTGCATATCAACAAATTCTCCTGCTAAACAAAAATGAATTAAGGTGATATTTTGGAATGAAGAATCAGGTTAGACTAAAAAAGAGATGAAGTTGCTGGCCGGATTTGTAATAATACTTATATTAATAGAATCTGAGATATAACATGATAGCTTGTCCATGAAAGTCATTACAACCATGAAATCAATTTAATGAATCTGTTAGTTTCACCAAGTATCAGTAAAACTATCCACCACTTGTACATTAACAAAATTTTCTCCTGGAATTAATAGTAACCTCTAAATCGGATCAGTGTAGCTTGTTCATGCGTTGTACATACAGCACACAGACAAAGGGATTTTGAGATGCGAACATAACACAGAATAAATTCAACCTGAACAGACTCTTCCTAGATAAGCCTGGTTGATAATGACATGATTCAGTTGAGTCCTCTATGTGCAAGTTCTACTTTGGCAGCATGTGTTATGTTCAGGCAGATCCCACCATATTGTATTCTTGGTCTTCTCTGCAATCTGTTCTTTATATCTCATGCAGATTATTCATGTGCTCCTTGCATTTCAAATGCATCCCCTCGACTCCACTCCAAATTCTCGGAAGAAGCCCACTTGGATGATATGGCAAAAGAAAATAATACGCAGACTCTCACTATTGTCACATGTCCTAGGAGCTAGATTAATATGCAGGATCATGTCCATGAGGTCACCATCACTTTCTTCTTTCCTTGGGACCAAGTGCTGTATACATACTTAGACTCAAATTAGACACTGTGACAGGACCTTGAGCTGGATTCTTGTTTGGAATTGGAAAGCATGATAAGTTAGTAGTTGAAAAATATTTATAGCTTTCGGTGAGAAAACATAATGCAATGGAATGGTACTACTATGTGTCTATGTCATTTACTAACCTTTGTTCCAAGAATTTTCATCGGACCATAGAGTTTTACCATCAGGATTCACCTGGAAAGGTCCAAGTTCTGTCATTGCTCCAGCTCCTAGACTAGAGACGATCAAACTGGTCCTGCAGTTAAACAGATTGGATACTCAACAATCTGGGATACATATAGAAATTGTTTTACATTTTTCTAGTCAAGATACTTGTCTGAAGTCTGAACACACCCATGAAATTAAATGTGTATGTACCTCCATTGAGCCATAGAACAAGAGGCTTAGTAGAAGAATCTTCATCCCTGCAGGCAAAGTGACAGAAGAGTGCTCTCCCTGCAGTTGGATCAACAGTAACAAAGCCAGAGTATTGATCAAAATTCACTGATGGTTGATCAGGTAACTCCAGGATCTTGTCAAGATCCTTAAGTCCACCCTGAAGTTCTACGTAGACAGGTGTATTCGGTTAAGGCCACCTCAGAAACATGACGGACAGATTTTCTCAAGCAATGTTCCTTCAAGTTTGCAGAGCGCGTCATGTCTGTTCCCTTCACATTGAACTGATGAAAACAGGCATGAGAAACTAATAATAAGACATGTACGTACACAAGGAAGATTGGCAGATTGCACCTCTCATATTGTTTTGTTTATAGTAGAAATACAACTTATGATGTCTTTACTCTTTAGTCTTTACCATCTAAAGTTAACTCTATTTATAGATAAGCTTTATTGGATTATTGTCTGATGCATTTGGTTGGATTAGGCACTTGGGTGATTTCAACAAAGATTGATAAGCTAAATGACATTTTTCTTGTAGAGTTTATATAGAACACATTCTGTTTGTAGATATGCATACATACAAACACCACATAGTTGATAGTTGACATATTCCCTCTTTTTCCATCTGTCATAACAACACTTTGAAAATTCTGCAACATCTGTCACAGAGAAAGATCACATAATTCGTGCTCATAACTTCAAATCTTTCTGCACATATGTCAAAGAGGCTCATTCAGTGTGCTTGGTCTTGCTTAATTTATGACTTGCATTTTTGTAATTCGAAACCATAGATCACAGTGAATTCTTTAAACTCATATGTATACATTGTACTAGGAGGTGGATATACAGGATCATATTCATGTCCATGAGCTCACCAATCACCATCAACTTCTTTCTTTGGGACCGAGTGCTGGATAGCAATACTTTGAACTCAAATTAGACTCGAGACAGGACCATGAGCTGTGGATTCTTGTTTGTAATTGGAAGGGGTGATAAGTTAGTACACTAAATTAATGTTAATTTGTAGATTTTCATGAGAAAACATAATGCCACAGGCTAAAATGATGGGTTGAAGATGGAGAAAGCAGCCGCCTAAACTGCTGAGTCTACCTGAGTATCTGAAGCTTGTTGATTTTCAGGTGTAGCTTAAGCGACTGCGTTTTTCATGTGTATTGGAAGTTTCAAATCACACTCATATATATCAGCCACAGTTCGAATTCATTCTTACTCACACATCAAATGTTTCGAAATTTTCACCATTCAGATTATAAATTCTGATGTCTTCTACTATAAGTACATAATTAATTTGTATACTTGTAGTCTACTCCGTTACTCTTATTACTCGACACAAATAAAATTTCCATTAAAATAAGATGAGAAGACTGTCTTTTTATTGAGATGTAACATCTTAAACAGTATACAGAAACACCAACTGTATGACATTTTTTTCATGCAGATAGTTAATCTTATTGTACATACAGATACAGAAATAGTAATTTTAATGATTTTCAACAATACTCTTCGAATATGTGCTGATCTCCATTAATGTTGGTTCTGAGGAAGAGGCAGTGTTCCATTAATGAAGGATGAGAACATGAGTAGTGCACGTTCAGGCTGGTAACTTGGAACGAAATGTCCAGCTCCTCTTACGCTCACAAACGTCACATTTTCATATCCAACAACATACCCTCCAACCTTTAACAATACAGGAAAGTAGTAGTACTTGTTAATCTGATGGTATTTCAATAAATAAGGTAACATGAATGAACAAGAAAGGGTGAAATCTTTTCTTACCTCGCCTTCGGCGTTCCAGGGATACCATGGAGTTTTTACTGGTGACGCGAGTTTGGCCATTGAGTATTTAGTTGTTGTCACTGATATGATAGCATCCACATCTCCACTGCAAGTTCAATAAAAAAAACATTGATTCAGGCACAACCACATTGAAATTAAGTTCAATGAATGATCTTCCAGTCCTGAATTCATACCTGTAGATCCAAATGCGAATGCCAGTAGTCATCAACTCTTTGATGAGAGGCAGAATAGAATCATCGAAACCCTGCCCATAATCTACACCACTACTCGAAAAAACATATATCATGATTATTTGAAGGAGATAGATAAAACTCTACGACATATAATAATGAACTTTTAAGACCATTAGAAATTTTGTAATATATACCCGCATTCCACCCAGGATACTGCAGTTCCAGACACTGTAGCATGTAAAGCAGTTTGCACTTCAAGAGTGTTCAAGTAGGTGGATGCATATTCACCGGAGCATGGATCAAAACCGGATACCTGCTTAATAAGATGAAAACAACTAAGTTTATCAAATTCGAAGAATGTAATATGGGAACTGGTAGATGGTTCTTTGAGATTCTGCATACCCCGGGAGAAGTTGAATTGGAACCGCATAAGGGAGCATATATGTCGTAAATGTATATATTGCTGAAATCTGCTTCTGCTTCACCAAGGTAGGTTTCACAGGCCTCTGTTATGTCAGGAGCCGAAAAGTTGCAGTTTTTGACAATTCCGTCATGAGTTTCATCTGATGTCAATGAACTTGCCCAGAGATGATCATAGAATCCTTGGTTCATATCTACCCAGTCAAGCAATGCATTCCCAATCTATTGATTGATAATGCCAATATTATAATTAGATATAAGAAAATCAAGATATTCATTTTTAATACTTATGGAACACATAAATTAACTCACAGCAATTCCTTTCAAGTTTATGACAGTCTGGTTTGTAATCTTGTTGTTCTGTAGGATCACATCAGCTAGCTGAGGAACGTAATGACCGGCATAACTCTCTCCAGCTATGTAGAAGTCTCTGGTTTTGTACTCAGGGAATCTTTCCAACCAGTTCACTAGAAATGTATAAGCATCTGCTGCTGTCTTTTTGTCACCAGTGTTGTAATCTGAAGTAGTATTGGAGTAGGAAAATCCCACACCAGCAGGGGATTCCAGAAACAGAATGTTTGCGGCTGCATTGTTTACAAGAAATACGCCATAGAGTTTAACAATCAGGAGTTTTACCAAGCAGGGAATTCAAGAGATGTTTTCTTAAAACAAATAAATCTACTAGTAGTATATTATTTACTCACCTTTGTTCCAAGAATTTTCATTGTGCCATAGAGTTTTACCATCTGGATTCACTCGGAAAGGTCCAAGTTCTTTCATTGCTCCAGCTCCTAGAGACGAGCAACCCGGTCCTGCAGTTGAACAGATAGGATGTTCAATAATCTGGGGTACATGGAGAAATCCTTTTGCTTGTTTCTAGTAATAAATACTTTTCAGAGCACCCAAGAAATACAGATGAACATACCAAAAAAAGAAAAAAAAAAAAGAAAAAGAAAAAGAGTCTATGCATGTACCTCCATTCAACCATAAAACTAGAGGCTTATTGAAAGAATCTTCAGCCTCGGCAAAGTAATAGAAGAGCGCTCTCCCTGCGGTGGGATCAACAGTAACAAAGCCAGCATATTGATCGAAGTTCACGGATGGTTGACCAGGCAACTCCAGGATCTTGTCGAGATCCTTAAGTCCACCCTGAAGTTCTACGTAGACAGGGGAGTATTCGGTTGAGGCAACCTCAGAAACATGACTGACAGATTTTCTCACGCGTTGTTCCTTCATAAGTTTGCGGAGTGCATCATAAGTGTTCCCTCCACAGTGAACTGAAGAAATGAGGCATGAGAAACTAATAAGACACACAATAAAGATAGCAGCTTTCATGTTTATATTACAACTACAGGTGATGATGTTATTACCATCTAAAGTGCACTCTATTTATAGATAGAGTTATGGCATTTATTATAAGATGCATTTTATTGCATGCGGCAGCTGATTGATTTTAACAATGATTGGTGAGCTACATGACATTTTTCTTGTACAGTTCACAGCTTACAACTCATTTTTTGTTTGTAGATATGCATTTGTACATACACCACATAGGTATATTCCCTCCTTCTCCATCTGGCAAAAAAGAACTTCGAAAATTCTGCAACGTCTGTTCCAGAGCTAGATCACATAATTCACGCTCACCTCTTGAAATCTTGCTCACAGATATCGAACAGGCTCATTCTGTGCACTTAATTGGTCTTCTTTTAATTTGTGACTTGTGTGTTTGTAGTTCAAAACCATAGACACTAAATTTTTCTAAGTAATGTGTATACATTTTACCTCCAAATCAATAAATTTTCCTTCACTGCCTAAACAAGATTCAAGAAGCAAAACTGTGAAAGAAGAAAAAAGAAAAAAGAAAAGAATTAAGGTGAAAATTGCGATGAGGAACATATCAACCAAGATCAGTTATGATTGTGTTTATCAAGTATATCTCAGCTATTTACCTCAACGTTTACTTTAGGTTCTTTTTCAGGTAACCAAAATGAAGTTATCAAAAGATTCTTGCATTGGTAATTTCTCTCCCAAATCGTTTTCCTGCTGGATTATGTTTCCTGGAGATTCGTTTGCTTGTATTGGGAGACCAAATGCTTTAGGATCCCTAGTCTTCTTAAATTTCGGATGGTATATTATATACCATTTAATTTTTTGTCTATGGTATTTTGTTGTTATATTTTTTTTTCTGCTTACCCTTTCTAATGTTTTGCAGGAAATATTTCAAATTCGCGCAGAAATGTAAGTTTGTGCTCTCATAGTATCCCCAACTTACCTATCCTGTATGGCATCTACTGTATATTTTTTTGTGCCTATGTGAGAATGCTTGCTTATGGTATTATGTCGTGTGTGAAATATTTTCAAAGAATATGGCTTTTAATAATAAAGTGTGTTTTCATGTTCATCTGTTCTATATCCATATAAAGTAAGAAAAATCCAGCGTAATTGAGACTTTAACTGCAATTTTATGCCTCAGGTGCAGATTGCAGCATGCTTTCTCTTGGATACTAGAAGCCACGATTATACTGAGTGTCTAGTGAGTAGTGATTAGTACTTAGGCTAGATTAGGATTTTTTTTGTTTTGTTTTGTTTCTGCTTGATGTTCTTCTGAGTTCTGAGCTTTGTTTCTGGTCTATGTAAACAATCAACTTGAACTGAAACGTAAAGGGATGAAAGAATATGTAGTTCAATTTCACTTCTACTTCAGCTATCGAACTTTGCTGATCATGCTAAAGTACGTCATTTGGTGTAACTAGCCAACTGAGTATAATTTTTCTTCTGATATGTCTACATGGAACTTTATCTTATAAGTTCTATTCATTTTGTTCTATTTCACTAATGAAGACATGAGAGCCCCTGCTATTAATATTTCCATTGAACTGGCCACAGTCGTTTATAAATATGAGCCACAGTTCTATCTGACTCATCAATCAAATGTTTTGAATATACTTTAGAAAATTAGAATAATAGTAGTATAACTGTATAAGACAAGAAAACTGTCATTTTATAGAGTGCATCATCTTAAACAGTCTACAGAAACACCAACTGCATGACAATGTTTCATGCAGCTAGTTATTGTACATAAAGAAAAATATACTAGTAATTTTAATGATTCTCAACAATACTCTCCATATATTGTTGATCTCCATCAATGTTGGTTCTGAGGAGGAGGCAGTGTTCCATCAATAAAGGATGAGAACATGATAAATGCACGCTCAGATTGGTAACTAGGAACCAAATGTCCAGATCCTCTTACGGTCACAAATGTCAAATTTTTGTATCCAACAACGTACCCTCCAACCTTTGAAAATACAGGAAGTAGCACTAGTTAATCTGATGGTATATTTCGATATTAGAGTTATCATGAATGAGTGTGAAATGGTGAAATCTTTTCTCACCTCACCCTGGGCGTTCCAGGGATACCAGGGAGTTTTTACTGGCGAAGCGATTTTGGCCATTGAGTACCTAGTTGTTGTCACTGGTATAATACCATCCACATCTCCGCTGCAAGTCCAGTTAAAATAAATGTTGATTATGGCTTGTTGCAACCACGTCGAGATTAAGTTTAATGAATGATATACAAATGTTGAATTCGTACCTGTAGATCCAGATGCGAATGCCAGTAGTCATCAACTCTTTGATGAGAGGCAGGATAGAATCAGCAAATCCCTCCTCATAATCTACTACACCACTACTCAAAAATCGTAATTCGTACATTGTGATTATTAGAAGGAGATAAAAAAAGTCTGCCACATATAATAATGATTTTTGTAATAATTAGAAATACCTGCATTGCTCCCAGGAGACAGCAGTTCCAGATATTGTAGCATGTAAAGCTGTTTGCACTTCGAGAGTGTTCAAGTAGGTGGATGCATAGTCACCGGAGCATGGATCAAAACCGGATACCTGTTTAATAAGATGAAACAAATAAGTAAATCTGATTCGAAGAATGTAATACAAGAACAGGTAGCTGGCTGTTTGAGGCTCTGCATACCCCAGGAGAAGTTGAATTGGAACCACATAAGGGAGCGTATATGTTGTAAATCTCTATATTTCTGGAATCTTCATTTGCTTGATTAAGGTAGGTACTGCAGGCGTCTGTTATTTCAGGTTCCGAAAAATTGCAGTTTTTGACAATTCCTTGATGAGTTTCATCTGATGTCAATGCACTTGTCCAGAGATGATCATAGAACCCTTGGTACATATCCTCCCAGTCAAGCAATGCATTCCCAATCTGTTGATTCATAATTTTCCATATATATAAAAAGCTAGATACTAGAAGAAATCTTGATATTCATTCTTCCTTATAAAACATTGTTTTGACAAAGAAAATTAACTCACAGCAATTCCTTTCAAGTTTATGACAGTTTGGTTAGTAATTTTGTTGTTCTGTAGGATCACATCAGCTAGCTGAGGAACGTAATGACCGGCATAGCTCTCTCCGGTTATGTAGAAGTCTCTGGTTTTGTACTCTGGGAATCTTTCCAGCCAGTTCACTAGGAATGCATAAGCATCTGCTGCGGTCTTTTTGTCACCGGTGTTGTAATCTGAAGTTGTATTTGAGTAGGAAAATCCCACACCAGCAGGGGACTCGAGAAACAGGATATTCGCAGCTGCATTGTTTACAAGAAACATTCCATAGTGTTTAAGTTTAACCATCAGGAGTGTTACCAAACAGGGAACTGAAGAATTTTTTTTTCTTAAAACAAAATAGATCTACTATAATATTTACTCACCTTTGTTCCAAGCATTTTCATTGGACCATAGAGTTTTACCATCAGGATTCACCCGGAAAGGTCCAAGTTCCATCATTGCTCCAGCTCCTAGAGACGAGCAACCCGGTCCTGCAATTAAATAGATTGGATATTCAACAATCTGGGTACATATAGAAATCATTTTGCTTGTTTCTAGTTGATAAGATTTTTCTGAAAACACTCATGAAAAGAAAGAAAAAAATGTACCTCCATTTAGCCATAGAACTAGGGGCTTAGTAGAAGAATCTTCAGCCTCGGCAAAGTAATAGAAGAGTGCTCTCCCTGCAGTTGGATCAACAGTAACAAAGCCAGCGTATTGATCAAAACTCACTGATGGTTGACCAGGTAACTCCAGGATCTTGTCGAGATCCTTATGTCCACCCTGAAGTTCTACGTAGACAGGGGAGTACTCGGTTAAGGGAGCCTCAGAAACATGACTGATAGATTTTCTGAAGTGCTGTTCCTTCATAAGTCTGAGGAGTGCATCATGTCTGTTCACTCCACATTGAACCGAAGAAAAGAAGCATGAGATACTAATAATAAGACACACTAGAAAGATTGCACCTCTCATATTGTTTGCAGTAGAAAGTACTACTTTTGATGTCTTTACCATCTAAAGTGAAGTCTATTTATAGATAGATTTTATTGGACTTAATTACTGTCAGATGCATTTGGTTCGATTAGGCACTTGGGTGATTTCAACAATGATTGGCAAGCTAAATGACATTTTTCTTGTATAGTCTATATAGAACACATTCTGTTTGTAGATATGCATACATACAAACATCACACAAGTATATTCCCTCTTCTTTCATCTGGCATAATAGAACTTTGAAAATTCTACTACTATTGTCTTTTCTACAGTAAGATCACATAATTCACACATTTTACCTCCAAATCAATAAATTCTCCTTCACTTGCTAAACAAGATTCAAGAAGCAAAACTGAAGAAAAAAAAAAGTGTTAATGTGAAACTTGGGATGAGGAAGAGGAATCATATATGAATAAGGATGAGTTCATAAAGAGAAGTAGAGAATGGACCTCTTGGTTGAATCAGGAAAAGATATAAGTTGTTGGTTTTTCAAAATATAAGAGAATCTGAAATGAAATGATAGCTTGTCAAAGAAAATCATTACAAGTTTACAACCATGAAAGCAATATAAGAGAATCTGTTATTTTCACCTACTAGTATTAATAAAATTATCCACCATCTTTACATGACCATAATTTTCTCCTGGTAGTAACATTTGATTAGAACAGTGAAGTTTGTTCATACGTTGAATATACAGCTAGCACCCCAAAAAAAGGGTATTTGAGATACAATTACGAACATAACACAGAATTCAAGCTCAGCAGACTATTCCTAGTTTAAGCATAGTTAATATATATTATATGCTTCGGTTGAGTCCTTGATTTTTGTGCAAGTTCTACATTGGCAGCATTTGTGTCCTCACTCATGCAGTTCACAACGTATCGTTTTCTTGGCATTTTCTCCATGTTCCAACTCACTCAGCTTATATATTAAAGTGCTCATTTCCTTTCAAACACATCTCCTTTAATGCAACTTGATCACTGCAAATGATTTGGCCTTCAACACAGTTTTTCATTCTTGACTCCGATCCACTTAATTTAAATTAGCTTCGGGAGAAAGCAGCAGCCTAAGCCACTGCATGCGTTTTTTCTTTCTGTATCAGAAGTGGCAAATCACACTCATATATATATATGGGCCTCAGTTCACTCTGACTTATAGATCAAATGTTTCGAACTTTTTCATCATTCAGAATTTCAGATTATAATTTTTCATATCTTCAATGATAACTGATTCTTAACAAATCTACTCAACTTGATTGAAATGTACTAGCTACCTAGTAGTCTACTGATCGGTTACCCTTCTCACTCCACACAATCATTGTTACAATAAGATTAGAAAATTGTCGTTTTATTGAGATAGCAACTTCTTAAACAGTCTACAGAAACACCAACTGCATGGCATTTTTTATGCAGTTAGTTAATTAATCTTATTGTACATACAAAAAAGAGGGGGTAATTGATTTCAACAATACTCTTCGAATATTTGTTGATCTCTAACAATCTTAGTTCTGGGGAGGAGGTAGTGTTCCATCGATGAAGGAAGAGAACATGATTAGTGCACGTTCAGACTGGTAACTAGGCACCATATGTCCAGATCCTCTTACGGTCACAAATGTCACATTTTCATATCCAACGACGTACCCTCCAACCTATAAAGATACACAAAGTAGTGAAGTACTTGTTAATCTGATATATGGTATATTTTAATAATTGACTTGACAGTGAATTAACAAAAAATGGTGAAATGATCTTTTCTTACCTCACCCTGGGCGTTCCAGGGATACCACGGAGTTCTTACTGGTGACGCAAGTTTGGCCATTGAGTACCTAGTTGTTGTCACCGATATAAGACCATCCACATCTCCGCTGCAAGTTCAACAAACATTGAGGCTTGTTCGCAACCACATTGAAATTGAGTTCAATAACTAATGAATGATCTTCCAATGATGAGTTCATACCTGTAGACCCAAATGCGAATGCCAGTAGTCATCAATTCTTTGATGAGAGGTAGAATACTATCATCAAAGCCCTCCTCATAATCCAGGTGATCACTACTCGAAAATCGTATATCATAACTATTAGAAGGATATAGATAAAAGTCCGTGACATATAATAATTAATTTGTAATAGTATACCTGCATTCCTCCCAGGAGACTGTAGTCCCAGACATTGTAGCATGTAAAGCAGTTTGCACTTCAAGAGTGTTCAAGTAGGTGGATGCATAGTCAACGGAGCATGGATCAAAACCGGATACCTGTTCAATAAGATGAAACAAATAAGTAAATCTGGTTAGAAGAAAGTAATACAGGCAGCACTGGTAGCTATTTGTTTGGGATTCTGCATACCCCAGGAGCAGTTGAATTGACACCACATAAGGGAGCGTAGATGTTGTAATAGTCTATGTTCTCGAAATCTGCATCTGCTTGATCTAGGTAGGTTCCGCAGGACTCTGTTAATTCAGGAGCAGAAAAATTGCAGTTTTTGACAATTCCTTGATGAGTTTCATCCGATGTCAATGCACTTGTCCAGAGATGATCATAGTACCCTTGGTTCATATCTACCCAGTCGAGCAATGCATTCCCAATCTGATTTATAATGTCCATACATAAATACTAGATGCTATAAGAAACCTTGATATTCATTTTTCTTCCTTATGAAACAATATGACACAGAAATGAACTCACAGCTATTCCTTTCAAGTTTATGACAGTCTGGTTAGTAATTTTGTTGTTTTGGAGGATCACATCAGCCAGCTGAGGAACGTAATGACCAGCATAACTCTCTCCAGCTATGTAGAAGTCTCTGGTTTTGTACTCCGGGAATCTTTCCAACCAGTTCACTAGAAATTCATAAGCATCTGCTGCTGTCTTTTTGTCACCGGTGTTGTAATCTGAAGTTGTATTGGAGTAGGAAAATCCCACACCAGCAGGGGATTCCAGAAACAGAATGTTCGCGGCTGCATTGTTTACAAGAAACATGCCATATATTAGGAGTTTTACCAAGCAGGGGATTCAAGAGTTATTTTCTTAAACAAAAATAGACCTACTTCACCTTTGTTCCAAGCGTTTTCATTGTACCATAGAGTTTTACCATCAGGATTTACTCGGAAAGGTCCAAGTTCCGTCATTGCTCCAGCTCCTAGGGATGAGCAACCCGGCCCTGCAGTTAGATATTCAACAATATAATCTGGAGTACATAGAGAAATCCTTTTTGCTTGTTTCTAGTTAATTAGAGAAGACTTTACTGATCAACGCTTAATAAACGCAGAAGAACGTATTACCTCCATTCAACCATAGAACTAGAGGCTTATTGGAAGAATCTTCAGCCTCGGTAAAGTAATAGAAGAGCGCTCGCCCTGCAGTGGGATCAACAGTAACAAAGCCAGCATATTGATCGAAGTTCACGGATGGTTGACCAGGCAACTCCAGGATCTTGTCGAGATCTTTAAGTCCACTCTGAGGTTCTACGTAGACAGGGGAGTATTCTCTTATGGCATCCTCAGAAACATGACTGACAGATTTTCTCACACGTTGTTCCTTCATAAGTTTGCGGAGTGCATCATATGTGTTCCCTCCACAGTGAGCTGAAGAAAAGAGGCATGAGAAACTAATAAGACACACAATAAAGATTGCACCTTTCATGTCTATAGTAGAACTACAGGTGATGATTTCTTGAACATCAAAGGCAGAGTCTAGTTATAGATAGAGTTACTGGATCCTTTATTGTTTGATGTATTTTGTTGCATGCGGCAGTTGGATGATTTCAACAAAGATTGACAATGATCTAAATGACATTTTTCTTGTATAGTTTACAGCTTACAACACATTTTCTGTTTGTAGTTATGCATACATACAAACATTACTTAAACATTCCATCTTTTTTCATCTGGCATAGCACGGCTTGGAAATTCTGAAACATTTTGTTTTCTCTAGAGATCTCATTCTACTCTACATTACTTGTAACATCTAAAAAAAAAAAAAAATTCTTCTCTTTTTTATACAATTTTTATCATTATCATTGGTGGTTAAGATGATAGATGCAAGGCATGCATCTTTACATAGCACTAAATGATAATGTCAAATATGGCAAAACAAAAAATCAGTTTCTTTCTTCAGTTCATATACAATGAAACAGATCTGATGTCGATCTTTTTCTTGGAACTTCGACTAATTTGTTATTCTCTTTGGTCCAACAATATGGTCATGATCAAGAATGCAGCCTGTAGCAGTTCGAAAAGGATGCTTTCATTTTGTTAGTTACTATAAATGATTCTATAGTTTTGTGGTGAATTCCTCATAAGAAAATACGAGAGACAAAAAGTATATAAATATGCACCTACAGGCTACGGATTTTATGAGTAGATCAATGCCAGGTGAAGGACCTTCCACAAAAAGTGTAACTCGGTCTGGGAGAATTAACAACTCAAATGTACCTACAGGCTACAACATTCTCCATCTCCCCGTCGAAGCAGCAGTCCTGCTTGAGCATCAACGCACCAACAATTGCATCTTCAAATATGCAAAGCAAAAATAAGAAACAGTGAAGGAATGTACCTCCCGATATCCAAATCACTAATGGGATTTTTGCTGGAGCCTTAAGGTCACCTGCACATTAGCATCACCTTGAACAACTCCTGATATTGTAACCCTAGCACAAAATGAGTAAGTGTACCCTGCAGAGATTCGGTCAATGGTGTCTTTTTCCAGTCCTTGCCAGGATTTTGTCCGATTTAATTTGTAACAAAGCCGCCACCTAACTTGGATGATTGAGAATCAGATTGATGTGGCACTGGACGAGCTAGCTAGAGACGCACTCCAACAATTCGCGCCCCACGAATGAAGTCCTTCAGAAACGTCATGATTAAATATATGATAACACTAGCATGCTTGTTGTTGCCCAAATTCTTAGACGCCTCATTTAAATTTGTCTACAAGTACCAAAACAATGGTTAGAGTTATACACTGGTTAATTTCCTCGTATACATTCGGTTTACCAAAAATTAGTAACTACGAAGTACAATTGAAAACATAAATTTCACATTATCTAAAAGAAGGAATACACGGTTGATACAGCTAGACTGAAAGGAAACACAAATGATCACATTGAAAACTGATGAACTTGATCATTTTTACAGTAATCACAGCTGCTAATTAAAATAGGCCTTAGCTCATCTGAACACCAGAATTGAATTCTTACAAACTCATCGTTAAACCACGTACAGTTGCCATTTTGAAGTGAATGAGGAGTATTATTAAACTCGCCCAACAAGTATTGTATCTCCAAATAAAGCTGACAATAAATAGCGAAAACAAACACCAGAGTTGTTCTGAGAGACAAATGGTCTAGTCTATACTGTTTCACCAAAAAAATTTAGTCATGACCCGAAATCAGTCTCATAGCAAGATATGAAAACAATAAATGCTAAATGTGATCTCCAATGAGGCAATCCAAGTAAAGCCACACGCATATATGTAGCCACAAATTAAAAGCAGGTTTACCTTGGCCGCCTGAGATTGAGAGATAGAAGACTGATCATGAGCAGCATCATTGTCTGCGTATGGTTTCTCCTCCATAAATAATTAATTAATGATAAATTGATCATAATGATGTTGTATCTTGACCCCTAAACCCACAGAGTATACCAAACAAGATAATCAACCAACAAGACAAAAAAAGCAAAATCCCAACTGGTTAGCTATCCAAGAATTTAAAAGGATAAGTTTTTTAAGCCAGAAACAACCTAGCTAGCTTGTACCAGCGAATTAATGCTGGATATCGATCTTATTCTTGTTCCTTGACGATGATATTGCTGTACGAGACCCTGACCTAATTAAGGTTAATAATTTGGTATTTGAGAAGGGAATTAAATTATGACAATGACGAATGATGAGAGATCAGGCAGGTAATATGAATATTGAATTGCGCTTCACATAATTCATTTAATTTGTTACAGAGAGGGGAACTCAAGTGGCTGAAGTATCTTTCGAACGGAAATTGTGATCTATGGACTTGGATAGGACCCAAGTCTAGAGTTGTACCTGGAGTTGGAGGACATACCCTTGGGTGTTGGGGAAGTAAACATCTCTTCGAAAAATCAGGTTGGATGCCGAGAAGATGTCTGCAAAAATGATACTGGACGAAAGAAAGTGGCATAACCAAGGACTGTATACGTATTATTGGGCGAAAATTCAATTTTGGCACATTTTCGAGTAAGCTTATAAAGTACATTGATGTATTATAAAATTATTATTAACATTTTCAAATATGACAAAGAATTGAAATGGTACAACTCTAACGGGACGTAAAAAATTACAAAATGGTGCAACTGTTATGGGATGGAGGGAGTACACTATATTGTTGTTAACTTGGAGTATAAGATTAGATTTGTTGTTAGGTCTTTTATGTATTAAGTTTTCTCAAGATTTTCTATTTTAAAAACGTGTTTGATTAAAAACTAATTTTAAATTATTAAAAAGTAAATGAATAATTTAATTTGATATCGAATTAATTTCAAATTGAACCATACTAGTAGTGATGTTATGCGAGCCGGCCCTTATCGAATAATTGACTCGGCTCAGCTCAGCTCGTTAAGGCTCGAGCTAGTCTCGCTCGACAACGTTTTTGAGTTGAGACCGAGCCTAACTTTAGGCTCGTTTCATTAACGAACCGAACTCGGCTCGGCTTGATATATTTACATGCCCTTCATACTATAGTCTACATTTTCAAATATTTCAGTATATTTTGAATTATTTATATTTGAATTTAGTTAGATTTTGATAATTTTTTCATTTTACATTTTAATTTGTAATGTGTAATATTAAATTCCTTTATTTTAACATCTTATTTTACATTTTCACATTTTAAAAACAATTATCATGGGTTCGTTAAGGCTCAACTCGAGATTTTCGAGCCAAACAAACCGAGTTCGAAGCTTAATTTTAACTTAATTTACTAATGAGCATTCGAGTCCACAATACTCTGACTCAGCTCATTTAATAATATCACTAATAGTCTAATACCAGTGAATGAGTGGATTCCCGAGAAAATCTAATCACATCCAAAGAGTTGGGCAAGTTTTCTCTGACCGGGCCTACTCATTTCCATTATTCATACATCATTTAATTAATAATAAAAAGTCATTCGCCTATAAATATCGATGTTGGTGATGGTGATAAGGATTGAATAGAGAAACAGAGTAACAGAAGCAGTATGGAAATCTAAGTGAAGAAAATAGCGTGTGAGACTCTTTTTCATATTACGGAAAATTTCTCTTCTCAATTCTCATCGTCAATTCGTCATCATTCATTCATTCTTGGGCACATGCCTCTGTGTGACATTGCTGTACACAAGAGTGGGTCTAATTTGTAATCTTTCGCCCCCTTTTGCTTCCAATTGCCTCTCTATCATCTATCTAATCAATCAAGATCTTCTTGATCTATTTATTTATTATACCAAAAAAAGAAGAAAGAAAGTGCAATATGGCCTTACGCTACACGTAAACCTCATCATACACCTTCATTGTCAACTCACAATATAAACAAACCACCCTCTCCCCATTACCCTTTTCTAGTCTATTCATCTACCTTCCACAAGTAACTTTTCAATTTTTTTTTTAAAGGCCCAGTTTTTTAGTCTTTGATTTTAGTTAAAGGTGGGACTTTGATTGGTTAGTTTGCTAGAACTGTGTGTGATTCATCTGTTTTGCAGAGAGTTAAAGCATGGATGTGGATTATTATGAGGTGGGATTTGTTTATTGTCTTGTCTTGTCTTTCCAGCATTTTGTTACTTTCATGTATTGGAATTTGAGAAATCTTTGTTGGTTGGTCAATTTTAAAATGATGGATTGCATTGTCGAAATCTGTGTATGTTTTCAGGAGTACATAAAGAACTCAAGAGGAGTTCAGCTGTTTACTTGCAGATGGCTGCCTTTCTCTTCTCCAAAAGCTCTGGTTTTTCTTTGCCATGGTCTGTCAGTCTTATTAATTCTCACCGGTCTACTCTGCTGTCAGTTACCAGTTTGTTTCTTCTTTAATGATGCTTGAATTGAATGGTACTACTGTATTTATTTTTCTGGTTGCGCCTTTGCAGGCTATGGCATGGAGTGCAGTAACTTCATGAGAGGTGTGTAATCAATGTTTTCACATGTGCTTTTTAATTTCACAGTTTATGGTCATTATCTCCACTGTAGGATGGTGTAACTTTTACACCGTTTGTTAGATGATAGGCGTATCAATAGATACTGTTACATGCATAGTGAGGAATGCATACTTAGCTAGGTAGTGTTCACGTGATTTATTAAACTATTGTTTTTAATACCGGAAATATTAAAGCTTATAACGTTCTTACATTTGGTCCCGAATTACAATTCACATGACGGACCGTTTATATAGTTTAAACTATTGTAACTTAGTTGTTGTATTTTCTTTTGAAAAGATAACCCAAATCATGTACTAAGTCATTATTATCCAATACCAAACCATGAAACACTTGTCCCTTTTGCTTATGTATTCCTATAACAAGAATAGTTACACTTCATTGCATCAAGTTAATTACTATAGTACTACAACAGTAAACTAGTTGGCCCATCTAACCAACTAACTTTCTATGAGTGTGATATTTGATCATACATTTTGTTTCCCCAATTGAGATTGGCCTCTATAGCCTATGCAATTATGATCTTTAGATCTGGGTGACTTGAGTCACTTGACCAAACAATCAGCTTTTAAAAAGTTTGACAAAGTTGCTTTAGAATTTAGATGGGTATTTTTCTTTTCTTGATATACTAATGATGATTTTGAAAACAAAAACTTAAGAGTGAATGGCACCATAAGGTCCATAACAAGACAAGACAAATTTAAATATTATTGCAGTGTGTCCATGCCCTGTTGCATTTGTCCGACCTTTATTTAATTTGAACAGTACAACAATTTATACCCAACCAACCAATGTTGAAAATCATGATCTTGTATTTGCAGCATTTCTGTTTACTTGTTTATTTAAATATTGTTCACATCCCTGTCTATAAGGGGTAGAGTTGTTGAAGAGTTATGTAAGTTCAATGTCATTTTTTTTGGTAAACAAGCCTAATATATCAACCATTTTTATTCAACCTCCTTTGAAATTGCTTTAATTATACAAAGTCAAGTACAAGCTTCTGGAAAACGAGTATTCTGGGTATTTCTTGGTTGATTAGGTTAACTGTAAACAAACTACTCATAGGTTCTAACTGGTAACTGAATACAACTGCTGCTTGATCAATTTGCCATGTTTCACATTATACTTGACCTTAACTTGATTAGGCTACTGGAGATCTTGGTTCCATACTCTCCCCGGTAGATAATTACAAAAATAAAATTTAAATTATAGAAGTATGATATAATCGGAAAAAAAAAAAAGTTCTTGACTCTTTAAACTTCGCATTTGATGCCTATTACATACCTTTCGGAGTTACTGACCTAGTTGATCTTAACTAGGTGTTGGGAGAAAGCTTGCAAGTCATGGTTATGCGGTGTTTGGAATTGATTACGAAGGGCATGGACGATCAATGGGTGCTCGCTGCTACATCAAGAGGTTCGAGAACATTGTTAACGACTGCAGTGATTATTTCAAGTCCGTTTGTGGTAACTTGCCTATAGCCCCATCTTCTCCCACATTTTTTGTTAATTACTGAAATAAACAACTTGTTCTTGTGTGGTTATTTATTAACTTGTGTTAGACTTGTGTTTTCTCGACTTTCAGCCCAAGAGGAATATAAGGAAAAGAGAAGATTTTTATATGGAGAGTCGATGGGAGGTGCTGTCGCTCTGCTGACGCATAAGAAAGACCCCATTTTCTGGCATGGTGCTGTTTTAGTCGCCCCCATGTGTAAGGTCATACATGAATGCTATTAATTGCTCAGTTTGTTAGGAATTAGGACTAATTCCAAAAACAAGTTATGGTGCATGCATGAAGCCTGAGATCCAAATCTTGCACCATTCTTTGAGCATTTAAGTTTCCAACACGAGTAGTTAATCTTTAATTAAGCCATACTGGGAAAGATTGGACTAAAATTTGTTTTTCTTTTTCGAAATGTTAGATCTCTGAGAAGGTGAAACCACACCCTGTAGTTATCAGCCTATTAACTAAGGTCGAGGACGTGATCCCAAAATGGAAGATAGTTCCTACCAAGGATGTTATTGATTCAACCTTCAAGGACCCTGTAAAAAGAGAAGAGGTTAGTTTAGTTATCCTCGTATGGAGTTCAAATTGATCAAGTTAAGAGACTTCATCTTCTATAAATAGATTTGTATTCTTGCAGATTCGTAGCAATAAATTGATATACCAAGAGAAGCCGAGGCTGAAAACTGCACTAGAGATGCTGAGAACTAGCATGAACCTCGAAGACAGTTTGCATGAGGTATTTATCCTACTATAACTTATTTTCCTTCCCCACTTTGATATATGTTGGTCATAAAATAGAATGATACTCCCTCCGTTTTTATTTATAATCAGTTTTAGCATTTTGAACTCTTCCTTAAATATAAGTAGTTTTAGATTTTATTAAATTATTTTACTCTTTTCCATGTAATTTCTCCTTAATTTTAGTAGTATTAAAAGTGCATTTATTCCTTTTATCTCTATCTCTTTCTTATTAAAACAATAAAAGTTACATAGATTTTATAACATTAATTAGTGAAATAATAAAATAAAGAAAATCAATCATTTCCTTAATATGTGTGAAAACTCCTAAAACTACTTATAATTAAAAACGGAGGGAGTAGCTTTGAAGCAGTATGGTAATCCGAAATTTGAGGACCGTATAGCAAAACTTCCAATTTCATGCATAGCTTGAATGGATACTAAATCCTATATGTCATATTTAACATCATTGTTTTTTGCACCAATACTCCATTTTGCAAAGAAACTTTCGGTGTAGAGCTAGTAAACATACAAGTATTAAAGTATATGAATTATGATAATGATCATCATATATTATCGATACGGCCTATTTACTGGGTTTCTTTATCAGGTAACAATGCCATTTTTCGTGCTGCATGGAGAAGCAGACGTGGTGACAGATCCAGAGGTGAGCCGAGCATTGTATGAACGAGCCAGCAGCACCGACAAGACTATAAAACTGTATGCAGGAATGTGGCATGGCTTAACATATGGCGAACCAGCGGAAAACATAGAAACTGTTTTTTCAGATATCATATCATGGCTCGACAAGCATCTGGGAGACGGTAAGAATGAGATGTTGAAACTAGAACCAACGGCTCATTCTATCCACAGCCCAATGATCGCAGTAGCATCGCCAATGAACAGGCGAAAATCAAACCGAACACGTTCACATATTAAGTATTTATGTGGCCTAAATGGTCGCAGCTTGCACCATCACTCAGCAATGTGAAGTATTCGTATTCCAAATTGTACGTTACTGAACGTGGAAATGTTCCTTGTTTACGTTTCCGATCTTTTCCTTGTATGTCGAGCAACTTTTAATCACAAATTCAGCTTCACTATAAATAAAATTATTGCATTAGTTTCGTCTTTTCTGCTGAATATTTGCATTTATATCGACAATGTCAATGTTATCATCTGAAGTTTTTGGAAGGAAGTATAAAATTGGGAATCTACTCTACTACGAAAATATTTAATATTCTTTCTAAAATTCTACGGGTTGGTAAACCCAGAATCTCAGACAGTTATAACTATAATATTAGACATTTATATTGCAAAAAATGTTTAATATTTTTACACAACTTGTTAATGTTTCATAACAAAGTGTCAAATGTTTGGCCAAAATTGCAATTAAATTCCTAAACCATATTAAATTGTATAAGTTGATCTCTAATAAGTACTACTTTCTCCGTCCGGTCAAATGTTCTCCATTTAGTTTTTTCAGTAGTTAATTTCTCCTAAATTTCATGTATATTCTCTATAATGTTCTTGTATATATTATTATATCCCAAAACTTGTAGAATAAAATTGAGATAGGAAGGATCCAGATGGTGGAAATATCTAGAAGGTCTACCACAACTGTTTGATTAGATTGATCTCCACCATCATTTGATCATCAAGCATCCTTTGTAGTATTTCTCTCACTACAAAGTTCCCTTTTTACACACTTAGCAACAAGTTTGGTAGGCTCACTACTATTGGGTCGAACTAGCCTAGTGCCATATGGGTTCGAGTTTACTCAAGTTCTTTTGGTTGTTCAAGTTTCATCCTAGCTGGCCTAGGACGGTAGATCTTTTGACATACTAAATCACTAACATTCGACAAAAATACCTCCTCTGATTGTAAGTTTTGAACTATATCCGCACAATCTCTTGTCCCTTGACATTGCTTGATTGACACTTCGTTTGAAACCCTTTCCACTTGGTCGACCTCTCCCTTCCTCCCACAATTTATCGGCAAGTTATAGCTTGTCTAGTACGGTAATTACTTAGTGTAGCACCAACATTTCGACCCATGTTTTTGTGCATCTAAAATCACCAAATAGTACACATATATACTTAGACCAGCTGTGAAGATATTGTTAAATGGTGAACTTATAAATGAAAGAATCCAGATCTGCCCACTTTGCTAATAACTTGATACTAATTAGTAGTGATCAATTGATCAATAGCTATTGATTAGTACTATGCTAATTAATAATCAGGTTATGATCAATGTATTAATTCTCAATGTATTAATTCTTCCGGTCAACTACATAAATTCATCAACAATTCCAGAGATATATAATTCAAATTAGCTCGTCGGTTAACCTAACGGCGGCGTCACCTGTGGTTGGTGGCGTGATTGGATTGGCATTAGTTATTGTAATAAAAATAAGAATACGTTGGTTAGTCTGGAGGGAATTCATTTCCTTTTCAATTTTATTATGGTAAAATAGTTTTTAAAAAAAAAAGAAAAAAAGGAAAGATTAATTTGCAAAATTGGCTAATACCATGTTTGCAAAGAGAATAAGCTACGGTGCCTAAAAAGTTGGTCAACGAAAATTGATTATTTTGGGGCTAAATGTAATTATTTGACTAAGAGGGGAATAAACGTAATTGAGCTATTTCACAGGGGGTGTGTCTGTAATTTTCCCGGTTGGAATGTTCGATAACCATCCGCGGAAGTAAATGCAATTAAAATAGGAAGGGAAATACATAAAACAAATATCCGTGCGTTTAAGTCATAAAAAAGACTATAGCCTTATTAATTCAGGAGTGAACTATCTCTATGTAGTTCATCGTTATGGAGATTTTTAGCAGATATATCAGAGGGCATAGAAGCTTTCCCTATAAGATATCATAAATATGTACGTTGAAGAGAAATCTACTAATTGTCCATTACGTTATACGTTGAAGATGGACTAAATGCACTTGTGCATATGAGTGTGGTCCACATTGTAGTTGTTCCATTTCGTGCTATAATCGGGTGACTCAGTGTGTAATTAAATTTAAATCGAAGATTTTCAAGACAAAGTCTAGAGGTTGGGGAGTGAGGCCATTAACTTATGTTGAAGAGGAGGTTTCATTTGTGAGTATACTACTAGCTAGCTGAAGAAAGAGATGATAATATCTCTTTGACATCAAACTGAAAATTCAAGATTCCGACGATGAAGCACTCTCACATGAGAGTAATCAAACTGACTTCATCATTGATGCCAATCATGGTGGAAGTTGTTCCGCAAACATGTACGCGGAAACAATTCGGCTATAGGGCGAGATTAACCTCGTTTACAACTATACGCCGAATGGAGTAACTGCTGCAGTAAACTGTAAAACTTGTCTGTCTGGTAGTGAAAATTGCAGGGTAGGTTGTATTAAGATGTTTGTGTTGGATAGTACTTCAAAACTATATAGTAATGTTACCTTTGTTATTTGAGCTTTCATTGGTTTCTATATATGGCATCCAGCTTATGAAGCTTTGATTATTCCTTGAATCTTAAAGAAGCCAGGATCATCTTCTTATGTGCTTTTATACCGCAGAACTTTCGCTCAAACAACCTCTTCGTTTTAGAGAATGGAAACTCGGTGATGAGTTACTTGGTATCCAGAATATTGAGTCCTTGGGAATGTTCAGACTTGTAATCTAGTACTAGTAATATGTAATTAGTTGAGTAGTTAGCTGCTAAGGCATTTTGAAGTAGCAGAATGTTAGTAGTAAGAAACTGTTATTTTCATCTGAACATAAATATAACTGAACAGAATTGAATTGAAATAAATGAAACTGAACAGAATTTATTTGTAGTATAAAATATAACTAAGCAAGTCTGATCAGAACTGAATAAAATTGAACAGAATTGAACTGAACATAAATGAACTGAATTGAAAATAATGAGATTTCATATGAAGATAACAGAATATCTTGTACAAATACTGTCCTAAGAATGGATATCGCTCCACAAACACCAACAGAAGAAACCGAAAGTTCAAACTGTTTCTGGATTGTACTCGAGGTACAGAAGCAAGCAGACCAGATAACATGCTATAGATATTATTGGAGTATATAGTGAAAACAACAAGACTTTGTTACTTAATTTTTATAAAAAGAATTACTTAATTTTTATAAACAGAATAAATTCATACAGTATATTACATAAGTATGTCAAACTCTTTGATAGGTAGGACGTTGGAGAGGTATTACTGTATTAGTATAACTTTTACAAAGAACTTTCTAATTGTTGGTTTTCCCTACATATGTAAAACACGACAGCTATCATCATTAAATCAATAACTAAATCACGTTAAAATACAATCAACTGTGTGGAGTAGTTTTCTTCTTTTTTGCATTTTTATATATAAACGCAAAGCGGGACTACAATAAAACAAAAAACACATACTGGAAGAAGGGGGCCAACCAAAAAAGATATCAAAAGACATAGTATTTTTCTAAATAACACCTCCTATATGGTGGACTAAAGATGCTTGCGGGCTTCATGGTCACTGGCAGTTTCTAATTATAGTCGTCGTCTAAAATCTCATTTTCCATTGCTGACCATAACTCATTATATATGCAACTATGCAAATTCAATCCAATTCTTATGCCATACTAGCACCTTCTTTATGATCACCAAAGATTCGTTGCCTGAAGTCTGAGACCATCATAGGAAGACCCTTGCGCAGTGGCACTTTAGGCTCCCAACCAAGCTGGTCCTTTGCTTTTGAAATGTCCGGTTTCCTCTTGTGTGGGTCATCCTCTGTGTTAGGCCTGAACTCTATCTGAGCATCCCGATCAATGGTTTCTTGAACCACCTGCATTGCGTCAAAATATTTAGTACGAGCTTCTAGATGGACGGACTAGAATTCAGGTGGATCCGGAAACAAGAAAATTTTCCTTTCATATGCAAAAACTAGGTGATCAGTAATGTATTATCTGCTATGTGGGCTTTCATAAATTCACATTTCATAGTTGTGATACAGACTTTTCAACAATGAAGATATTTGTAAGCTGGGGATTGTCAATAAAACAAATTCTTAGACAGGGATAAGAATACCTGAGCAAGCTCAAGCATGGTGAATTCCCCTGGGTTGCCAAGATTGAATGGTCCAACATGCTCTCCTTCCATCAAGCGCATTAGTCCCTCAACCTACAAATTATATTGAAAGTTAAAACACCTTTGTAAGTGTCCACTATTCGTTAACTTCAAAGCTCGAATGCATAACAAAAAAATGATGAAAGATCACCAAGAGCCGCTGGATTCTTTCTAATTGAACAGTAACACGCAACGATAACAGTATGCAAGCAACCATAAACTCAATGTCTACGGGCACACTACAAGGCCTACTGCACAGAGGTTTACCTTTATAATTACATCACTATGATCTACAAATCTAAGAGAAGAATAAAGTCTTCATTCGTGCTTTAACATACATGAGTAACAAATCCACTTTAGTGAGTCTCCAGGACAATGGGCAGCCAGGAGTTGGTATCAGTCAATCCTATCTGAAGGCATATGGATGATATATCACCAGTGAAATAATACTCCTACATATCCTCTAGCTTAGATGATTGAATGAGCTAAAACTAAGATGTCCATTTTTCTTGTTGTTTCTGGCATAACCTCTATAATTGGATGTAATAAATACTCAGATCCGCAGATAAATTAGTTTTTTCAAAAACTAGATTTACTTAAGCCCTCAGAAGCCAGCCTTCTCGTCAGCATATAGAGCAGGAGTGCATAAAAGATGGTTATTTGATCCAACAAGAAAAGACAACAGGAAAAACATGCTGGCCGACTAATTTAATATCCACACAAGGTTTGTTTTTGGCTTATCAGCCACCTCATTATTCATGCAAGAAACATGGGACGGGGAAGTTATTAAAAGACTACATGAGGCAAGTGCTGTTTCTAAATCAGCTAATAAGAATATAAAGTTGCACCTAACGATTGAGAACAAAGTTTCACCTAACATTTAAGTATAAGATTGTGCATATAATCATGATAGTGGAAAAAACTTAAACTAACACATACTGGCAACAAGTTGAAATAACCTTAGCTAGACATAAGTTACATAACTACACAGCCAGAAAAAAATACCTTAAAATAAGTCCAAAAGAAGAAAGAAAACAGCATGTATAAAAAATTGCTTACCAAATCAGAAACGTACTGAAAACTTCTTGTCTGCTTCCCATCACCATAAACTGTTAATGGCTCCTTCCTCAAAGCCTGACAAATTATGATTTTTTATAACTTGTTAATCCCAACAAATCTTAAATTTCATTTGTATTCGTGATAACTATGAAGCTTCTCAAGAAAACTGATACCTGAGCAACAAAGTTGCTAACAACACGACCATCGTCAATACACATACGAGGACCATAGGTGTTGAATATCCTAGCAATCCTCACCTGTAATTCCAATGAGATACATTACCAGTCAATTTTAACTACATTACACACTTATATCTTTTTGAAAAGTTCCCACTGAGTAGTTTATTCTTAACGCTTTCCATTGATTCATTTATCTCCAAATACACCCCAAATAGACAGCCAAGATGTTATGAAATTGAGATGCCAAGATACCACAAACAACAAACCTTTTTTCTACTCCTACACATGAACATAATTGGATAATTATCACCAATCCTAGGTCTGTATTAGACCAACCACACAAAATAATGCTTCCAACAAGAATTTTTATTTTTAAGTCCAACTTAAAAGGCACTGAACCAGTAAGGTAGTTCTCCAACCAGAAGACACATTTTATTCATTTCTTGAAACAACCCTCAACCAAACACCTTCAGAAATGCCATCCCAATACTAAATGGGAGGGTACAAAAAAATATTCAATCTCATTTAAAGTTATATACGAGTAGTAACAAAAAAATATTAATGAGCTGCTACTAGTCTATGTTCCATTAAATGAAAGGATACCTCAACGCCAGCACCTCTGTGATAGTCCATTGTCAACGTCTCAGCAGTTCTTTTGCCCTCATCATAGCAGCTTCGGACACCTGTCCCCAAAATCAAAGGGCACCAACCCACATTTCCCATGTCAGTAACAGACAACATTTGACATTTCAGTCAGGACCATAATTTACGTTACACAAAACTCCAAACACTCCCAAAATAAAATTACTCTCTTGCCCTCCCCGGTCAAACTCTTAAAAATATCTCCTATAATGCCATAATTAAACAATAACTTTAAAATAAAAACAGTTTTAAAGTCTCAAAGAAGACCAGATCGAAGTTAAAAAAGAGAGTGGCTTTTGAATTTTGATGATGCACAGATGGCGGACGGCTCACGTTAGCTGTCACCACGTGGTCGCACTAAACTGCACCATTTTCCAAATTCCAACCTTTTGAAATTTCAACAACCTGATAGAAGAAGAAAAATGTACCAGTAGTGACTTACCGATGGGATTAACATTGCCCCAGTAAGTCTCAACCTGTGGGTGCTGCAAAGGGTCTCCATACACCTCACTGGTGCTGGTCAGCAAGAACCTAGCACCTACTCTCTTCGCCAATCCCAGCATGTTCAATGTCCCAACCACATTCGTCTTGTACTCCAAAGTTAAGGATCAATCACATTTCCAAACAAAACATAAATATTATCAACTCAAAATAAAAAAAAAAATCAGAATAATTGAATTTAAAAAAAAAAAAAAAAAAAAAAAGGATATGATGGTTTTGACAGGGTTGTGCTTGTAGTGAACCGGAGAGGCAGGGCAAGCAAGGTGATAGATCTGATCAACTTCAAGCAACAATGGCTCAACGACGTCGTGTCGAATCAGCTCAAACCTCGGGTTCCCAAAATGATGCATCACGTTCTCCTTCCTCCCTGTAAAAAAATTATCAACCACAATCACACTGTCACCTCTCGCAATCAACCGATCCACCAAATGGCTCCCTACGAAACCGGCGCCGCCAGTCACCACGATCCGGAGCCCTTTCGGCTTCACTCCCAGGGGGATTTTGCCGCCTGAATTGAAGCTGGTCGTTAGATGTCCGTTCTGATAGGCTGAACGGCGAGTTTCCGTTGAGGCTAATTCGGGGATTTGGTGGATCGGGTATTGGAATTGGGTGGGATTGGTGGAGGAAGGGAGGAAGGAGAAGAACAAGGTGGCGATTGCGATTCCGATGAAGATGAAAATGAGGCGCTGTTCGCGGAGGAGGTAGTGAATTGGGCGGACGACGGTGAGCCAGGGTTTGGCACGTTTGGGGGAGTAGGTGTCCGTTATGGGGTGTGACTCGTCGTGGCCGCGGAATATTAGCTCCGAAGCCATCTTTGTATGGATATTACTGTAGCTAGCTAGTAGTCTAGTAGATGTGGATCTTGGGGGAAATTTTGAGGAGGAGGAGCTTTTGCGACTTGTGTGTGTGTGTTTTAATGCCGGAATTCTTGTGTATTTAATCAATCACACGACATTTACACAGTGTTTGCGTCTGTTTCAATTCAATTCATGTGGAGAAGAGCCAAGAGGTTGGTTTTAAATGGTGATCTCGGGATGCGATATTACGTTTTTACCCCTTCTGCTCTAATTCGCGTAATTTGTAATCAAACTAAACTCTACTCTGATTTTTCTATTAGTGTAACTTGTAACCAATTGCATGGACCTAACTTTTAATAGTACAAACTCAACTTTCGACTATAGAGGGACAGGTTTTATTTTTAATTACTACATGCACAAGATTACTGAATTTAGTATTATTGCCAACTGATTTGTTGTAAAAAGAATCAACCAGAGTATGATATATCAATTGATTTTAATGAATTTGGATTCAATCGTCATAATTACATATAATTAACTACAAAAATTTTAGAAACTCACTGAATTGAATAACGGTATATTAAAATGTATGAAAGCTATAAAAATAAAAATGAAACTGTAAAAGAAAAGATAGGGGGGAGAGGATTAAATATACTATATAACATGTTGTAAGACAAACTAATTAAGTGTACATACTTTTCAGCGACTCACGCGCATAGGAATGTAGAATGTCAATTGAAACCCACAATACAAGTCTAGCATGCCAACACTCATTGGCGATATTGGAGGCATTTGTGCTCCTATGTTCTCGAGACAACGATTTATCCTGCGCATCTGTCGTCGTCGACTTCGAATCGCCATGTCATTGAAATGCGCGCGTCATCATGCAACAACATTGTTGTGTTGGAATATCAGTTGCTCCGATCAACATCCTACTGCACGCATCCATGCCAGCCTTGATATCTACACAATTTTTGTGACCTTTGCCATACACAGTTGCTGGCTGCAGGATAATAAGAAATGAAAGGCATGTTGTAAAGATCAGTACAAATAGCATGCCAATCTTGTTCATTTTACTGTACGTTTTTTCGTATGCTCTATTTCTCAGTTGTGCGTGATCAAGAAATTAAAATTATTAAAGTTTCTATTTATAGTGATTTATAGTGATGGTATATATATGGAGTTGAAATGTTGTTACTCCTGCATTTTGCACTTGCGCTAGAAATGCTGGTAGTGGGATCATCAGTTGCGGTACTCACCTTGCATCTCACATTCGTAACTAAATTTATGTCGAATATCCAGTAGTTGTCAAAATGTAACTAAAACACAATTAAGTAAAACTAATTAGTCTAAACCGCTGTCAACACTAAAGATTTAAGGACTTCATAAAATCCTTAGATTATACTGCTGCCGATATCGTATTGTATTGTCATCCCATTGTTGCATGTGGTTTTTGGGGAGGATTGTGAAAGTTGGGTGATATGATTGTACAAAATTAATCATGAATCATGATGAAATTAGAAGAAACCACAATCTCTTACTTTAGAGTAAGGATATGTATGTCATTTGCAAGAACCCAATGTCATTTTATGCTTTTCCAGTCAAAGATAATTATATTGTTTATCGCGTTCTTTCATGTCCAGTATACTTATCTATGTTGAGCGGATACTCTAGAGTCTAGACCGTGTTGTTACTGACCTAGTTCATTTTAGCCAAAAGTGTTAGTAATTTGTTGGATGCCCTGTTCGTTCGTTAATACGTGCTAAATCACGATTCAATCCCATCATAAATTTACTATTACTCAGTAATAGTGTAAACAGTGTGAGGAATTGGTGGCAAAGCTAGCTAGCTAGTAGGTGTGGATCACGAAATTTTTGCGTAAATTAAGTATCAAAGAATATAATCTAAGTAAATTTTGTTGAAATGGGTTTAATACATTTTAACTGAATTGATTTGTGTTTATCGAAAAATTTGTAACTTATTTGAAACGTTGTTTAACAAAAAAATTTACCTTCACTCTAACTTTCACTTCATCAAATATATTAAATCTATGTCATTTATTCATCACTTCAGAGAAGTTATAGGAGTGGCCAGGTGGTAAGGGTGTTAAAGCATCGCAGGAGAAGTCAAGGGTTCGAACTAAAGGAGTATTGTAGGAGTAGAATAGGTAGATGGAAATAATGTAGAGATAGTTTTTGTTTTTATTTTACAAAAACAACTAATAGATTTTTCATTTGTGTTTAATGTGTAACTAACTTGTTTGAAAACGATGTGAAACATAAATGTTAATGTGAATAATTAAATCGTTTTTTTTAATTTCGTTTATACGTACCTACACTTTGTGACTTTCACTTCATCAAATAATTATATTAAAACCTATGCCATCTATGTGAAGTATATTTAGTTTCTGAAACTGCGATTCTTCATAGCACCGCAACTCCAAGCTAAATCCCTCGCTTAGGAGTGATTTTAAAGATCACTGATGATGGTGGTATTTTTGGTAATTCGCCACCCGTGCATACTAAAATGGGGGGAGGGGGGGTTAATGCTCCAAAACCGATTTGTCTTAGCCAAACTGGATAGTAGACTAGCTTTACTATGTTGGAGTTCAACTAAACTCTAGACCTCTCCAAGTATAAAGACTATTATGTGTGTTTAGTATCGAATAAATGAAGATCAATTTCCTTTCAGCTTGTTACAAAAGGAAGGTTCGTCGTTGACGACTGAACAATTCATGATGTGAGAGGAAAAATAACCCGAAACAATCTTTCTGAACAACTCATGATGATGAGAGGAAAAAAACGTGAAACAATCTTTATTATATTTATCAACTTGAAATTACATAGAAAAATGAATAACTAACGTAGTTATATACTGTACTAGTGATCCAAACCCAATCTTGAATTATTAGAATTCTAAACAGAAAAAAATTGTACAAGTAAATTTTAATCTACTCGTATTTATCTCGTGTGGATATTTTTAGAATTCCAACAGTATTAATAGTATTAATGATCCTCTATGCAGAGAGCAAATATATTTGATATGTATATAACTTATCATTTGACCCTGCAAAATGACAAAGAAAGTTATAATTCAAGACAAATAAGTACTAAATTAATTAATAAAGTAAAACTGATCTTCTACCCATCTAGTTGTTTAAACTGTTTATATATTTCTTTTCATTCATTTCTTTAAATTATTTAAGCTTTTCTATTTATTTATTTTTTACTTTTCTATTACAAATTTACTATGGTATTATGGTATTAGTAGTGAACATTCATTATACAAACATCTTAAAAAATTAAAAAATTGTTTCAAAATTAAACTTAAACAATTTTTTTTTTAAGGGACAAGTACTATATATACTACTACTCCCTCTCGTTTTTTAATATCATTTTAGGTTTTTCACTATTTGAAAGATACATGTCGTTTCATTTTTCAATAAAAAAACTTTCATCATAGTTAATTAATGTTGTTAAATTCCATATCATATTGGTTTGAATATCATAATAACTTATACTGTATTATTGAAATACTATTTTTAAATCAATGAATGAATTGAATGAGATGTATTAAAATGGTAAAAATTATAAAACGAGTATAAAAAAATTGGGGGTGGGGGAGTATATACTGTAGCATGTTTGTAAGTAACACAAACTAAGTATACGTACTTTGAGCAATCCTCGCGCATAGGAATGGGGAATTCCAATTGAAACCCGCAATATGTGTTTAGCAAAAAAGCACTGATTTGCGGTATCGGAGGCATCTGTTGCTGTATGTTCTCAAGACAACGGCATATCCTGCGCCTCTGCCGTCGATTTCGGATGGCCAGGTCATTGAAATGCGTCATCATGGAACAACATTGATCGGTTGGAATATCAGTTGCTCCGATCAACATCTCACTGCAGGTATCCATACCTAACTTGATGTCTACACAATTTTTGTGACCTTTGCCATACACAGTTGCTAGATGCAGGATAAGAAATGAAAAACATGTTGTCAAGATCACTGCATGCATGCCAATCTTGTTCATTTTACTGCACGTTTTTTCGTATGTTTTATTTCTCAATTGTGTCTGATCAAGAAATTAAGAGTTTCTATATATATAGCTAGTGGTGGTATATGGAGTTGAAATGTTGTTACTCATGCATTTTGCATGTGCGTTGGAAATGCTGGTAGTGGGATCATCAGTTGCGATACTCACCTTTCATCTTACCAACGAAACTAAATTTATGTTGAATTTTCAGTAGTTGTCAAAACATAACTAAAACACAACTAAGTCTTACTACAAATCCTTGCCAAACACTAAAGACTTACAGATTTAATAAAATCCTTAAATTATACCACTGCCCACGAATTGTTGTCAAACCATAGTACAAACTTTATTATGAATCATGATGAAAAAAATTTCGAACCGGCAAAGTAAGGATCAATGATGGTTCTCCATTTACCCCGTGGTGACTCGAGACCTATATATTAGTTGGAGGTGAAGCAACTTAGCAATTGAGCTACGCTCCGTTGTCAAATTAGAAGAAGCCATAATGTCTTACTTTAAACAAAAAATTGATTTGTATTTATCATAGAATGTGTATTTCATTTATACCTTCACTTTCTAATTAACATGTTAAGGTAAATATATCGAAACCTATGTCATCTATATTGGTGTATTTTTTATGCTATATATATTGGTAGTACTTAGTAGTATCAATGTTATAACCCCAACCCCAAGGGTGAAACGAGAGAGGCAGTGTCAACCCCAAGCTAAATCCCTCATTGTTATTAATTAGAGCGATGTATAAAGATCATTAAGTACCGTGACAGCCTAATGAATTTGATGAACAATAATACTACTATATATAATAAAACCAAATTGAAGCTGCGAAATTGAAGTGCTAAAACATTTCTATTACATGGTTATATAAGAGTTCTCAATATTATTAGTAGTACATAATAATATAGAGAGTTGACATTTTCGTAAAGAAATTGAAGTGTACACTTACACAAGGTACTACTAATTCATCATTCATTATTGTACTTTATTTCAAACATAGAAGAAAAGGCCTGAATGATCTTCGACGCAGTGTGCGAATAGTTACATAAGTCATCACTTGATCCTGCAAAACAAGTTATAAATCATGCATGTCAAAATAAGTAAATTAGAATTGATAATTGATATGGTAAACCAAAATTACTTCCTCCAATTTTTTAGTTACTTCGTAAGGTTGATTTCAAACAAACAAATTATTTTCAAATTACACGAGATAAAATTAAAATTTAATAAAATCATATTATAAAATTGAATGGAATATAACTTCATAACGTGTTTTTATTATATATTTATCTCGTGTAAATTAGAAAGAATTTGTGGTTAAAGTTTGTAAAAAATCAACACTAATTATAATAATGAATCGGAAGTATCTTCTAGAGTATTACTTCATAAGTAAGATGCATGTTGTGACATATACTATAACATATAACATGTTGTAACACAAACCAAGTAGACGTACAATGAGCAATTCCGGTGATCAGGAATGGGAAATTTCAACGAAATTCCGCAACCAATGTCTAGCAAAGCAACACTGGCTGGCTGTAATGGACTGATCTTTGTTTCTAGGATCTCGAGACAATGGCATAACCTCCGTCTCTGCCCTAGACTTCGACTCGCCTGGTCATTAAAATATGTCATAATGGAACAGCATTGGGGTGTTGGTTTCTTTGCTCCGATCAACACCTCACGGCAGGTATTCACAGCAGAATTGATGTCTACACATGTTTTGCCATACACAGTTGCTGGCTGCAGGAAAAGAAATGAAAGGCTGCTGCATGCAGTTGTCAAGATCAGTAGCATGCCAATCTTGCTCATTTTACTGCACCTTTGTAGTTTCTGTTTCTCAGGAAATTAGAGTTCTACATATAATAGTAGTAGTAGTAGTGAATAGTGATGATATTTGGAGTTGAAATGTTGTTACTCATGCATTTTGCCTGTGCATTGGAAATGCTGGTAGTGTGATCATCAGTTGCGGTACTCGCCTTTCATCTTACCTTCGTAAAGACATTTGTGTTGAATTTCTAGTAGTTGTCAAAACGTAACTAAAACACAGCTAAGTAAAACTTAATCTACACTGTAGCCAAACACTAAAAATTTAAGTTAGAGAAAAGATGTTTAGCTTATACAGTTATACCGCTACGTACCGAACAAAGGTGTCAAACATATTTATTGAGTACATATTTATTGCATGTGATTTTGGCGAGAATTGTGAAAGTTGGGTGATGTGAGTTAAACTTAATCATGATGAAATTAGAAGAAACCACAATGTATTACTTCATAAGTAAGGATGTATGCCACTTTAGCCCAATGGCATTTTCTGCTTTTCCGTTAAGACAATTTTAGATCGGATCTTCCCCATCCGATCTAATTAATTATTCTTTGTTGAGCCGATTTCTGTTATTTCCGACTTAGTCTATTTGACATTTTAATTACCCAAAAGTGTCTATAATTTGTTAGATGCAATAGTTCGTTGGTTAATGCGTGAAGATCACAATCCAATCACATCGCCGAGATTTAGCAAAGACCAAGCAGTCTTTCAATAATACGATCCATCAAAATGCGACACATAACAATGTACTAGTATTATAGGCTGGTAAAGAGAACCACCCAGCTTGCTGTTTGGATCTAAATTGGACTGTCGTATTTTGTTGGTTTCATTTGTGGGAGTATTTCGGTCTAAATTAGTTTTTTTTATGTTATTTAACAAAATACCAAATTATTGTTACAATAAAAACACACATATTCTCCTCTTTGACCCACATGTTTTTTTATTATTCATATTAGTTAAAAAGAAAAAATTCAACTCATCTCCCATTAATCCACCAATAATATACTCAACCCCACACAATTTCCAATATATTCCAACAACGTTTTACAAATAAAAAAAGATTCACCTATCATCATTATATCTATAAATCCTAACCGACTTTCCTCATAAAACCCTAATACAAGCCAAAAACTCCAACAAAAACTAAACTAACAAAACCCTTAATTCAGTTACTATTCCGGATTTTGTTTAATTAAACAAAATACCACGAGTCAATTTAGACCCAAACATGTAACACTTTTGTCTAAATGAACTAGGTCGGGAAACATCACGGTCTAGAGTAATATGCTCAACATAGACAATTAGATTGAATAGGGAAGAACGCGATAAACAATTATCTTGAGCGGAAAAGCATAAAGTACCATGGGTTCTTCTAAAGTGACATAGGTAAGTGTTTGCAAATGCTTAGAAAAGCACTTTGGTGCTTTTGGAATAGTAAAACTAATTTTTTAGTGTTTTATTTTACAACTTCTGCTGCAACTTCTCCTGAAAAAAGCAGATAATCGACAGAAGCTGAGAAGCATGTAAATTGATGCTTCTACCTGCTTTTAGTAGTTCGTAATTATTTTTAAGCTTTTAGTAGTTCGTAATTATTTTTAAACTAAAAATAAGTGCATTAATTGAGTTTAGCAAACACAATAGTTTCTACTTTTGTGATTTTGAATTTTAGACTAAAATATCAAACACCCATAACTTTTGATTAAAATCAACTTTTTTTAACTTTTAACAAAAATTGGACAAAAATACCTCGTAAAAGTATTTGCAAACACTCACTGAGACATTGTGGCTTCTTCTAATTTCATCATGATTCATAATTAAGTTTGTACAATCATATCACTCAACTTTCACAATCTTCGCCACAACCATATGCAACTATAGTATCCGCTTCATATGACTTGTGTTCATTTGTTTCCATGTTGGACAATGGTGAATGGACACAGTTTTGGTTTTCCAAAAATCACTTTGCAAATTAGTATCTGCTGTATATGATAGAACATTCATGCCCTAGCTCGTGTTTATGCTCATCTGGTGCTGGGATTATTCATATAAATTCAGACTGAATTTCCTTGATTTCTTGTACTCTTGATAAGGCTCTAGGCTCTCTCGTTGCGGGATCATCTGCCTATCCACTACTGACCAAACTATCACTTTTAAAAGTTTATGAACAAGAAGGCACAGTTTAAAACACTAGATTGAAGAAAATTATGCTGTTAGTTCCACTTTATTAGCTGTTCCTATTTGATTTTGAAACAACAAAGAAACCATGATTGTATAAGCTTTTCTTGTTTTGGCCACCATAATGGACTTTCTTTCTTAGCTGAGTAGAGACTTCTTTCGAATTGTTGTCTGATCCAATAAATGAGTGAATCTTTTGAACCCACTTCAACCAATGGACAGTAAAAACAGTTTCTTTCACTTTTATCTTTTGAGAGAGTAAAATTGGGCTTAATTTATATTGGCATGGAAAATTATTCTATTAGTTTATATGTGCAAGAACTTTGTTGTAAATTAATCAGGATTTATTCAGCTTTGGTAAGTTAGAGATGTTTTTTTTTTCTTTGATTTCTTATATACATATCCCCCCATGTCCCAGTAGATGCTTAATCTCTTTTTATAGTTCCCTGCAATAATGTAAACTGCTGAAGTTTGCTGTCTTTTTTTGCTGCTGCAGAAGTAAAGCCTGGAAAAGAGCATGCTGGAGCTACCCTTGAAGTCCCAACCGAAGAGATTCTTAAGAAATCTATGTGAAGGAGCAGTATCATTTGGGATGCTCTACTCCTTTATACTTATGATGATATAGCTTTGATCTTCACTCAGATAACTGCCATTTTGATAGATCATTTAGCGGCAAGCAGGATAAACATCAAAAGGTTCTCTTCCTATGTACCTTTTCTGAAACATCTACTCAAATCATATTTCTTATTTCTTTATTTTCTCGTATTTCATTCACGATTTGTACCTGAATGTGGGAGGAATAATTATCTCAGTTGACTTAGCAACTTATTCTTGTCATTAAATGTTCCTGAATGAGTTGTGTGCCTGATAGGTCCGTGGGGGTAGCCCGAGTTGCTGCACCATATACTTTATTACGATAAAAGAACAACGCCGAATTAGGACGTAATATCATCAACATGCAGAAAAAGCATGATTGTTGGAAGGCGCCATAAAGGACAACCATCCCTCGCGATGAACTGGTGTATGTGTGTTTGTGGGGGGGGGTGGGGGGGGTAGGAAAATGTGAGTCACGTCACTCACGTGAAGGAAGGACATGCATTGGACCATGCTAAAACTGTTGGAGATTAAGAAGGTTTAGTTTGGTGCGTGTATGGATGGCAATTATGTTAGAGAATTAAATGGGGAAAATTGCAGTTTTGGTCCCTTATGTAGTGGTCCTCTGCGTTTTTGGTCCGGATTAGGGCGCTCTTTGCGAATTCAGTCCTCTATCCTAGTTCAGAGCGTCCATTTGCGAATTAGCACAGACAAAGAGCTTTGTACCTTCTCCTCATCTTCTCCGCCTCCTCCTTTATTCCGGCCACCACGACAGCCACCCTACTGCCACTTTCGCCCACCACACGGCCACCCCACCTTCATATCTTCGTTTATTGCATCATCTCCATCTTTTCTATTGATTCATCCATCATCACGCAACATCATCATCACGGAATCAACCATCATCCTCATCAAAGCATCATCATCACCATCGTCCGGCGAACTGCTCAGCTTTGCTCCGTAAAACAGAGCTTTTAAAGCTCTGTAAGCAGAGCTCAATAAGCTCTCTACAGATCTTAAAGAGCTCCGTAAAATAGAGCTTAAAAAGCTCTGTCTGTACAGAGATTAAAGAGCTCTGTACAGAGCATAAAGAGCTCCGCAAAACAGAGCTTAAAAAGCTCTGTAAAACAGAGCTTTTTAAGCTCTGTAAACAGAGCTCAATAAGCTCTGTACAGAGCATAAAGAGCTCCGCAAAACAGAGCTTAAAAAGCTCTGTAAACGGAGCTCAATGTATTTACAGAAAATTGAGTACTCATTCCGGCAATTGGGTACAGATAATTTGGGAAATTAGAAGTGGAATTGAGTTTGGGGCTAGGGTTAGGGTTCTTCTTTTAATTGGGGGGAATTTAATTTTGGGATGAATTTTTGTACCCCAATTCTGTCTCTGTTCGCCTAGTAAGTCTCCAGATTCCCAGTTCGTCCTAATTCGTATACGTATAAAAATACAGGACCGTATATATATTCAAGTGGACCAAAAACGCAGAGGACCACCACATAAGGGACCAAAACTGCAATATTCCCAATTAAATGTAGTGACAAGAAGTTGATTCGCAGTGATCCTACTGATATCGTATGTAAAGAAAGCTGTTCTTTATAAATGTGGAATGTTGAGTTATTAGTATTGCTTTTGCCTCGAAACGTGAGACCGACTGTATTTTATCCATGAAACAATGAAACCTGACAATAGCATTAAAGGGCACCATGGATGTGTTTTGTGTGAAGAAAATGTAGGATGATAAAGAACAGGGGAGAAGTTGCTAATCGTGATATTGGCAGTAGAAGTTGAAGAATTATCCTAAATAGCTAGAAAAGGAGATGTTAATGTCTATTGTATTCTGGATTCTGGGAAATAGGTTTGCCGAGTATATGTGAAATCCAGCAACAAGTTCTATGGTGGTCCAGGATGAAAACATGAAAAAGGTTAATATGGTCATACTTACGAATTCGCCCCTAATGTCAAGTTGTCCTGCACCTCACGGGATAGTTCAAATTAAGTTGCTAGTTCTATATGGGTAACCATATTTGTAAGTGTTCTAATATTGCCCTCCAACGCTACTGTTGTTGAGTTACTAAACCTAAGTTTTATACAGTGGCCATGACTTTTCTTGAAATACGTCGTTGATTCTATTTGTTCATTGATTGTTCAATTTTGTCATGAATGTCTGCACTCTGCACTTCTAGTTTCCTGACCAGCCAGCCATAAGGAATGCACGACTAGTGAAAACTCCACCACGAACTCAACCCATATCAAGCAAAGTATAAAAGTATGTTCAAACCTCGTACCCGTTATAGTCATACCAAAACTTAACCCACCCCATCGACTATTATATCAATCTTCCGAGCAAGATGCCAAGAGTTAAGGGGTGACGAATTGAACAACAATTCTAGTTAAGTCCAAAGGAGAAAGAATAATTTTTGTTGCAATTTTAGAGAACTTAATAAGGAAACGAAATGGTGAAACAAGAGAGGCAGTGTCAACCCCAAGCTAAATCCCTCATTGTTATTAGAACGACCTTAAAGATCATTAAATACTGTGACAGTCTTATGAATTTGATGAACAATAATACTACTACGTACTATAATACTATAATAAAACCAAATTGAAGCTGCGAAATTGAAGTGCTTAAACACTTCTATTACATGGTTATATAAGAGTTCTCAATATTATTAGTACATAATAATATAGAGAGTTGACATTTTCTCAAAGAAATTGAAGTGTACTTGCACGAGGTACTACTAATTAATCATTCATTATTGTACTTTATTTCAAACATAGAAGAAAGGCCTGAATGATCTTCGACGCAGTGTGCGAATAGTTACATATGTTATCACTCGATCCTGTAAAACAAGTTATAAATCATGTCAAAATAAGTAAATTACAAACAATAAATTGATAATTGATATGGTAAACCCAATTACTGCCTCCAATTTCTTTTAGTTACTTCCTAAGATTGAATTCTAACAAACAAATAATTTTTAATTACACTGAGATAAAAATTTAATAAAATTATATTATAAAATTGAAGGGAATATAATTTCATAATGTGGTTTTATTATATATTTATATCGTGTAAATTAGAAGAAATTTATGGTTAAAGTTCGTAAAAATCATATATATGAAGTATACTAATTATAAGAATGGATCGGAAGTATCTTCTATATATACTGTATAACTATACTACAACATGTTGTAACACAAATTAAGTAGACTTACATTGAGCAAGTCCGGTGATCAGGAATGGGAAATTTCAATGAAAACCCGCAACCATTGTTTAGCAAAAAAACACTGGCTGGCTGTAATGGAGTGATCTTTGTTTCTAGGATCTCGAGACAATGGCATAACCTTCGCCTCTGCCCTAGACTTCGAATCGCCTGGTCATTGAAATATGTCATAATGGAACAGCATTGGGGTGTTGGTTTCTTTGCTCCGATCAACACCTCACGGCAGGTATTCACAGCAGAATTGATGTCTACACATGTTTTGCCATACACAGTTGCTGGCTGCAGGAAAAGAAATGAAAGGCTGCTGCATGCAGTTGTCAAGATCAGTAGCATGCCAATCTTGCTCATTTTACTGCACCTTTGTAGTTTCTGTTTCTCAGGAAATTAGAGTTCTACATATAGTAGTACTAGTAGTGAATAGTGATGATATTTGGAGTTGAAATGTTGTTACTCATGCATTTTGCCTGTGCATTGGAAATGCTTGTAGTGTGATACTGTGATCATCAGTTGCGGTACTCAGCCTTTCATCTTACCTTCGTAAAGACATTTGTGTTGAATTTCTAGTAGTTGTTAAAACGTAACTAAATCACAGAGTTAACTCAATCTAATTATTCTTTGTTGAGCGAATTTCTCTAGACCGCGTTCTTTCCGACTTCGTCTATTTGAAATTTCACCCGAAAGTTTCTATAATTTGTTAGTTATAGACTGTGGTAAAGAGAAACACCCAGCTAAAGACTATGTACTATGCTTATTGTTTAGACATTATCTAAAGGCAAACTATACAGAAACTACGCACTGTTTTATCATCCAATATCTCATTTAAACATTATTCATTAGACTACATTATTGCACATCCTTCTTCACGCTGCAACAACTTTCAAGTCACCCCAGTTTGTCGTCGTAATTCAAGCATTCAGGGCCAGTTGTTGCAAGTTTATTAACAATAGCTAATGCGTTACTGGTCAGGTAACCCACATTCGAGACACGGTTCTTCAAGGATCTAATGCGTCTTCCCCTTTGCTCCTCAAATCCATCCAGACAAGTATCCTCATTGGTAAGAGCAGCACTTAGCCAAGTAGTCACGTCGTCAATCTGCGAAAAGAACTCACCAACACTCAGCTCTCTGAGTATATAAAGCGCGTTGTGAAGATTATCCAATGTGTCTCCGATAGTCTCCACACAGTCCACAAGAGCAGCTCTGTTCCTTCCCTTCAGTCCATCACTTTTTCTGTTCTTCAGTTTTACCAAGTATCTAGAGACATTCTTTGCTTCTCCTATAGTTACAGACACCGCGGCCCTAGCCCACCTTGTGGGGCTGTGTTTCGCGGAGTTTGCAAATGGTGACAGAGAATGGATGCAAAGATCGTGATAACGTGTCACGCTGCATACATCTTGGACATAATTGACATCACTTTCCTCTTGGCCTATCACCAATGAGGGTGCCAGTATAAATGTAAACGGCAGTATCAACAAGATAACCGAGGCAGCTCGTGTCATCATAAATCTACGAACAGGCGTGGAAGTTGAGGGATATTGGCTATGAAATTATATAGTAGAGTGGGGCTTAATGTGTGTTCCGAATGTGGTTGAGGCACTTGGGGAGAGTTTTAACTTGGCATATAGGGATGCTACTCTGCCACTCTTTAGAAAGCAATCCAAAACGATCCATTTAAAGAGTTCTATGTTGAATGAGTTTGGAAAGTTGAGGGAGTTAGTTGAAGAAAGCAAGAAGGTGATGAATGTAGTAATGCTCACCAGAAAGAAAGTGAGAAGATCTTAGGATGATAAGCTGTCTCATGTGAAGTGTATCTATGACAGTTGAGATTTCTCATAAATTTATTATCATGCTGTAAATGTATGGTCTCTTTATGTCCTTACCTTGAGTTTCATGGCTGGCTGGTCAGGAAACTAGAAGTGCGGACATTCATGACAAACATGCACAATCAATGAACAAATAAAATCAACGGCGTATTTCAAGAAAAGTCACGGCTACTGTATAAAACTCAGGTTTAGTAACTTAACAACAGTAGTAAGATCCTACTTTCACCATTTATGTAGTGTTGGAGGGCGATATTAGAACAATTACAAATATTGTTACCCATAGAGAACTAGCAACTTCGAACTATCCCGTGAGGTGCAGGACAACTTGACATTAGGGGGGAGGGGGGGGATTTCTAAGTAGACCATATTAACCTTTTTCATGTTTTCATCCTGGACCACGATAGAACTTGTTGTAGGATTTCCGATTTCACATATACTCCGCAAACCTATTTCCCAGAATCCAGAATACAATAGACATTAACATCTCCTTTTCTAGCTTTTCTAGCTATTTAGGATAATTCTTCAACTTCTACTGCCAATATCAAGATTAGCAGCTTCTCCCCTGTTCTTTATCATCCTACATTTTCTTCAGACAAAACACATCCATGGTGCCCATTAATGCTATTGTCAGGTTTCATTGATAAAATACAGTCAGTCTCACCTCACGAGGCAAAAGAAATACTAATAACTCAACATTCCGTATTTATAAAGAACAGCTTTCCTTACATACGATATTAGTAGGATCATTGTGAATCAACTTCTTGTCACTACATTTAATTCTACAACGTAATTCCCATCCATACACGCCAAACTAAACCTTCTTAATCTCCAACAGTTTTAGTATGGTCCAATGCATGTCCTTCCTTCACGTGACTCGCATTTTCCTAACCCCCCCCCCCCCCCCCCAACACACACACACACCAGTTCATCGCGAGGGATGGGTGTCCTTTACTCCTTTATGGAGGCTGCCACCAATCAGGTTTCTTCTGCATGTTCACCATATTACGTCCTAATTCAGCGTTCTTTTTTCATAAGAAAGTATATGGTGCAGCAACTCAGGCTAACCTCACGGACTTATCAGGCACACAAGTCATCAGGAACATTTAATGACAAGAATAAATTGCTAAGTCAACTGAGATATGCATTATTCCTCCCACATTCAGGTACAAATTGTGAATGAAATACGAGAAAATAAAGAAATAAGAAATGTGATTTGAGTAGAAGTTTCAGAAAAGGTACATAGGAAGAGAACCTTTTGACGTTTATCCTGCTTGCAGCTAAATGATCTATCAAAATGGCAGTTATCTGAGTGAAAATCAGAGCTATCATCATAAGATAAAGGAGTAAAGCATCCCAAATGATACTGCTCCTTCACATAGATTTCTTAAGAATCTCTTCGGTCGGGACTTCGAGGGTAGCTCCAGCATGCTCTTTTCCAGGCTTTACTTCTGCAGCAGCAAAAAAGACAGCAAACACTTCAGCAGTTTACATTATAGCAGGGAACTGTAGAGAGAGATTAAGCATCTACTGGGACATGGGTGGATATGTAAGAAAGCAAAGAAAAAAAAAATCTATAACTTACCAAAAGCTGAATAAATCCTGATTAATTTACAACAACGTTCTTGCACATATAAACTAATAGAATAATTTTCCATGCCAATATAAATTAAGCCCAATTTTACTCTCTCAAAAGATGAAGTGAAGAAAACTGTTCTCACTTCTCACTGTTAATCCATTGGTTAAAGTGGGTTCAAAAGATTCACTCATTTATTGAATCAGACAACGATTCGAAAGAAGTCTCTACTCAGCTAACAAAAGAAAGTCCATTATGGTGGCCAAAACAAGTAAGGAAAAGCTATTACAAGCATAGTTTCTTTGTTATTTCAAAATCAAATAGGAACAGCTAATAAAGTGGAACTAACAGCATAATTTTCTTCAATCTAGTGTTTTAAACTGTGCCTTCTTGTTCATAAACTTTTAAAAGTGATAGTTTGGTCAATAGTGGATAGGCAGACGATCCCCACAACTAGAGAGCCTAGAGCGTTACATGATTAAGATGTTCTACAGTCATATCAAGAGTACAAGAAATCCAGGAAATTCAGTCTGAATTCATATGAATAATCCCAGCACCAATAAGCTTTACACAAGGGCATGAATGTTGTATCATATACAGCAGATACTAATTTGCAACGTGATTTTGGAAAACCAAAACTGTGACCATTGTCCAACACGGAAACAAATGAACACAAGTCATAATTAGCCGATTCAGTAAGAGAAGCTAGTTCAGGGTAGCTTGTTGTTGAGCCGTTTTATGGCTTATAAGCAAATTAGTACTTTCGTGGAGAGTAAGATTTATGCATAGCACCTACTCAGAGACAACCAACCTAAGACAATGAAGTATAAGAAATACAATTAAACAAAGCTGGTTTGCAACTTAAGATGCAGATTCATAGAGCAATCCAAGAAATATAAACCCTCCTCGTCCATGTCTGCATTTTGATAACAATAGAAATCAAGCAAGGTCCAATCCATGAATGCACTAATTCAAGTTATACGAATAATAAGCAGTCTAGGTAGAATATGTATTTGGGGACAGATCACAGAACAGAAAATAGCAAAGGCAATTTTACAAACACTTGGCGAGCACAGCAGCACTCACTCAGATAAGCTCACTGATTCAAAAATTAACGTTGAACTGAGAGGAATTCTATACCGTATCCTCCAGTACGCTCATTGAGCTTAGCCTGGACGATCATGTTGGTAAGGAAATGGGAGGCCTCACGCGCCTCCTCGAAGAGGCGGCTGAGGTCTGCCGGAGAGGTGACGTGGCGATTCTCCTCGAACTTCTTCCTAACTTCGGTGGCGGACTCCCGGAGCATTAGATTATCTCCGGCGAATGCTTTGCGAGTGGCTTTGAGCACTGATCTGTATGCTCTCAATGCTTCGGCCCCCATTCCCCAATTGCAGAATGGTACTTCAGATTCAGCAAAGAGTCGTTCGGTTATAGAAGGAAGGAGTGTCGTTGGATGATTATTGTAGGTGTAGGTTTAGGTTTGCAGAGATATTGACGGTGGTGACTCAAGTTGTGAGGAAGAAGAAGAAGAAAGACGACCGGCCGGTGGTTTTTGTGTAGGAGAAGTAGAGTATTTAGTTTTCGATTAAATTTACTTACTCTATCTTTTCTTCTTTTCATTTTTTTCTATTTTCTTAACAGTAAAAAGAAATTATTTACTCGATTAAATCTACAAATTACAACAAACAGAGTATATAAGTCCTATGAGTACATTCCCAAATACAATTTCACAAGAACAACATACCTCACAAATACCAAATCCCCATCTGCCCATGAAATTTCTCAAACACCCATGATGGTTATTGGTTTCTTATTATTATCATTTAAATGTATATTTATATATGGGTGTTTGAAATTTTAATTAAAAAATATATATTTAAGTTGTAGTAGTAGTAAAACTTGTAGTAGTAGTGTTCGAGTTAGGCGTGAATGTTGCTGAAATTTTTTTAAAAAAATTAATTGCATATATGCAAATATATGCAAATGCAACTCTGTTTTTAGCCATTCAAAATCACTTTTTGAGTTGATTCTCAACTTTTGACAATTACTTATTTTCTGTAGAAAAATCTACAACAAAAGGTAACAAATTAAACACCAAAATTTCAACTTCTCTACTCCAAAAAACATTGTTTTTAACATTTGCAAACACATACCAAGTTAATATTTAATTGTTCTCGTCCAAAAATATGAGTGTGCAAATGCTAATTTTACCATGAAGAATGAATATGCATTCCAAGGATAAAATAAGGGACTTTAGCCAAAATATTAAAGGTACTTCGGACATTTCACAAGTGTTGGAACTTGGATGGGGACAAATCGGATGGAAATTACAAAATAGTAAAATACCTTCTAATTCCCATGTCTACATGTGGCAAAAGTATTTGAAGGATGTAATTCCTGGTCCAAATGGAAGGGAATTTAATCCAACTAATTTTTCTCATTTTTTTCCCCTCCCTTAGCAACCAATCAAAGAAAATGTACAATGTACAAAGCTTGACTTTGCGAATTCCCATTGCAAGCAAACACAACCTTGAAGAAATTTTTGAAACATATAAGAGCTCCCACAGGCCACAGGACAACCCCAATCCCCAATACAAAATTCGACTCCATTCCATTCACAGAATCAGCCACTGATACATTAATACATTTTTTATTCAATAAATACCAATTACTAATTGCAGTATGCTTTGTCACAACTTACAATCAAACTTCAGGTCAATCAACCATCAAGTTTACAACAGTTGTAAACTTCAAACTTACAATATCATTTGTTACAATAAATCACCAAGTCAAGCAATCCACTCAGTTTTTTCTCAATGAAACAGATCTACAGCCGATCCAAAACAGGGTGTCACGGGAAGAACCCTATGCCACTGTTATAAAAGAAACCAAGACTAGCTGATAGTGAGAAAATCTTTCAAACCAGGATTTTGAATTCGGTGAATAACTACTGACATAAGGGTCACTAGCTCGGGGCATCAACCATTCTCAAATCATGTTTCTTACGCCGACCCCTGTGATGGGTTTTCAGTATCGAGTTCTCACCTACTCTCTGCAGCTTTGAAGTACTATCTGATGCAGCATACAAAGAGTAACATGGCAAAATTCAGTAATCAATTTAAGAAACATAATGGCACCGGCATCAAGTTTCATTACTAGTAGTTGCACCAATATGGTTAAAATACTTATCCTAAACAGATACATTATCCTGATAATGTATCCTATATCTTCCTACAGTAGATAAGTCCTGAATTATCAATGTATCATTGCGGTCACCAAACAGATGGCAGATCATATGAAAATAAACAAACTGAAGACCTTGGAGTTACCAATATGCCCCAGCTAGGAGCTAGAATTCAATTAATTCCATAACAAAGCTTGAGTGATTAATGATATAAGCGTTTCTAAATGAAAAGTGTCGTTGCCAAAACTGCAATCTTATTTCAAAACTCTTTTGATAATAGAAGCACACGAGCAAGCATGCATCCAGACACAGAAATCCAGGCACATATGAACAAGTATACATGCATTTGATAACCTCAAAACTTTGAAAATGTAATTGATACTCTACAGTCTACACAAAGCATTAAAATCAGAGGCAAAGTTACAGCACATGGTCAAGACTCGAGAGAATCCAAGTGTACCTGTAAGGCTGTAAGCAGAAGTTCCAACAAAAATGCAGCTTTGTTTGAAGTCATTTGACAACAGAAGCACATGCACATGAATAAAAACAGGGAAATACAAGTACACATTATACATGCATTTGAATGTTGACAATTCAAATGTATCTCAGGGTCAACATTTCATTGGCCGTTAACCTACTCTTTCCAGCTTTGAGGTACTATCAGTACAGTCATACAGTGAACATTCATCTCTTTTAAAATCAAAATCAAATATCAACTCTTTTCAAGAATTACTTTCAAATCAGTATAGTTTTTCAAGAAGAATCCTTTGTGAAACATATTCTACTCCGCGACTGTAAAATAAAATGTTTGCACCTAGACTGGTAAGGAAGGGCAATATTTTAACTGCGTGGATTTAAACTTCATGATTACGGGCAGGCACTATGAAGTATGTGGCTAGACCTGATTTTATTCATGGCTTAGTATTTCAGCAGAACAAGATCTGGAAGAGTTGCTTAGCAGTTTAGCTGAAGGACCTACACATTCTTTATCAATCAACTAACTTGCAACATGTGGAAAGCCGATGGAGCTAGGTGTGATAAGGTATCTAAGATTATACAAAGCCACTGCCCCAATGCTAAGCTGACCAGGATGTGTAGGGTTGCACAATTAACACATAAAGACCATCACCCTGCCTCTGTGAAAGCCACAGTGGACACAAACTATAAGGTTACGCGTGACGAGACAAAATGGGCCAAGAATTAGCTTTTATAAAGGAATTCAAACCAAATGTAACCCTTCCACCTGCTTTTGCCTCGTAAGGAAGAAATCTGAGAACCAATTATGAGTCTTAGAGGCACCTTTCATACCCCCCATCGCAAATATTCACTTGATGTGAGCAAGACGTAATACTGCTTATTTGAATTAAATGGCTGCTAGCTCTGTATTATTTGCAATAATCGCCATGATGCATATGAAACTGACAAGAGAATGTAAAATGACAAAGTGATCTTTGCAGGTTAGTGATTACTAGATGAAAAGATTGCCCAACTTCCTATTGCTACTGCCTCACGGACTCGGACATTAAAACTGCAATAATCACTTTATCCAAGAATTATAAATTGAACACTCCAATTAGGGCAACTTAGAAACGAAATCAACTCGAAGAAAGGGACTTTATGAACTCAATAAAACTGCTTGTGTAAAAGATGAAGTTTTGAAGGAGGAAAGCAAACGCAATCAAGTCTAATCAAGTGACCGTATGAACTCAATCAAACTGCATTTTTTAAAGTTAGAAGTTTTCAAGAAAGAAAGTAAACGCAATCAAGTCTAATCAAGCGACCGTATGAACTCAATCAATCTGCATTTTTAAAGTTAGAAGTTTTCAAGAAAGAAAGTAAACACAATCAAGTCTAATCAAACGACCGTATGAACTCAATCAAACTGCATTTTTAAAGTTAGAAGTTTTCAAGAAAGAAAGTAAACGCAATCAAGTCTGATCAAGCGACCCTACTCAATCAAACTGCATTTTTAAAGTTAGAAGTTTTCAAGAAAGAAAGTAGACGCAATCAAGTCTAAACAAGCGATCGTATGAACACAATCAAACTGCATTTTTAAAAGTTACGCAATCAAGTCTAATTAAGCGACTGTATGAACTCAATCAAACTGCATTTGTAAAAGTTGAAGCTTAGGAAGAAAGTAAACCCAATCAGCTCCAAGCAAGAGACTGTATAAACTCAATTAAACTGCATTTGTAAAAGTTGAAGCTTAGGAAGAAAGTAAACGCAATCAGCTCCAATCAAGAGACTGTATAAACTCAATCAAACTGCCTTTTGTAGAAGTTGATGTTTTCAAGTAAGAAAGTAAATAAATTCAGCTCCAAGCAAGGGACTTTATGAACTCAATCGAACTGCATTGTTAAAAGATAAAAGTTTTCAAAAAATTTAAAAGTACCTCCAAATTCATCCCCCCAAAACAAAACCCGGGAATCATCCTCTTCCTCATCAATGTCATCCCCATAACCATGCTCCGCATCACCTCGATAGCCCGGCTCACTCCCATAACCGGACTCATTCCCCTGATTATCCCCCCCATTCCCAAACTGGCCACACCCAACACCCAAATTGTCCCTCTCCCCACTCCCATTCCCCTCCCTCTCTCGCCTCGAATTCCTCTCACTCACATCCGACGCCCAATTCGCTTCCCCAAACAGCTCCCCACTCGAATCAGTCCCCCCTGCCGCCATCGGCAAATCTGAACAAGTCCCATTTGCAGCCGATGCGCCAACAGAGCGGCACCTCCGATCGGAACTCCGTCCGGAAACAGACCTAGAGCCGTACCTACGCCGACGCTTTCTGGCGAACCAGCGCTTATGAGCGACTGAAAACTGTAAGGGCTTGTCATCGTCGAAGAGGCTGAGCTTGGACATGTCGAGGATGGACTCGATGGAGAAGGAGGTGGCACGATCGGAGCGGCAAGGGCGTTTGGTATTGGGGCCGGGAGCGTAGGGTTTGGTGGAATCTGAGGAGTCTACTACTACGGGTAGGGTTTTGGCGAAGGGCCTCCATGACTGGAGCTGAAAGGCGCATGATTCGAGTGCGTGGATGGAATCTAGAGCAGTTCCGCGGGACATTGAGATAGTCGGCGTTAGGGTTTGGGCTGGAGGTGAGATCCAATCAATCAAGTGATGGTGGATTGTGGATTCTGGTTTGGAATAATTTGGGAGTGACAAGTGTTGAATGGTTGAGTTTGACAAATTTTCAGGAGGTGGAAGAGTGTGTGGCCTGTGTTCACCCAAAGATATTTGAGTTGTTAACCAAGAGGGGATTTTGGCAGGAAAATATCGCTTGCTTTCTCTCACTGGTGCTAGGTAATCTGATTCTCCTAATGTGTGGCTCAACTCAACTTACTTGCTTTACCAACAAAAAAAACACTAAATTAATTGGACTAGTAGTTAATCAAAAGCATCCTGGTAAAATTCTCTCCCGAAGCCTCTTCCTCCAATACCCCGACGTCGCCCCATCTCTGGACCCAGTCGACTTAGAGAAAGACACAAAATGAAACACATCTAACATAGCTAGGTGGTTTCCAAGTGTGTGTGTGTGAAATTTAAATGTATTTTTTCTAAGTATTCGTATTTTAATATTTTAAATTTTATAATTTTTCATATTCATATCGTATTTCTATTTGCTTTCGTATTTCGTATGGGTGCTTTTTAGATTATTTGAAGGTAATACTATGAAGATAACTAAAAGCCTAATACTAATAAGATAACTAAAAGACTAATAAAAGTTTAACCCTACTCATATTCACAGTTAGTAAACATATAAACAAGCAGTAGAGCACATAATCACCACTAATGTCTACTACAAAATAATAGCAATAACCTAGCGTGGGCGAGACAATCAGCTGGATCACCAACTACTGCTCATGAACGACTAACTGTGGTGCAACGACACATCGTTATCCTCGATCCTTTACGTTTAATGAGATGGTCGCCTAAAGAGACAACTATAACCCAATGGGACCAGTTCCACATAACACTTTAACTCCATACTTAATCCATAAGTAAATCGAATGTCTTCGGTGCTTAACTAAGAAAAGATAACTTGCAGGATAAGAAAAGACTTACATGCCTAATTACTCTAATTTGGGCTAAGCCCACCTATTGAAATGTTCCACAATGGCCGAGTATCAACAATAAAAGTAAATAGTTTAATAAGCAAGTAAATAAGAAGATGATGAGCCTCGAGTTCCCATTATTATCATTATTCTTATTATTATTATTATTATTATTATTATTAATTTTATTATAATGCTAATTTTATTATGAAGTAACGTTAGATGGGAGTCTAGCAACAAGTTCTGCTCCCAGATTGCTTATGGTGGGATTCGAACTTAGGACGTGTGTGTAATGAAATGCTCCCTACCACTAGGACAATTAAATTTATTATTATGATTATTATTGTTATTGTTGTTGGTGTTGTTGAGTTATGGGTATAATTGAAACATGAAAGATGATAAGCTCACTTATTAAAAAAATAAGCTAACTATAAGCTACTACCTCCGTCTAGGTCAAAGCTTCCCGTTTCGTTTTGTTGACTTTTTTTCGATCGCAAATTACTTATAAATCATATAGGAGAAAAAAATGAAAAAAATTATATTAAAATAGTACAAATATCAAACTAGTTTATAATAATTTTTCTAAGTTTTTTATTCGATATGATTTAGAAGTAATTTACGACCCAAAAATAGTCAACAAAATGAAATGGGAAACATTTGACTGGACGAAGGGAGTAGTTGATAAGCTCTATGAGCCTATAAGCTTGCGTTCACGTAACAGGCTTATTTCACGTGACAATAAGTCTCTTACGTGACGCGAAAGTTTTTTGGAGTTTATAATTAAGCTAGTTGATAAGCTAATGCTACGCAAAACCTAGATGTATGAATCCTAAATCTTCCTCAATCCTACAATATATAGGATAAAATTGAGAAAATTATGTTAAAATTAATAACTTAATTAATCCTAAATAGAATGGGACCCAAAAAAAAAAAAGAATCTTAAACATTGGAAACCCTAAAAAAAATCATACAAATGAGCACATAAAATATCCATGTGTTCGTATAATCCCTCAACTATAAAAAATAGGAGACCTCTAATTATCATGTGGGAAGTTGATATCATAAATCATTATAATTGGCTACTTAGAAGCAATATTTAGAGAAACAATATAGAATTTAAGTGGACAAATTGTGAAACTACTATACTTCAACAATATCCATTAGTATCTATTTATAATAACACTATCTCTAGCTAAACTAGCTATCGGTGCATTTATAACTTCTTTAATTAATGAAAATTTGTTATGTAGTTTTTGCCTTTTTGTTTTTTATTTTTTTATGTCGTTGGAAACCCGCAGCCGCTACCCTCTCGTGCGCACTAGGTAAATTGTTATGTAATTTTTGTCTGTTTATTAATACAACCTGAAAGTTTATATAAAAAATAAAAATGGGATAGTAATTTTTAGCTTTATAACTAATCTTGTTAATTATTGAACATTCACAATACATTCAAATTCGCAATAAATCTAATTCTTCAATTTCATTGTCCTGATTATTTGTCATATTTACTTTGCAATTTATCCTATAATCTTTGGTGTTATGTAGCACAATGATTATAATATTCAAAATAAACCAAAATTCAGCAGTTCAAACGTTTTTTTTTTTAATGCAAAACAACGACGTTTTTAAGTATAAACTTCCACACATGAAGTTTTTATTTCAACGATTGTCGTCATTTGGCTTTTTTTTCTTTCTTTTCAATATGAGTTTAAAACCATCTTTGCACAGAGTTATACTCAATTATAATTAGTTTACTTGTTATAATGCAACCTTGAAAAGTTATATACTCTATTTGTATCTTAGATTCTTAATATTAAAATATCACACATCACTTGTGAGAGTTGTAATCAACTCATATATAATTTGGATACCAATTTTTATTTTAGACATATAAGATAAGTAGATAACTTTTAGAGATAATTATCTCGATATTGCGGAGGTGTATGACTGTAAATTACCAGTTGGTATGTTTATTCAAGTATCTGTATGACAAATTGACAAGACAACAAAATCTACTCAAACAATCTATATGCACATTTAGGGGGCGAATGACAACCTAATCGCTTAATTGTTAGACACATTTAGGCATGCATTATTTCCAATCCTACTATAATTATCCATTTCAATGACCTTATTATTTTCAATACCATGAAATAATTATGGTTTATCATAGTTACTTTGCAATATATTCTATCATTTATCATGATGTGTAGTACAATTATTCATGCTCAAAATAATCCAAAATCCAGTAGCTCACACTTTTTTGTTTATGTAACACAACGACGTTTTAAGTATAATTTCTCATGTATCAAGTTTTTATTTTAAACGTTGTCATTTGGGTCTTTTATATTGATATGAGTTTAAAACCGTTTTTTACGAAGAGGTTTACTTGTTATACTGCAACCTTGAAAAGTTATACATTGTATGTCTATGTATGTATCTTAGATTCATCCCACAAGTAACCCGGAAATAAAAGTTGAACTTAATGTTTGAATATCACGCCACTCATGGTATATATATTTAACTCATATAAAGGTTGAATAACTATTTATATATAAGACGGAAAAGATAAATTTTCAAGATCCTTCTTTATATCCATATTAATATGGGTGTCAGGTTCTGTTCATGTTCGTGTACAAGTCATCACTGAGACATATTACTCATTTATTGATTGTGTATGTCGTTGGTCGCGTACAAGCCACCACAACACATATTACTCATTCCTTAATTATGTATGTCGTTGGCCGTGTACAAGCCATCACTGGGACAAATTTCTCATTCCTTTGTTTGTGTACAAGTTATCACCGAAACACATTACTCATTCATTTGTTTGTTTATAAGTTGTCATCGTGACAGATTACTCATTCATCCATTTGGGTACAAGCCATCACAGAGACATACATACATCTTCCTCTTCCTACGCATATGCACATATACATACTATATCGTAGGCCAATCAACTGTATTACTAAGACATACATCATTTCGGATTATCCTCTGAGATGAAAGTACAAAGTCCTTTATAGTCCCTTTTTATATAATCAACAAACTACTTAATAGCTACCGCTAGATGCCAATACACATACCGTACCGTAAGCCGAGCTACTGTAAGGCTAAAAAAGACTGCATTTCAGATTATCTTTTGAGACGAGAGCACATAGTCCTTTATAGTCCTTTACAACACGTGGCCTACCCCCCGACTCTCATATTTAATAACAAGGTTTAGTTTAGTATATGTAATTTGAAAATGTGACTTCTCCTTTTATTGTTTACATCATCATCATCTAGTATGCTTGGTCCAATTTTCTTTCGCCATTTTGATCATAACTCATACTTCCTCCATTTCATTAATAACTTCCTCTTAGGTCAACATGCTTCGTGTTTGACCGCACATTACTCCTAAATTGTACGATGCAATTCTTTTTTAAAGTTATATAATTAAAGTTCATAAGTTAGTAGTATTTCAAATATTTTTAAATTTTTTTTTTATCAATATAATTTAGGTGTAATATACGAGTCAAACATGACAGCTGTTGACCAAAAAGGAAGTTTGTAATGAAATGGAGGAAGTAATTTATAATAGTGATAATTATTCTATTTGATCCGCTAGAAAATATATATATATATATATATATATATATATATATATATATATATATATATATATATATATATATATATATATATATATATATATATATAACTTAATTAATTAATCTGAACTGAACTGAACTTCTTTGGTATAAATTCACACCAAGCATATCTAAAATGATATAAACTTAGTAATTGGAATGGTTTGGAATGCATTTAATGAAATTAAATTTAATGTAAAATTAACATAGCAGCACTATTACTGCTTATTGTATTTGATCATGCAATTTATATGTGTTTTGTGAGTCTTTCATATATTAGCATGATATTTTCGTTATGGAGCGGCCATGGCAGAGCAGTTATGCTCCGTTCTCCGCCATGGAAGGTTCCATCGCAAAGTAGAAAGCTCCTTCCATAGCAGAGAAAGCTCCATATTGGGAAAAGCTCCAACTGGGGCGTTTCTATTTTTTCTTAAGATCTTTTTTTTGTGCATTGGACCGAACGTAAAGGTTTTTTAAAAAAAAAAGAAACATTCATTACGAAATTAGGAAATAGTATTAGGTACAAACCGAACGTAAAGGCTTACAAAGTTTATTGGGAAAATTTGACATAATTTGGAAAAGTTAGGGTTATTTTGCAATTTCCGTTGGAGTAAGTTTACAATTCACAAAATATTTAGGGAAAATAGTAATAAGGGATTGGTTTAGCAAAATTACGATCCATTGGGGTCCAAATAAACTGGGAACTAGGAGTTGTGGGATCAAAATGACAATTTTCCTAATCCGTTAAACTATTTGTAAATGGATAAAAGCAAAGGCTAAGAAGACATCTATTTATTTATTGTCAATTCTCAGGTCGTCTATCATTTGGTATAAAATGTCTTTCCAATTATACTAAATTTGACTTAATTCACATGTTACAAATTAGGGACAAAATTCATTTTTGACACTCTAAAATGCGCCAAGTACACTTCAGAGTCCAGAGTGGTTAAATTCAATTTAGGTACTCCAAAGTGATAAATGGACAATTTTGGTATTCCATAGTGGCTCGGTGCAATTTAGGTCTTCTAAAATGACACATGGACCAATTTTAGTACTTTCTTGATTTTTTCCGGAAACGTGTGTCATAGGCGGGCGTGTAATACACTCGATGGTGGTTTAAAAAAATATGGTGACGATAGGATATACATATAACTTGATCAAATTTCACAATTTCAATTAAAACGATGACTTGGGTTTATTCTACAAAATTTCAATCTAAATTTTCAGACTAGATTTATCCAATTAAATCAATTAGAAAAAAATATGTCGTTTAAAAAAAAACATATACGTAGTATAAAAATACTCCTATAATTAATCGTGTATTTAACTTAGAGCAAACATTTTCGTATTGTATTGATTAATGCACGCATCGCGTGCAAAAAATTACTAATCATTTTCGGAGTAGTATATTTAAGAGTAATTACTAATTATTATCTTCCCATAGGATAGCTTATCCGCCTGGATTTACAGAAAATCATTTTTTTACGAAAAGACCTAGAGAGAGAGAGAGAGGACGAAAATGGCGTCGGGATGGGGAATAACGGGAAACAAAGGGCGATGCTACGATTTCTGGATGGACTTTAGCGACTGTATGTCCCGCTGCCGAGAGCCCAAGGACTGTACTCTCATCCGTGAAGACTATTTCGAGTGCCTCCACCACTCCAAAGAGGTAATCCCCCATTCTCCACTCGACATCTGAGCAGCTAATTCGGTGTGCCTGTGTGATTTTTGTTCAATTTTTCTTTTTTTTTTTTTTTTTTTTCTTTCTTTTTTTTTTTTTTTAAATTTTATGTTCTGCTGTTTTCCCCTTCAATTTCTCACGGTGGGTGGTGGATTGATTGGCACCGTGAAGTATTAGAACGAATTTATTTAAGTTGAGCCTGGGATTCTATGAAGCTGTACTAGGCATTGATTTCAATTCTAAGGAACTAAAAGACTAAAAGAGAAGTTACTCAAAGTTAATTGCCTCCTCGATTACAAATTAAGCTGGATCATGATTGTTGATTGGAGGTCATCAGGTCAATCCTAACTGGACTAGAACAATTCATGATGTTAGCAATAATGTTTTATAGTAGATGATTAACTTTCAGATCATAGAAAGCATCCAGGGTCCAGGGGCAAGGTAACATAAGATTTTGACGATTCTATTTAAAGGCGTGACTTATTGTTTGAAATGTAGGTTTTCTATGAACACTTTCGATTTTATGTTCTCCAATGGGAAACTATGGAATGTAGACTGTTGTGTGCATGAGGCTTAAAGTTATGGTTTTTCTTATATGCCTTATGATAAATCCTAAACAATGTTGTGAATCTATTGTCTATAGTGAATCTAACCTCAAACATGTTGAGCTGGGTGTCTTTTCGTTGGAATATGGTTGTAGTTTGTGAAAAATTAACCTCTTATTCCCATTATCTCTTACACTGTACATTAATCTCCGTGCCCAAAAGAAAATGTAACATTTGGTTTGGAATGGAGCGGGTATATATTGTTCAATTTTATGGGTATTCAGGACGCTTGTGATAGATTCATGAGTTCACCGTAACAATTGAACGATCTAGCAATGGGTTATAGACTTGTGTTATGTATCTTCGTCAATTTACAGAATTCTGTTTGTAAATCTGCTTTACGGGTCTAATTTATAAGGTATTTACTAACTTTCTAACTGTGCTGTACTAATTACACTATAATATTATGAACACAGTGACATAGTCACAGGGCTGTGTGTGAAGTGTTAACTGTTCCTGTCAATATATTTCAGAATATGAGTGCCACTTATTAAAATTCAATTTGATTGGGTGCACTATGTCTGGACTAAGCTATGTAATTGAATCAACTCTTAGATCCTTCACTCCTTATATTCGTTATAAGATAAGTGGAGTAAAATAAGTTGATATTGTAAGAACAAAGTTGGGATTATCAAGTTCAACATCCCATTTTCTTGAATCGTAGAATTAAGGAATGAATGAATACAACAAGACTGTTTGCTTGTGTACTGTTTAGCCTATTCCTCACCACATTATCAGTAAACCTATAAATAATCCAATATCTCCTGGCGGAATAGCTATTGAGGGTTCACACAAGATTTTAATTGCAATCTGAACCGGTTCTGGAGTCTCTGAAGTCTGAACCATATGTGCACATCCAAGGAGCATTTTGATGAGATTTTTATCAAAATTCTTAGGAAGCGGATTTGACTGCCCTTTGTTTTCCCTTAACATTTGGTCCTGTGGAATAGAAAATTTTGAATCATGACGTTCAAACCATTATTTTCCCATTAACTTGACCAAAGCCTTTGTTTTGATGGAGTTGGATTGTGAATTTACCATATTGGTCTGAAAGAAATTATTCAGCAATTGCAATATATATTGCTTTTCTTGCAAACAAACTCATAAATCCCAGTAGTATATAGTATGAGTACGATGAGTGTGTCACCCGGCCAATAATGGTGTTGACTGTTGAGCATGGTAGGTTATATAGTTCTATGTCAGATGAACTAACATATAAATATGGTGTTTGCAGCAATACCAAACTTTCCTTGTTACATTTGAGCAGGCATGCCCAATTGTTAATGTGGGGTTTGAGCCTATTTATATAGCTCTTAAGAAGTAAAGGCAGTGAATGAAAGTGGAATTGAAGCTCCATTCTCAATCTATGTGTCAGCTAATTTATTTTCCTATTGGACAAGGTTGATGTTTCATAACTGCGATTAATAAGGCAAGAGGAATAGCTACTGGACTCTGGAGGTCTGCAACTTGACTTCTCATGGGTACACCATTGGGGAAGTTTTATTTTGACAATAGAACAACACAAATAGAGCAAAGATGCCATACATGCATAGTATCAGCTCATTGCTTCCTAATTTTCTTTGGGGTAGTTCTGAAAATTATGTACAACTCAACTAATTAGATGAAAGAATGTTCTTGCTCATGAAACCATTTTCCATGTGTTGATGGTCCTCGACGTGCCTTTTATCTCATCATAATCTCTTTCTCTTGACACGGTTCATTTGTTAATGGTCCACTTTTTCTCCTTCCATTGTCCTGTTCCTTGCCTCCTGACAGGAGCTACCATGCAATTATTATCTTCACATGATTCCATTTCATTGCAGTTCCAACGCAGGAATCGTGTCTACAAAGAGGAGCAGCGTCAACTGAGAGCAGCATCAGAAAAGGCAAAGGGAGGTGGAGATGGTGCTCATCCGCACTAATACCAGTGATATTTTCCATCTATTTGTAAAAGATGGTGGTCAATGATTTTCTTGAAAATGGGTGGAAAATTAATAAATGAATGAGTTGTATTCTGTTTATGAAATGTCAGTACAAAACTATTTTACTACCGAGCATCTGAGACATTATTTTGTCTCATTTTCAATCAGTTATTTACCAATATATGTGCCTTTTTCTTTCTTCCTCCAGCATCATTTTTATCCATGTAAATGTAACTGAACCTACTCTACCTGTGCCATAAGCTTCCGTACATCAGTTAATAGATCCAATGTGCATCCATGCCAGCTCTTGGTTCCTACAAATAAAGTGGTAAGCATAAAAGAGTTGCTTTTGTTGGATTGAAAGTGTTCGTTCTGTCCAGATTTCACAAATATATCTGCTGTATTGCTATTGGTAATGCCAATTAAACCTGCTCGCGGGTTGTTGCAACCGCTTAAAGTTTCCTCATGTATCTCTGAAGATTAAGCATATTCTCGCAAATCCAGGGTTATTGATGAGTAACTATGTTCCTGGTCAAGTTAATGGGAAAATAATGGTGTGAGCATCATGATTCAAAAAATTTCTAATGGGATTCCATCGACCATCAACAACCTTCATAGTAGTTCTTATGCTAACTAATTTTCACGGGGATATGTTATTTTTCGTCCATATTTTACTAAATACCGTCTACACATTTAGTAAATTGCAATAATAGCACAATTATATAAAAATTAACTTTTTTATCCAAAATTTAATTTTGTAAAATATATAATTTAAAATTAAATACTACATGGAACTAATATGAACTTATTATTCATGCACGAAAAAAGATAGGAAAAAAAGAAGGAAAACAATAAATAAAATTTAATGGTGCACTATTATGTGCCCCAGAATAGGTTTCTGGTGCACAAAACAGTGCGCCAGAATCCTTATTACACTGCGCCAGAAACCACTGTTTTGTGCGCCAGAAACATATTCTGGCGCACAGAACAGTGCGCCAGGGTTGTAATTTGTTTTTAAACTTTTTTTTTTCTTGAGCATTATCCAATGATATTTATCTTACTTAGTATTTTAATTACATGTTGTTCTTATTTTCTCAAAGCTAGTAGTAAAAAAAATTTTGGGCCAATTTGATATTTTGCAAATTTAAGGACTTTTTTGCAATATGACAAAAAAAAATTCAAAAAGGTGGACGGTACTTAGTAAAAATTTGGACGGAACTTAACATTAACATTTGTGTTTTCACTTCTTCTAACTTGCATCTTAACTCACTCTCAAACACACAGAGTGACTTCTTTTGCTAACATCAAAAATCGTGGAGTACATAGAAAACTACGATCGTCAAGTAGTATACTATTCATCGAGTAGTATAATACCATTTCACCATGTAACAAAAACAATTAAGTACTTGTATTACATTAAGTCATGTTGTCAGATAGTTTAAAATTTAGTTGGTTTGATAATCTATACTATACTGTTATATTTGTCACGCTTTAGTCCGGTTAGCTAACTCGCAACCCAGAGGTGATTCATAAGCGGTGTGGTAAATAATTAGTAAGTAAATATTAGTACTACTGTAGATGGTAAAAATGTTAAATGTGTACTATGAAAATACTAGGGGGCAGGGGCATTATGGTATCTTAACTTCCGATAGGAGTAGTTTGTCCGCCTGGATTAACAGAACAGAAGATCAATTAACGAAGGAATACCTAGAGAGAGAGAGAGAGAGAGAGAGGACGAAAATGGCGTCGGGATGGGGAATAACGGGAAACAAAGGGCGATGCTACGATTTCTGGATGGACTTCAGCGACTGTATGTCTCGCTGTCGAGAGCCCAAGGACTGTACTCTCCTCCGTGAAGACTATTTCGAGTGCCTCCACCACTCCAAAGAGGTAAATTCCTCCTCCTCCTTTCTCCTGAGTTTTTAATCGTCATCTATTTGACATCTGAGTAGCTTATTGGGTGGGCCTTTGTGATTTGTGTTCCACCCGTTTATGTTTTGATGGCTTTTCCCCCTTTTTTCTGTGGTTGTGTGGTTCTATTGATTGATGGGCGTGATTTATTGATTAAATTGATATCCACATAGTTAGATCAATCGAGCTCCCTATTGTTTGGGATTATCTTTAGCCTTTATCAGCATTGTTTTCAATCCCTAGGGTACCGAAAGGGAAGTTACTCAAGTTAATTGGCTGCTCTATTAGAAATTAAGTTGAATCATCAATGTCGATTGGAGATCAAACTGAACCCATCTGGAATAACTTATCATGTTAGCAATAAGGTTTCATGGATGGTTTTCAAGATCATAGCAAGTCTCTAGGTTCCGTGGGGGCAAAAGCAAAATAAAGAAAATTATGGTGATTGTATTTGAAGGCCTGACTTATTGTTTGAGCTATCTTTTGGTTAAGATTCACTGTCATAATCGAGTTGAGCAATCAGTTGCTGTTCGTCTCACTAGGGGGTCTAAGTTTAAAGGTATTCACTAAATTTCTAACTGCAGTGTACTACCTACTAATCAGTAATCACATTATCATATTATGGACACGGTGACTTGTTCACAAGGTTGTGTTATCTGTTGTTGTAAATATATTTGAGAATATGAGTGCCAGTGCAATTATTAATAAATAAATTTGATTGGAATTATAATGTACCATATGCAATTGTGCATTATGTTTGGAGACTATGCTGTGCAATTGAATCGACTGTCAGATTCTTCACTCTTTATACTCATTATAGGAAAAGGGGAGCAAGATACTTTTGATATAGTAATCATAAATTTTAAGCTTAAGCCAACAGTCTTCATTAAGCGTCATTTCCTGTAGAAAGACACCTTTGATTTATTTATAAATAAAGTAACAGTTTGGAATAATAGATGGTTTTGGATCAGTTGAATCTCCGTGGCATTTTCTTTTAGTTAAATTTGCAGCTATTGAATCAGGAGATACATGAATGCTTTTCGTGCACAGTTGAAGCTTCTCTTGAGATCTTCACCACAGCATCAGTAAACTGAAAAATATTTCAATTCCTTTTGATGGAATAGCTATTGATGGTCCATAGAACATTTTAGTTGCAACCAAGGAGTATTTTGATGAGAACTGCTATCAAAATTATTAAGAAATGGCTTTTTGACTGACCTTTTATTTTCTTTACACTTGGCCCTGTGGATAGATAAATTCGAATGATGTACATACCATTGTCTTCTCATTAACTTAACCTAAATTCGAATGATGTACATACCATTGTCTTCTCATTAACTTAACCAAGCCTTTGTTTTTATGGAGTCTGGAATTGGGTTGTGAGTTTATGGTGTTGCTTCTGCAAGAAATTACAGTATTCAGCAAATCCAGTAATCTTGCTTCCTTGCTAGTAAACTCATAAATCCGACTAGTATAAAGCTTAGTAAGATGAGTGCAAATAGGGTGTGTCATCCGATCAGTTGTGGTACTAGTGCATGGGTGAGTTATATAGTCAGATGAATAGTACTAGTTCTTAATAGATGATATGGTGTTTGTAGCTATACCAAACTTTCTTTCTACGACAGAGCAGGCATGGGAACCGTAGAACGTGGATTCGAGCTTATCTATATAGCTCTCAAGAAGTAAAGACAGGAAGTGAAAGTGGAATTAAAGCTCCATTTTATTTTATTTTTTAAGTGAGCAACAAGATCTCTAATTCTGTTAATTTGTCTCGATCAGCTAATATTAGTATTCCAATTGGACGGGCGGAGGTTTTATAACTGTGATTAATAAGGCAAGAGGAATAACTACTTCAGTGGTCTTTAACTTGCCTTCTCATGGATACACCATTGGGTGGAATTAATTTTAATATAACAACACGGAGAGCAAAGATGTCATATAGGCAAGATGTCATATAGGCATACAGCCATTGCTTTCTAAGTTTCTTTGGTTGCTTTGAAAATTATGTGCAACTCAATTTAACTGATTAGATGAAAGGGTATTTTGCTCGTGACACTGTTTTCCATGCGATGATGGTTCGTGATGCGCTTTTTATTTCATGATATTCCGTTTCTCTTGATAGGAAGAATAGCTGTGCTGTTTTATTCCCGTTCTTCCTATATCTATTCTGGCTTAGACATGGTTCATGTTAATGGTCCACCTTTTTGTTCAATTTGTCCCTATCCTCCTGACCGGAGCTACCATGCAACTATTATCTTCTCACGATTCCATTTCATTGCAGTTCCAACGCAGGAACCGTGTTTACAAAGAGGAGCAGCGCCAATTGAGAGCAGCATCAGAAAAAGCGAAGGGAGGTGGAGATGGTGCTCATTCACACTAATCATCAGTGATCGTCTTCATCTATTTGTAAAAGATGGAGGGAAAGGGAGTCAATTATTTTCTTGAAAACGGGTGGAAACTGAATAAATGAATCAGTTGTACTGTGGTTATGAACTGTTAGTACAAAACCATTTTACTGAGCATTTGAGACACTATTCGGCTCCTTTTCGATCTGTTATTTTCTGTACGAGGCTTTCTCATTTCACCAAATAACTATGTGCCATTTTCATTCTTTCTTCTGCACTCTGCAGCATTCTTTTTATACATGCAAATTATAAAATTCTCCAATTCACATTACACAGTACTAACTCAAATATGACTTCTTGTCGATTCATTGTCCAGTTGGTATAAAGAACAAAAGGGAAGGCTAAAATCATTAAACTACCTTGGAGTGGAGCTAATTTCAATGTCGGAATGCATCAGATTCTTGTAAAATTAAAAATGTTAAACTATTCGTTGAAAAAATTATTATGTTCTTGACATGATAGGCAAGATCTATAGATGGGGTAAAAAACTTCACGTGTTCAATATAATACCAAATGTGTACTCGAATTAGCAGATGAAGTTTTAGTAATTGTGATTGTTTGAAACATTTGATGTTTTAGCAAATGAGAGAAGTTATGGAAGTTGAGTCCATTAGTAAAAAATGTACTCGAATTAGCTTGATTTTTTATAATTCAAACTGTCTCCATTTGGCCATAAGGTCTCGAGCTGAGTTTGAGCTCGACTTTGTACCTAAAATGTTGAATTAAAATTGACCCGGTCAAACTCGTTAATGTTTATTAGTATTATTTAGTTCATTTATATTACAAGTTATTTGAATTAGTGTTGGATCTTACCCTCGATTGTTCAATGAGGCGAGTAGAACCTAGACTTGATTAGGAACTGAGCTCGTGCGGAGTGACACTTCACTTGTTTAACATCACTATCCCTTATATCATGATTTAGCTCCTAGTATTTTATTTTTTTTTATAATTTTACTTTCACCCTTACGGAGTTACGGTCAATATATTTTTTATAATTTATAAACTGAGTCACATAAAACTAAAAACCTACTCCCTCCTACTATTAGTTTTAGATGACGTTTTGCTAATTTGCTAATGAGCATTTTAGTTCACGTTTTGTAAATTCATTACTCTTCTTTATTACTTTTTCTTTTTGACTAATCATTTATTAGATCTTATTCTCTTGCGATTGGTTTATTAACATTGTTTTCCATGCATATATTGTGTTACTTTTTAAATTTTTAATGCTATTACTCATTAATTAATGAGGTAATTATGATCCCAGCACACTTTTCTTAATATATGTGAATGAGATAAAACATCAACTAAATCTGATATGAGGGAGTATAAATGATACATCAATAATTATACATGCACTCGAATCTGATAGTGCACGAGCCATTTTATTATGTAACATCAAATTTAATAGGGCTAAATATCATATTTCCGATTTCTGGAATCTCAATCAACTAGTGGGAGAATTGAAAAATGAAAAACCGTGAATATTTGGAGCCAATGCCATTTCCGTTTAAATTCGTGGTGGGAATTTGTGAGATGACATGAATGGGACGGAGTTGTGGACTGGAGAGATTTACAGCCGCAAACTCTGAAAAGGGGACTAAAATTTGCCAACACCACACAACCGGCATACCTTAATCCCATAAATTCCTCACCACTCATTTCACTTCAAATCCCCAATCAATTCTTAATCAATTGAAATTTCAAAACCCCCAATTCCCATTCACACTACCACCACCAAAAAAATGGCGGAATCAGTCTTCTCACAGCTACCAGACGACGTCGTCCTCAACATCCTCGACAGGGTTGAACACGATCCCCGGATCTGGTCGAATCTCGCCTGTGTCTCCACCCGATTCGCTTCTTTGATCCGCACCGTTTGTTTCCGATCCAAATGCATCAAAACTATCCCCGCCGTTGTTTCCGATCTGGTGGTCGCTCCCGACGGTGATCCGCCGGGAGGATGGTCGGCGCTGTTCAAGCTCGCCGTCTGCTGTCCAGGTCTATCTCATTCCGGTGTGTTGCTTGAGAACTCTGATTTCGGGCTCGAGCGTGACATCGGGCCGGATGAGGGTTTCGAGGTGAGTTCTGGTAGTAGTAGTTTTAATGATAACGATAAAGATAAATATAAAACTGCTTCTTCTAGCCAAGAGGCGCCGGTTATTGTTGATGGAGGTGGAGGTGAGGGAGTGTGGTCTCTGTATGATGATTTGTTTTATGATACATTGTATAATGATTCTGAAGTGATGCCTGAAACTCAGCCCGAAGTTAGGGAGAAAAAGAAAGCTAAAGTTGGTGATATGGCCTGTCAAAATAAGCAGAAGGCTGGTAGGCCTTTGAGGTCACATTTGGCAACGGGTAATTGGAGTTTGAGCAGGGAGCAAGGTAATAAGTTGTTAGCTAGCCGATTTAAGGGCGACTGTTTGTACATTTGTGATTGGCCTGGGTGTCTCCATGATGAGGAGAGGAGGAATTATATGTTGTTTAGAGGGGTTTTCAAGAATTTCAAGCAGTCTAGGGTTTGGAGGACCCTTAATGAAGGGGATAAGAAAATTGTCGAATTGAACTGCGAGTTTTGTGCGTCAAACAGGACGTGGGACTTGCATTCTTCGTTTTGTTTGAGGAGGTATTTCGGTTATCATGATGACGGGGAGCCGGTTGTGAGGGCGTATGTGTGTGAGAATGGTCATGTTGCCGGAGCTTGGACTGATTGGCCGCTGTACACTTAGATTGGTATGCCTCGCCTCTACTAATTTGGTGGATCTGTTTGTTTGTTGTGCTTTACTGGCAGTGTTTATGTGGGAGTGTTTTAGACCTCAATTCTTGCTCCATTTGTATTTCTGCTTTACTTCTCCAATTGATTACTTGAGCAAGATTTAAGCTCTGGTGTAATGATCCTTGGCCACACCTTGTATAATTCAGTGACCATGTTGAGAATTTGGTTTAACATAGAAATGGTTTCTGAATGTTTGGATGTTGATTCTTGCTCCATTGTAAACATTTGTATTATTACCTATGTATTCTTACCCAAGTACTAGTATGCATTTATGGCTTTGTTGAATTCATATTTGCATTACTTCATATCTAATTAATTCAGTGACTATGTTTAGATGTATTGTGATGGCTTGAGGGGGATATGTGTTGATCCAGATTCCAGTCATTATCCACCTATGGCATCATCATCTTACACTGAATCTGTGTTGGCTTCTTGACCCCTGTGTTAGTCGTTTATAACATAAAGGCTTAAAACATACTGTCTTTAAACTGAAGTAAGATACTCATCAGGCCCAATCATTATTTACGTTTGTTTTGTTTGTTTTGTTGAATTTTTTTAATTCACTCATTTGTACTCCTAAACTATAACAAAAAATGCAAAAAAATCATTTATGAATTTATATTATACTGTCTATACTTTTATAATATAATTTCATTAATTATATTTTTAATGTGATTTGGGATTTATTCGAAGTCAAACAGGGCTAAGAAAAGGTCAACAAAACAAACATAAATAATTCACTAGGGCCGAATTCAATTGAATGTCTCCTTCAACACAGCTTCATTACTAAACTTTAGATTGGTTCCTCTGTTTTAATGCTTGTCGAATGTAACAAACTTGCGAAATCGTATATAAACCGGATCTCCTATTTTATTCTTCTCCTTCTCTAACGTTAGGCTAGAACTATTATGATTCTGTACAATTCTGATTTAAAAAGCATATTAATACTAAATTATTAATCAAGAAATATAAATGAAACCAAAGAAACTTGCGCCTCCTCCTGTGAGAGTTTATCCAGAAAATGAAATCAAACAGAAGATGAAACAAAGGCTCCTCCTCTGTTTCATTTTGCGAAATTAACAGCCCTTCGAGACGGCAATTGATAATTCGTCGGTTGATCTTTACAATAAAAGAGGTCTGTGTTTAGTCTTGACGCTAGTGTCCATTGATTGAGACGGGGAGAGTGATCATCAAATTATATGTGGTTCGTAAGCTGAGCATCTTTTTGTCACAATATTGTATTTGTCTAGTTCTTTGTTTAATATTTGTACTTGTATACCTGAACCTGATGATTAGCAGTACTTGTCCAGAATAAGAAAGAATAATATGGTTATTAGTAGTGTGCTTATTAAAACATTTTCTTGTTTACTTTTTCTCTGGATACAATTAGCGCTTGGAGTTGACCGATACAGCAAAGCTGATTTTCCGGCCGATTTTGTCTTTGGTTCCGGCACTTCAGCTTATCAAGTCAGTCTTACTCTCTTTCGATCTATCTTGCTTTGTATTTCTGTATGTTTTCCTTGTTAGCCCTAAGTAGCTTGTGTAAACGAAATGTTCTCTGAAGTTGGTTTCTTACGATCGATTTCATGGGATTTTTAAACATATTTTGTCTTGAGAAATATTATCTGCTGTATTCCTTTTCGGAAACTGAGTCTGACTTGAAGCAAGCTTCCTTGGAAGTTGATTGTCATGGACTCATGGCATAGCAAATGAACAGACATGCCGAGAAAGTTTCAATGATTAATTAAGATTCATAGTTTCTCTACTCCTTGTTCTCTCACTATTGACACATGTCTGAAATGTTATGTTAAAGTTTATGCAATTTTATTCTCCGATGAAACAAAAAGTACGAGGGAGCTGCATTTCAGGATGGAAGAACTCCAAGCATATGGGATACCTATGCTCACTCCGGTGTGTTATTTATTTTCTTCCATGTCTTTCACCTCCAACTTTACATGGTTCTTTGGTTAATCAGTGATGATGATTTGTTATCTGTGTGATGCACTAATACTTAGTAAACTATATTACAGGCCGTATAAATGGAGCCACTGGAGACATCACATGTGATGGATATCACAAATACAAGGTGCATGTCAGCTGAGATTTTGAATTGAACTTAACCTTTGCTTGTGCCTGCACTATGATCCTTTCGTTATTGTTGGAGGTGCAATGATAATTTTACGGTCGTATCCATGCCCTCAGTGGTTTGAGCATTGTTTTTTAATGGTTTGGCAGATAGATATCTTGCTACTGTAAGGCTTAAATTGCTCTCTAAGAATGTTGTTTCTGTCCAATACATGTTGGTGAATGAAGGGTTTCCTCCGGACAGCCAGTGTAAAACTTTGTTCCAATATCATCAGCCCAACCCCCCCCCCCCCACCCCATCCCTATTTGTCCAGTATTAATCAGTTATTGGTGTTGATGATTCCTTCCTGTTTGAGTTCTTGTGCAACTCAACTAGACGAACATTATTTTGTCAAACTCTTTCATCTGCTTGAGATGTATGGGATTGGATTTCCTTTCAAGTCTCATGGGCAAAGAGAGATATGGTTCTCGTAGTTGTGTCTCACACACGAACAGAAAAAATTGTCACGCAATTGTACAGTTATATTTTCCGGAAGTGAATGATATTTGCACCCAGCTATTTTCCCCGTTTAGTGCTCAATTAAGCATACTATGTGTGCAGGAAGATATAAAACTAATGTCTGAAATGGGATTGGAGGCTTTTAGATTCTCTATATCATGGTCAAGACTGATTCCAAGTATGTTTTCCTACATTCATAAGGCTAAACGAGATAATGTTGCTGCAGGTTTATAACTTTTACTGATACTGCGTTTGGTGTCTTGCAGATGGAAGAGGAGATATAAATAAATTGGGGTTGCACTACTACAATGATTTCATAAATGAACTTATTAGCCATGGTCAGTTACATTTTCAAAATTTTGCTCATAAAAGTTTCAACTGGTTCGCCTTCAACTGCAAATAGTTGCTGATTTTATCATGTAGGTATCCAACCACATGTTACTTTATTTCACTTCGATTCACCACAAGCGCTTGAAGATGAGTATGGTGGATGGCTTAGTAGAAAAATTGTGTACGATCTTACTTTGGTATTAACTGGAATGCATTATGTGATGAAGAAGCAAAACTGGACTCAACAAGCCAACATACACTGAATTATGTCTTTGTGGCTGCAGGAAGGACTTCACTGTATACGCAGGTGTGTGTTTCAAGGAATTTGGGGACAGAGTCTTGTACTGGACGACTGTCAATGAGGCCAATATATATGCTATGGGTGGCTATGACATGGGTATCACTCCACCGGGCCGCTCTTGGATGTCAGCTCCCAATGAAAATTCCTCTGCGGAACCATATATTGTGGGGCATAATATATTGCTTGCTCATTCAGCTACTGCAAGGCTTTATAAGAATAAATATCAGGTACTGATTGTTTATTATTGTTTTGCTTTATACCTAAATTACTCGATGGTCTCTGTTTATAAACTCATACTCACCAGTTAAGGAATAAGGGTCCAGTTGTTCTCTTGGGGAATTTCGAGCTTTGTTTTATTCCATGCATGTAATGAAGTGTTATTTGGTATTGCGGATTGTAGCCAGTCAGCTAACTCTGGATTCGAGTTGCATTTCACTCCTAATCACAACTCAGCCATTGGTTCTTCAACCCCGTTGTTTGTTAAGGCAGCCAAATCTGTCATTGTTTGTTTATCTTGATTGGTACTCCATAAGTTCTTTTAGAATTCGTGATGGAAGAGTAAAATGTTCAATGCAGGCCATTCAAAAAGGTTACATTGGACTTAGCATAGATGGTATATGGATTGTTCCAAATACCAATTCGAGTGAAGATGTGATAGCAGCGCACAGAGCCAATGATTTTTATACTGGTTGGTAAGCAGCATCTCAGAATCTTGTTATTGCATCTTTTCTTCATGCAGTTCACATGCATATTCCCTTTTATCAGCTACTGAATCAGCATTCTTCCTACTAACTATTGCAGGCTACTCAATCCCCTAATTTTCGGAGACTATCCTGAAATAGTCAAGATAAACGCACAGGGAAGAATCCCAGTCTTTGCCAAAAATGAGTCACTGCAAATAAAGGGTTCGATTGATTTCTTAGGGCTGAACCACTACTTCATGGCTTTCGCCAAAGACGATTCCAGCATGCTTGAAATCAGTAACAGAGATTTCGTGGCTGATGCAGCAGTAGAACTCTTTTGTATGTACTTATTTTTATTAGTTGATTCTTTTCAAAATAGTCTAGCTTGTCTGCTTCAAGATTGACCGGCTTGATTCATATCATTTACTCATATTTGACCCTATCTGTTTACTAATCACCATAAGATGCATAAACACAGAACCTACCCTTTCTTTCTGCACAAATCAAAGACATGATTTGATGTGTTCATGTGTAGATGTTGATTTTGCCTTCACTCGTATTTCACTTTATTCACGAGCCACTTGATTAACTATGAAACCAATTCAAGAAAGCCTAAAAGTTGAGATTGTTATATCTCTGTTCACTTGTTGTGAACTTAGTTTTGTCAGGCACACTCAGTCACTGCATTTCTCTTCTCACCAGTTTCCCAGAACTTCAATCTCTGTGTGAATCCATAAAATTCTTCGAAACAAAGTTGTGAAATTTCCACTCTTATTTATGGGAATTTATTATTGTTTTACATGATAGAAAGTATAGAATTTATTATTGTTTTACATGATAGAAAGTATAGAAACTATTGTTATCTTCATTTAATCAATATTCAGCATCCTTGGTTTGTTGCAGTTGAGCAAGGTGACACGCCATCTGATCAGGTAAATGTCGATTCGTGTCTGTCTGATCCTTTATTACATAGGATTCTAATATTTTGTGATCCCATTTGTTTCAGTATCCGATAAGACCATCAGGGCTTTATGAATTGCTGGAATATCTAAAACAGTATTACGGCAACCCCCCTATTTACATACAAGAAATTGGTTCTCATTTCTCCTTGTAGCTACAGCTACCTACTAGATCTTTTCATATAACACAATACCATTTTTATGTCTCGTGCAGTAATGTTCTGTTTGAATTACCTCTAACAGGTCAAAAGACACGACGTAATGGAACTCTGGTGGACACAGCACGGATTGAATATATACATTCTTACGTTGGAGGTGTGCTTGATGCAGTCAAGTAAGCATTACAGACACTTGTTGGCAATTGGCATTCACTCAAATTTTCTTCTTTCTTATTTGAATTACTTCTGAAATGATCTGTTCAGGAACGGATCAAACACAAAGGGATATTTTGCATGGACATTTTTGGACTGTCTGGAGCTATTGGATGGTTATGAGTCTGCGTATGGATTTTACCACGTGGATTTGGATGACAGTCAACTGAAAAGATACCCGAAGCTCTCTGCTGGATGGTACTCTCATTTCTTGAAGGGTGGGATCACCAGCAAAAGTGTAATCTCTGCTCTAAGCAGTAGTTTTCATTCTTCTGCATAGCACAGAGAACAAATTTGATCAGGCAGGATGTTCGTGTTCTACTTAAGTTTATTAGAGTGGAAATAAATATGTACGCGCGTTTAATTGGCACCTGCAATGTGCGAATATAGTCATCATAACGAAGAAGTGATATGGCTGGAGACGGGGATTTGTGTGATCCAGCCATGAGCCACCTATTGCACCATTATCGCACTGAAACTTGTACACGAAATTGGTGTGCAAGCTTATTTCCATGTTCTATAAGTTTGTATTTGGTGCAACCTTCTTATCAGGTGATTTCGCCTCACCAAATTTGACATAACCAATTTTTTTGGTGTATGCCAAAGGAGATGCGACTGATTTGAAAATCTTGGGATTTTCAAAAGAATAAGGTGTCGGCCACTTTAACAGCTACCAATCAACTTTTAATATTTTAATCACTTTATCTATTAATTTTATCGAATACATATATACTAAATAGAGCTTAACAAAATTACCTCACTTTTCCTAGAAGTACAAAATAATTTGGCAAACAGAAGCCATATCTAATCATAACTTAGAAAGGTCATGACTTGTGTGAGAGTTATTTTAGAATTAATTATTCTACGGACCATGTGTATTAAAACTTATGGTTAAAATGACTCATATGACTTGTGTGAATAATTTTAAATGACGATATCTATAACTTACTCATATATGGGTACATGGAAGAATCTCCCTACGTGCATGTATGATGTATGAAGTGTAACATTTTATAAATTGATGGGTGTTGGTGTAAAGCTCTCATTTAAGAAACAGGGAAGGAAACCAAGAACCTAAAATTAGAGATGATGATGAGCTGCAGTACTCCATTGACCTTTTGGGAATATATACTCCATGAATCAAATTCAAGCAATGATGATTGATGAGGGAATATATGCATTTCCATGGCATGTCTGTCTTTACACATTACTACAAAAGGTATGGTCATGACGCTTTCCTTTTGGTGGTCCATCAGCTTGTTGTCCATTTCTGGAATCTGGGATTGATTGAACATGTGGTTCGTGTGCTCAGCAACTTTTTGTCACTTTAGCTTTTTTTTTTTTTTTTTTTTTTTAATTATTATTGTTATTATTATTATTTATTTTTTGTGTGTGTGTGTGGCAGTGGTACTTAGTACTATAACAATTGCATTTTGAATAGATAGATGATGATAAGCTGTTGAAGATGAAGAATATTTTTGTTACTAGGAGTTTTATTTTAACAACATTTTATCATTCTCTTTTTCTTCTGTGGACTACACAATCAGCTCTTGGAGTTGATCAATACAGCAGAGCTGATTTTCCAGCTGAATTCGTGTTTGGCTCCGGTACCTCAGCTTATCAAGTAATTTATGTTCTACCGTCTATCTTTGTTTTATTAATTGTTCGCTTATGTAAATTGAGACCAAAATTAGACATCCATTGCCTGAAGGCTGAAACGTTTGAGTTGTTCGTAACATTATTTATGCAAATTTATTCACTGATGGAACCAAAAGTACGAGGGAGCTGCATTTGAGGATGGAAGAACTCCAACCATCTGGGATACCTTTGCTCATTCTGGTTCGTTATTTATTTTCTGCAGATGCATCATGTTCTTTTGCTTAATAAGTGATGATCGATTATGTGTTAAAGCATATAATTAGTCACACTATACTACAGGCCGTACAAATGGAGCAAATGGAGACGTTACATGTGATGGATATCACAAGTACAAGGTGTATGCTATACTCGGCTATAAAAATATCTGCATCAAGTTATTTGCATCATTTAGTGCTCAATTAAGTATGCTATTTGTGCAGGAAGATATAAGACTAATGTCTGACATGGGATTGGAGGCTTTTAGATTCTCTATATCATGGTCAAGACTGATTCCAAGTATGTTTTCCTGCATTCATAAGCCCAAACGAGACGATATGTTGCTGCAAGTTTATAGCTTCCTTACTGATAGATCGTTAACGTTTTCTTTCTTGCAGATGGAAGAGGAGATATAAATAAATTGGGGTTGCAATACTACAACGATTTCATAAATGCACTTATTAGCCATGGTCAGTTTGCATTTCAATTTTGCTCATATGAATTCCTTGCAGTTTACTTTCAAGTTCAACTACTTCAAAATATTTATCTTCTTGATTGCATTTGAACTAATATAACCATGCAGGTATCCAGCCACATGTTTCTTTGTATCACTTCGATACGCCACAAGCGCTTGAAGATGAGTATGGTGGATGGCTTAGTAGAAAAATTGTGTACGGTTTGATACTTTTTTATGTTAACTGGAATGAATTGTGTTGATGAAGAACAAAACCAGACTATATATTGAAGTATTTGTTTGACTGTACGTAGGAAGGACTTCACTGAATACGCTGACATTTGTTTCAAGGAATTTGGGGACAGAGTCTTGTACTGGACCACTGTCAATGAGGCCAATGTATGTGCTTTTGCCGGCTATGATCAGGGATATCTTCCTCCTGGACGCTCTTCGTCATTACCAGAAGGAAATTCCTCTACAGAACCATATATTGTGGGGCATAATATGTTGCTCGCGCATTCAGCTACTGCAAGACTCTACAAAAATAAATATAAGGTTTATTGCTTGATGTTTCATATTTACAGTATACTTTCTCTAAGTGGTAGTCTCGATTTCTATAAAATGGTAAGAAAAGGTTCAGTTGTTCTGGACAGGGAGTTTCGAACTTTAATCTACTCCTGTAAATTATAGACTAAGTTAACCTAAACAAGTTCGGTTGTGCATCTATTTGTGTGATCAAAGCATGTTAAATCTTTAACTTCCTGGAATTTACTGCCATTTGTTTTTCTTGATTGGATTTGGAACTCCGGAAGTTCTTTCAACTAATGTGACGAAATATCCAATATGTAGGCCATTCAGAAAGGTTATGTGGGATTTAACATCAATGGTGTATGGACTGGTCCCTACACCAATTCGAGTGAAAATGTGATAGCAGCACAGAGAGCTAGCGATTTTTTAACTGGATGGTAAGCAGCATCTTGAATCTTGTAATTGCATCTTTGATTCATGCACTCCACTGAATAGGCATTCAATTCTTCCTAATAACTGTTGCAACTTGCAGGTTACTTGATCCCCTAATTTACGGGGACTATCCTGAAATTGTTAAGATAAACTCACAGGGAAGACTACCAGCCTTCACCAAGAAAGAGTCGTATCAAATGAAGGGTTCGCTTGACTTTTTAGGATTGAATCACTACTTTATTGCTCTCGCCATTGACAATTCCAGCATGCTGGAAGACAGCAACAGGGACTTCTTTTCTGATATGGCCGTAAAACTCATCTGTATGTCTTCCATGATTTACAATTGAGTTCTTTTACGAAACATGGAACATACTCCTGTATCTTTCCGAAAAAATTGAAGACATAATTTCACTAGTACAGACATATTTTTTCCTGAATTCACATTTCACTTTACTAGCGAAGTCACTGCAATTTCGGACAAGCCATAATTTATTTGAACAAGTAGAGATTTCTATACCTCCGCTGCACTTGTTGTTGAGCTCAGTTTTGTCAGGCACATTAACTCAGTCACTTCATTTGTGTTCACCTGTTTCTCAGAGTTTTCTGTGTGAGTCTATAAATTCTTAGAAACAAAGCTTGAAAATCGCTTCTTTTTTTAGTAGGGAGATATATGTTGTGATTCCATGACTTTTTATCGGTATTTAATAAGAACAGTTATGATTACTCACCTTCTTTGGTTTCATGCAGACAAGAATCGTGACCCGCCAGATCAGGTAAAATGAATAGCTTTATAATGTATGTATAAGTCGATTGCTGTCTGTCTGATACTTCATTACAACGAACTCTAATTGTTTGCGATTTGATCTGCTTCAGCTTCCAGTTAGTCCATTGGGGCTTTATAACATGCTGGGATATCTAAAACAGCATTATGGCGATCTCCCTATTTATGTACATGAAAATGGTTCTACTTCTTCCCTGGCCTGCCGTTCCCTATTCTTTTCATGTAACGCGATCAGTACCAATTTTTATGGCTCTGTGCTTTAATGTTCCATTTGATTTGTATATGTTGAAAGGTCAAAGTATACGACGAAATGGAACTCTGATGGACACACCACGAATTGAATATATACATTCTTACATCGGAAGCTTGCTGGATGCTGTAAGGTAAGCATATTACACATTTTGGCATGAACATGCGCACTCTTATCCATTACTAATATTTTCTTCTTTTGGATTTGTAAAAATACATGTTTCTTCTGTAATGATCTGTTCAGGGATGGATCAAACACAAAGGGATATTTTGCATGGACATTGTTTGACTGTTTTGAGCTATTGGATGGCTACAAGTCAGGGTTTGGCTTTTACTACGTAGATTTGGATGACAGTGAACTGACAAGACATCCGAAGCTCTCTGCAGAATGGTACTCTTACTTCTTGAAGGGTGGAAACACCAGCAGGAGTATAATCACTGATCTAAGCAGCAGTTTTCGTTATTCCACTTAGTTTACAACATGAAATCGGCTCTTTTTTTTTTTTTCGGCGTTAAACCAAGTGACTACTGCACATTATGATCCCAAATTTGATACTTGTGCTTGTGCAGCAGGCTTGTTAATTGTTGAAAAGTTTGTGGCAAACTTGTATGCCTGTTGTTTATGTCAATTGTGTTTTTTTTTTCCTTAGTCTATAGGAGTATAATTTCTCCATATCTAATCATGATAACATCAACACTCAGTATAGTAATAAAAGAAATCATGATTTGGCGCAATTCTTAATTTTCTAGCTAGTGGGTGAATGGTCAAAGTATCACTTTTGTAGTGGTTTAACTTTGTTAACATGATCAGTCAAACGGAACAAAAAATACTAAAATGTGTGTATTGTATTCTTTAACACACTTGCATGAAATGAACACATAATACATAACTGTTTTAATTAAACACTTTGTCCTATATAAATTTTACATTTTCTTTCTTTTAGAAATAGTTAAACATCACCGTAAACTCTACTCTCTCCGTCTCTAAATTTTCATTATCTAATTTTGTTATATATTTTCCATTACAATTTAAAATTAATTTGTAGTCAAAATTAAAAATTGTTGAACAAGAAAATTAAAAAATAGATAAAAATTTCTAGAACGGAGATAGTAAGATATTTTTCTCATCTACGAATTGAAATTTTAATCCATCATTCCACTTTTGAAAGTATTTTCTCTCACACAATAAACTAAACTCAAAGAGAGTACTGTACTCCATGATGAGATTCTATGTACTAGCCGTCGACGACCGTCCAATAAAAGCAAGCAATGCTTTTCAAAACTATGTGCTGAATTCAATTTGGTGAGATACTTTTAAGATATTAATGTAACATTTTGTAAGAATATACTCCTTCCGAAATCAAGGGCTTTTTTTTATCATTGCACTAAAGATTCGTGCATGATATTTGCTTCCGACAGTGGCTTTTTATACTTTATTTATAGGCTTATAACCTTAAGGGAACCTTAAAGCAATACTACTACAGAGTATTAGTGCTGGGACACATAAAACATTAAAAGAGTTGATTTTTACATCTATATACTTTTCTAATAATATTATTGATTTGTTTTCTTTTTCTCTCTTACAAATTTGCATCAATAAATTTCTAATCAACCTCATTTCAATAATCTCTATACAGAGCAGATAATCACCCATTTTGGAGATCGAACCACTTGATTACGGAGTGTTTCAACTTGCCACTCGGCTACAAAACAATTTGACATGTAATTTATATAAGCTCAAAATCATATACACTAGTTAAACATGTATAGTGCAGAGAGTTGATTTTTGTCTTTACATGACCAAAATGCCCCTACATGATCAATTCTTGAAATCCATGTGTGTGGTCTAACATTTAATGCAGAGTAACCGATATAATTCATATTAATTGGACAATAGGAGTTGGGTTGGTGAACGGATAGGATAGGTGCAGGGTTCGATTTCCAACGGAGACATAAGACGGTTTATGTATGGAGATATAATGTGGTATATGATATTTGCATAATTGTACTGTAGTAGTTGTAATATTTGTCGTTTTAATAAAATAATTAATTGGTCAATATGCAAAAATAAAATAGAGCATGATGCCCCCCTAAATCAATTACAAATTGTTTATGTAACTTTTGTAACAAGTTTTATCATTTATGACACTCTTACATATTCAAATTTTGATGAGGTACCGATTAATTATCAATTTAGAGATGTTAATTTTAAAAGGGAATGAGATTGAAATATTGAATACTAACTAAATTAGAGAAATTGATATCTTTAAAAAAAAAAGGAATTAGAGAAATTGAAGTTTTGTTCCGGTGGTGATTCACAATTTGATCAAATTTAAAATTAGTTTCAAATTGGAAGAGGGGATATGGGCATGAGTGCCAAAACATAGGAGTACTTCACTTCACCGATTTTTGGCCGCCAAAATTTGACTTTCGTCATTTTCTTGCGTCATACTGACGGGGTTCATTACAGTAGAAGTTCTTGATAAGCATGCATGACTATTCCAGGTGTCCAAAGTCCAAACACCAAAAAATGCATGTCTGGGAAAAAAACGTTCAATAATAAAATCATGAATTATATATTTCAATGAAAATCTATTTTAATACACACACTGAATTGATGCTGCTATACGGAGTATAAGTTTTACTTTGACACTCTTTAATGTAAGACTTTTATCTGAATGTTTCTGATTTTAAGTAAAATTCATAGCGTAATAATACTCGAATAAATGGATTTTTGTTTTCCATTTTCACAAGTACTAATTGTAATGACTTTTCCCTTGTGAATTGACGGAGTTACTCATAAATGCTAATACCACATACCAATACATAATTCTTTCTACCGCTCATCTTCACTTGTGTAGTATTATCTAGAAAAGTATTTTATTTGTATGAGTATTATATTATATTAGGAACCGCGTCATACGCTACGCGTGTGAAGCGTAATCTTGTAAAACATTATTGTTTTATTAAATAATATATTAAAATAAATTGAGTGAATATATAATCTTCGTAATAAAAAAATAACTAATTGAGTAACTAAACTTAATATAAATGGTGTGCTATAAATGTATATAGTTTTTGTAGTTATGCAATTAATAGTTTTGAATTGAACTATATTAGACATACGAACAGTATTCTTCCGATGAGTTAAGAACCATCAGATATATCTCTAGACTTTGGAAACATTCAACTTCAAAATCTGCAATGTATCTTTTTTCGCATGTTAATTGGTGTTTTTCATCAGTTGAATATATTGTCAAGTGCTTCATATAAACATTCTATTTTCATCATATGATGTTTTTAGTTATTTTATCGTATGATTTAAGAATACTTTAAGGTCAAAATGACCATCGAAAAAGTCAACAAAATCAAGTGTTATATTTATTACTGGACGGAGGAAGTATATCTTTTTTATAAGAATATATCATGGTTATTTTTAAAATTAAGTATAATACGTCATACAACTTTATGTTAAAAATAAAAATTTAAGAAGAGAATAAATAAAAAAGAAAAAAATTACGTCACTAAGATTCGAACCCAACACTTCAACTAAAATAATGATACAAATAATAGAGAAAAATCACGCCAACAAGATTCGAACCAAACGCCTTCAATAAAAAAAAAATAATGGAGAAAAATCACGCCAACAGGATTCGAACCCTACATATTTTAATTAACTAATAACACATCTACGCACCAGATTGAAATTGGATAAGCAAGATCAACGGATTAAAATTGATCGGTAAGTCAATCAATTTGGTAAATCAACCGAGTTAGTATATTAATTTAATTATGGTTCTATCTAAACTTATAAACTTATGAGTATCATCATCATTTGATGTAATTTTGATTTTTGAGTCACGTTCCAATGTAAATAATCACCTCCATTCATCACGATTCATGAATAGGAAAACATTTATGATAAGTGTGCAAAGTATTAAAGTCACTTTTAAGTAAATAAATATAAAAATGGAAAACAAACCAATTACCTTATCTTAATTTGGAAAAGTTCAAATTCAATAAAAAAGTGGCCTAAATAGTATATTAATCATCAAACACCCACTTTTTTGTTAAGTGGTAAAGTTGGTGAAGATAAAGAAATGTTGACTAATTAATTAACAAAATTATTTTATTACCGCGTAATTAATCAAGCTTCCAAAAATGAATGATCTCACAATTCTCAAGTCTGAACGAAATGAAAAATCTCCCATTTACAGGTGAATGGATTACAGCGTTCACAAGACATTACGTGCAAGCTACGACATATCAGATTCATTATGAATACACACTTACTAAATAAAATATAATATATAAAATCAAAAGATACATTTACTTTCCTTTATCTTGTTTTGTTATAATAATAAATTAGGAGTAACGCATTAGCAAAAATTCCTAATTTAGTGTGATTAGTAGTAGAGTAATGATTTAGGTGGAACATAGTTCTTGCATTTTCCCATTTTTCTAGTTTCTACCAGTCGGGACGGAAATTTAAAGTTAACTTGTCCAGTCAGATGCTATATCTACGGCAAAGTAAAAATGAAGGATTTGGTATACTGTTAAAGGTAATAAATATATATGCACATACTGTCTATATAACGGATTCTATCTCTGTCTATAAAACGGATTTTCTTTCCTTTCCATTGATACAGACAGACAAAACCGACAAAAAAAAAAAGAAGAGATTTTTAGTTTAATGTAAGAGTAAAGATGAAGTTCTGTAAGAAATACGAGGAGTACATGCAATTGCAGGGCCAGCAAAAGAAGAAATTGCCGGCCGTTGGTTTCAAGAACCTTAAGAAAACCTTGAAAAGATGCCGGAAACAGCCCTCAACAAGAATTGTCTTTGATAATCAAGCTGATGAGACTGATAATCGAATGGTCTCTCATCACCCTTCTACCTGCTCGACGTATTGCCAAGGTCAATTTTACTTCCTTGCATCATTTCTTACACTGTAGTATAATTTTAGTGGTTTTTGAGTATTTTTATTTTTATTTTTTTCGGTTCTTTAAATTTTAGTGGTGTATGTATGGATGCTATGCGAATTTTGTGAATTTGGGGTTGGTTAAAGGCTTAGGACTAATGATCAAATTCACATGGATAAAAATGCAACCTTTTAGGACTAATGATTAAATTCATATTCATGAGCTGAAACATGGAGCTTTTGCTTTTGCGCAGATTTTAAATCATGAATTTGATTGTTATTTTCACGCAGTTACGCTGATTCTGGTGATTCTTTGTATCATTAGCTACTAACTCGTGGTGAATGGAATCTTTACGTTTAATAGAGTCTATTATCAATAATTTGAAGTCATTACAATTTACAGCTGAGGCTCCTTAGATGTAGAACTAGTACCTTTGTATTGTTACATTAATCCAATGAAGGATTCGAATTTTAAAGTCTGTAACATAATTTCAACATCACAGGCTTTACAGCTGAGGTTCTTAGGTGTAGAACTAGTACCGTTGTGTTATTACACTGATCGAATCAATGATTCGAGTTTTTTACCTGGATGCTGCAGTTTGTGATGGGACATTTTTCCTTCACTTCTGAAGGAAATGTCTGCTGTGGTTGATTTTTTCAACGAAAGAGCCCAACAATTGCTCGAGGTTCACCTGGCATCAGGTTTCAACAAGTGTTTTATCTGGTTTAAAGAAAAGGTACAAGGAAATCATGTTGAATTGGTTCGAGAAGGCAGGGACCTGGTTACTTACGCCATTATAAATGCCATTGCCATGCGTAAAATACTTAAGAAATATGATAAGGTAATTACATACTACTAAGTCAAGAACATGCAAAGATATGTAAATTCCTTTTATTCTTGTATTTAGAGATTCCAAATTCATTTTCTATTGCAGATTCATTATTCTAAGCAAGGCCAGGCTTTCAAATCTCAAGCTCAAAGCATGCACCTTGAGATCCTTCAGTCGCCGTGGCTTTGTGAACTAATGGCTTTTCATTTGAATCTAAGAGAATCCAAAGTTAACTCAAGTGATTATTCTGATCTTTTCAGAGGGTGCTCTCTCAGTTTCAGCGATGGAAAACCATCCCTGTGTTGTGAGCTCTTTGATTTAGTAAAACTTGATATTCAGTTGACATGTTCTATATGCCTGGTAAGTAAGTGTATTATGCTCGTTTCCTTACCATTTAGTGATTAAGATAATTATTACTTGTAGCTCTTCTAATTGCTTTTTCTATATAAAAAGGACCTATGGTATGCTTATACAGTCAGTTAAATATGAAATTGTATTATATGGTGTCCATTTTAGAAGACTGGATTCAGATTGTATGTGCGGAAAAATCAGGAATTCCTCCAAAGCACTGGTGAGATTTTCTTGGAGCAAGTAGCGTAATGAAGATTACTCTAGCCAACATATATAGTAAAAGCTCTGAAGTACGAGGAGAAATATGTAACTCAATGCTTCCTTCTCAAGTGTTTCTAGGAAAATGGAGATGTATAAGCCAAAACATAAAATGAAATGGAGTAGTAACTTTTATTTAGTTGTTCCGTTTGGGCCGCTGAATGTCTGATCAGAAACTCGTATGTTTACATTCTGTGTGATTGTTTTTTCAGGAGACATTGTTTGATCCAGTTTCATTGAAGTGTGGTCACATCTTTTGCTACCTTTGTGCATGCAAAGCTGGTTCAGTGACCATAGTGGATGGTGTGCAGGCAGCAGACCACAAAGAGAAATGCCCAATATGCCGAGAGGTATAATATTGCTGTTTGCTTACGTACTCTCTACATTCCAGAATTTCACCGTCTTTATTACTATATGTGTAATGCTTTTTATAGTTACCCCGCAATTCCTATTTATTCATTTACTTTTATAAAGAGGGTTTGTAACAAATGATGGCTTTTCATTCCAGTGTGGAGTATATGAAACAGCTGTGCATCTGGAAGAGCTGCATATTCTATTAAGCCGAAGGTAAATCTTTTGTATAATTGATTCCAAGCTCACTGGCCTTTATTCCAAGCTGGTTTACTAGTTCTTTTTGCACTAACTGGTGGTATATTTGAGCAGTTGTCCAGAGTACTGGGAGGAAAGACGCAAGTATGAAAAAGCAGAGAGAATTAAGCAGACAAAGCAATATTGGGAATCACAGAGTCGCTTATTCATGGGCGCTTAAGAAGAAATATGTGCGCAAATTATCTTCCAATTTTCTATTGTCATAACTTATTTTCCCCTAGTTGAGATGCTGATTCTTTACATGTTTCTTTTTTTTCTTTCTTCGTGAAGATATGGGAGTGAAAGTCAGTACTGTAAAATATTTGTTCTATGACCATCACTGCTTGCTGCTGCAAGCACTTTGTCATTCTGGCTTCTTTTGTTTGTGGTTGTCCTGAATCCTGGCTAGTTTCGAAGTCTTATGTTTTCCATATTGGACTATTGGGGGTGGAGTAATGGATGTTCGAGAGCATTTGATAAACTCGTATATCCATGTCGGTGATATTGAACTGATATCTTCGTTTGGATGGTCCATCAGTCCCAGTCATATATATCTATAGGGCTATGTATGAGCAGAGATATTCGTATGTGCATGTCATTTTTCTCATCTTGATGGTAACTTTGCATGATTGTGATTTGCGATTTTCCCCCGAATGCTTGTATAGCTGTGCAAACGGCCTTGAAAAAAGTAAGAGCCTGTAGGATAAGCCTATCCGTAAGAGTCTTAAGTCCCAGAGTTTTTTTTTTTTTTGAAACGGTAATTTTATTATTATTATTAAATAAAACAAAACGAGCATAATAAATACAAAGAACCAGAGTTGGCCGGGCTTCCTACATGAGCGGGCGAGTATCTTCTCAAAACGAGCCAATGATTTCTCAGCGATAGAACTGAAGTGGAATTGCGCACTTATGGTATAAGTATAGCAGTTGTGTGTCTCAACATCCTATTATTAATTAATATGAGTAATGGTTGAGTTTTATCCGATGTTACATTTGCACAAGCACCTATTATTCACATTTCCATGTGAAATCCACATCAAATACGAGTAGTGGGTATAAAGGTCGAAATTGTAAACAAACCATCAATGAATTTGTGTGCATTTGCAGTAGTTCTCCAACAACAACAAAAGTTGTATAATTAAAGATTACGTACTCTAATAATGTATACGAATATTAACTACTTATTACACAATATTTTAACTACTTATAAATGATTATTAACTAAAATTGAATACCAATATTTTATAATTTTTTTATGAATAAATTATACTTTTAATACCTATATAAGTAATATTAAAAAAAAAAGAAGGTACGTGAATAAAGAATTTAATTTAAAAATTACTAGTGTATTGTATACATGGTATTTTACCATATTTAAGCATGAGCAGTCTTAATATGTGTAGGAAAGTTGTCCTAATACTTATATCCATATTATGGAAACTAGTAGTAGTACTTAATAACTCGGGGGACCGTCCGTTGAGCGTATAAATCTCAGGAATCGAAAGAACAGGAAACACTGAATGAATCTCAATATTTTCCGGGTGCAACATACATACAGATCACCGTAACAAACTGAGGAAGACATAAATTTGAGTTTCTACCTGTCACTAAGGCCGTTCTTTTTTGTCATAAAATATATACACCCCTCAGAATAGGCATACACATTATTACATCACCCTGTTTCTTCGACTACTACGTGCCTTCTTCCCAACAGAACAGCAGCCATTAATGCTGCCTTGTACTTGACCCAATTGCATTGCCCTGGGGAAAGTAACCATAACGGAACAGTCTTTTTTTTTTTCTATTCCCAAGGCTTCCTGGTTTGTTATTCATAAACTAAACGGCCGGAAGAAAAACACCAACCCAGATTTACAGAGAATTTACAAATAAAAGACATAAAGGTCGGTCTAGTCTTTTGGGTAAAGGATTTTAAATTTACATAATAACAAAGACAAAAAGGTAGGTCGGTCGATAAGATAAGATAAGATGAAATTCTGCAAGAAGTATGAGGAGTATATGGAGGAGCAGAAACAGGGGCATGGCCCTAACAAATTGCCCACTGTGGGTTTCAAGAATTTGAAGAAGACGTTAAAAAGATGCAGGAGACATGGAGGTGGAGGGCAAGTTGATGGTGATGATTCTGTCGATAACACCAAGCCCACCACCTGTTCCCAACATTGCCCAGGTGATTTATATACTTATATGACCCCTAGCTGCAATTTACAACCAAATACATCCATGGATAGGATAGTGATCGACATATCGACTCTATGATGAGAAAATCTCCGGGTATCAAACCCAAATAATTAAAATTATACGGCCTCAGATTTTCTCTTCTGTCTTATTAGGAGAATGAGAATGTGCATCTGCATTTACATTTAGTGCTGTCTATGACTATTTCTCAATTGTGGTTGCTACTTTGTCTTTTCTCTTCTGCTGCAATGTTGTGTCTTTTTTTTTATGTTACGCGTTTCCAATCCTTATTATTATTTGCTGCATGCGTAAAGAATTCTGTTGGAATTTAGAAAAAATATGGATTTGTCCTGTCTCTTGAGGAAGATTCGATGAAGCTAGGGAAAAAGTGTATTCAGTGTTCTAGTTTTTATGCAAATTGTTGTCATGTTTATTTCAAATTGCTTCTGGGCTAAGGATTATGATTAGCAGGCTTGTTCTAACTTGTTGATCCATGTGCCTGAATAAACAACTAGTGCCAACGCCGTAGTCCTTCGACCCTGGATCAATGTTTTACTTTTACCCATTCATCTATATTGATTTACTTATGATATAAATAAGAAACAGATGTACATGCATCTATGATAAAAGTTTACCCATTCTCTGTCAGAGCTAGTTTATATATTGAACCCCTTCAACCCCATATGCAAAAATAACTTATACTATGTGGTACTGATTTGTAAAAGTAGCACTGTTTGATCTTATGCTTCTTCAGTTTACTAACTGTAATTTACTCTGTAGTCTGCGATGGGATGTTTTTTCCTTCACTTCTAGAGGAAATGTCTGCAGTTGTTGGATTCTTCAATGAAAGGGCCCAGAAATTACTCGAGGTACACTTAGCATCAGGTTTCAGTAAGTGCTATATCTGGTTGAAGTATAAATTAAAAAGAAATCCTCTTATGCTGATTCAACAAGGCAGAGACCTTGTCACATATGCCATTATCAATGCTATTGCCATGCGCAAAATACTGAAGAAATATGATAAGGTAATTATTTTATTTTAAGAACATGAAACAAAAGGGTAGCAATGTTCCCTTTTTTTTTTTTTACTTATATGATAAAAATTGCTCAACATTGCTATTGCAGGTTCACTATTCCAATCAAGGCCGAGCCTTTAAGTCTCAAGCACAAAGCATGCACCTTGAGATCCTTCAATCACCATGGCTCTGTGAACTCATGGCCTTCCACATAAACATGAAAAATTCAAAAGTGAACTCAAGAAATAATCAAGAACTTCTACTCGGGTGCTCACTCAAGTTCCATGATGAAAGGCCTTCTCTTTCCTGTGATCTCTTGGAGTCAATCAAGCTTGATATTGACTTGACTTGTTCTATCTGCTTGGTACGTAAGTTGTTCTCTGAATCATGCCTGTGTGGTCCTCTTCTGCTAATTTTCTTTTTTAATGGAATTGAACAAAAATTTAAGCAACATGAATGCTACAAGGGCGTAACATTATGACTATTAGTAATTCTACATTCAGTTAGGTCAACAGTTGATGCTTGAACTCCCATCTATGAGTTGATTCGTTACATAGAAAACTTACAGGAATCAAGAACTTGGCAACTAGTATTAACTTTTTTTCATCTAAAGGATTATAGGACACCTTTTTGAATTGTAGAGAGGTAACTTGAAGGATCAGTTTGGTTAATTAAGTGTATATATTATTGTATTAGAAAGGTGCCAATGAATCCTAGGAAAACCTATCTCTGAGTTCGTTAAGACCTCAGAGTAGATCATCCCCTCTTTTCCTGAAAATCCTCTTTATTACAGCAAACCTTATTCCACACGTTCTGTCCTCAGTTAGATTCAAAGCAAAGTAAGGGTAAAGGAAATTTAGTACTAGTAAAAATGAGACTGAAGAATAAGTTACTCAAAGAAGTTGATTAATCTGTTTTCTTATCTAATTTTTGTTGGTTTCCAGGAGACACTATTTGATCCGGTCTCCCTAAGGTGTGGTCACATATTTTGTTATACCTGTGCGTGTAAGGCTTGTTTCGTAACCATAGTGGATGGCCTGGAGGCAGCACATCCCAAACAAAAGTGTCCAATCTGCCGAGAGGTATGCTTCACTTCATTTCTATCATTAAATTGATTAACATTTCAGTGTGTCATGTATCCTGATACAAGATACTTAAACTTCTACAAGCTATCTATTTTCTTCTGAATATTCTTCAAACACCTTGGTATTTATCAATAACCTATTAAATCTGATTCCAGGCAGGAGTATTTGAGACAGCTGTGCATTTAGAGGAGCTACATATTCTATTAAGTCAGAGGTAACCATTAGTCCCTTCATGTGTAGTTGGCGTAAATCGGTAAATGTTTAATTTGTATTTAAGCTGGTTGTTTACAGTAGGGACATCGTCACTAAACTGCTATTTCTTGTCACAGCTGTCCTGAATATTGGGCGGAACGACGTAAATTAGAAAAGGAGGAGAGGATCCAGCAGGCAAAGAAATACTGGGAATCATATAGAAGCCTAGTCTGGGGTGCCTGAACATAATTGAGTTCCCTTATTCTTTCTAGTAAATTTATCTGTATCATGGGATTATTTTCTATGAAGAGGTTGTTTCATTGATAGATATGTTGTGAAACAAACTGGTGTCTTAATTTAAAGGGGGTACTGGTTTACTCCATTCCAATAATTTTTAGTTTCTACTGCAACACTCTTTTGCTTCCCAACTGTAATTTTGGTATATATATACTAAGTTTATTAATAAAACTGACTTTCTGGGTACAAAAATCAGGTTTTTATGATTTCTGAAACATCCTTAATAGTTCACCTTGCATATAATCATGCCATGTAAAATTTAGCGGCGTTATTAGTTATATTGAGGATCGATTTCCTTGGAAACAACATTTAAAACGTTTGCTATTACCTAAAATATCATGAGATGTTCATAGTTGACTCCTAATATATAATTATAAAATATGCTTTTCAAAAAATAAATAAATATATATATGCATTATTCTTTATTGAATCACATGTCATTGGCTCTTTTGTGTTCATGTTTCAAAGTACACAAGACCTCATGTTTTTCACTTTTCAAAATTGTTCCTGACAATGACAATAACGTATTGAGATTGAACATTGGTGGATGAGAGATGAATTTACATGGGTTGCGATTTGCGAATTTGTGATAGAACAAAAAAATGTCACAAACAAATACCTTAACAAATGTTACTATTGTGAGTTGTGCAGTGATGGATAGGTAAGGAATGGGGCTCGATCTGCCTCTTTATTTTCTGTTAGGGTAAAGAAAGAAAGAGTAAAAGTAATCCAAAGTTTTAATTTAGCCTCTTTAAGTGAGTCATTTGGGATAAATAACGTATTTTTTATAGCTTAGGTAAGCTTTGATATCCTATGTTGGAATCTTCCCACAGATTTCAGCCGTTTACATTTCTCCCACGGATACATATAACACAAACCTTTTTTTATTGGATTCGACTGCCTATATAATAGCATTGTGAAACTTTTTGCATTAATTACTTACAACACGAAATTAAAATTAAAATTGAGTTAACTACATATGTGAATTTGTCGTCGTTATTATAATGAAAATATACATTAAATAAAACAGCTTAACTTTCAAAAGTTTCAAAAATAATATTTGCTAAATTTTAAAATAAAATAAAACAATAGAGATTATAGTTCAAAATGAAATAAAACATACTAATGCTACTGCATCCTAATTTCTGAAGTAGAGTGCTAATGAGATTCTGAAGTAGAGTGCTAATGAGATTTTTTGGGTGGAGTTTCTTCCCAATTTTCCCTAGGTAAATAGTTCATTTATTTTTTATAAATAACATGGACTTCTTGCCACAAGTTGAGAGAATTTTCGTGTGAAATACAAAATTCATGAACAAAGAAAATAAGTTAGTTTCTTGTCAATTTTTTTTTATTCCAGCTTTTTGGTTGAACCCGATAACAAAAAAGCAATCATAAAAATTGAGGAGAATCATGATTTAAATTTTGTAGAACAGATATAATTGGTCAGGTCTATCAAATATACCAATGGTATGGTTCAGAGATAACAATGGTGGGTATACACATATACATGTCATTACGATACAAATTAAAAATCTAATACGGGTGGATATCTACCATACTTGTCTGAGGTAACCTTATTTTATCAGATTCAACAACCTATATATTAGCGATGTGGGACTTCGATTGCATTCTTTACGACATGAAATTCACATTTAAAACTGAATTAACTTCATATGCGAATTTTTCGTCGTTGTTATTATTTTACTATGAAAATATGCATTAAATAAAACAACTGAACTTTCAAAATTTTCAAAAATAATATTTCATAGATTATTAAAAATTAGAGATCATACTATTTTGGGACAGAGTGAGTTCTAAATTACATTTATTCCTTTTCTCTTTTTTTTTTTCTTTTTTGAAATGAAATATAATGTAATTAGTAAAATAAGTCATGAGTGATTATAGTCAAAATAAAATAAAACATGCCGACATCATAGTAGCCGAAATAGAAAAAAACATACTAATACTACTACATGTTTTTCCAAATACATGGTCCCCTATAATTTCCGAATTGAAAGTTTCAACGATTTTTGATACAAACACAGAACACAATCTATCAAACTCGATGATTTAACAGTTAATCATTAAAACACATAATAATCAATTATAAGTATCAATAACTACCGAACATTACTGGACAACGTGCTCAGCCTATACCTTATGCTTATATTTTTGAAATCTTAACCCCAAATTTTACCCATTTATGTCACCTACTGTAGTTAACTTCAAGAGTGTATATAAATACATGTATTGATTTAATAATAAAATGTATCATGTTATATTAATAAAAATACTCCCATTATAATAATTACGTTAGCGTTTTTTAACCAACAACTTTTTTTTTTCTCTCTCAAAACACAATGAGTGATACACTTGATCTCACCCAAACTAATCTAACATTACTATGGTCTATGAACATCCTACAAAAATTTCACTGATCTTACCCCCAAAACGTACTTAAGCACCTAAATAAATTATTTGTCTATGATAGGTGTGTGGATCAATTGAATTTATAGTAAAACTTGTAAAGAAGTCGGGTCGAAGTTGAACCGGTCATCAGCTCCATTAAATTGTATCGCCTCCCTCCGCCATCCTAAAACCCTAATTGGAACAAACAGGAAAACAACAACCAAACAGAGGACGAAGAAGAAGAAGAATGGAGACGACAGACATGGAAGTAGAAGAACAAGTACAAACTCCGATTTCTAATCCCTATCCAAGCAAACGATTCGGAATCAGAAGCTCAATTCAAACTAATTTTGGAGACGATTACGTTTTCCAAATCGTTCCCAAGTAAGTTTAACTCCATGTGCCTTTTTCACTACTTTTCGCTCCAGACTTGTTAATTGTGTTTGAATTGAACATTATTCAGGGATGATTGGACGTCGATGGCCGTTTCCCTATCGACCAACGCAGTGAAGTTGTACTCGCCGCTAACCGGGCAGTACTTTGGTGAATGCAGAGGTCATTCTTCCACGATTAATCAGATATCCTTTTCAGGGCCCTCTGCGCCAAATGTGCTCCATTCCTGCTCTTCTGATGGTACTCTGCGAGCTTGGGATTCCAGGTCCTTCCAGCAGGTTTCTGTTGTTCTCTCTAGTAGCTGATGTTCTGTTCATATATGGCATCCAGCTTATGCTGCGACTATTATAAGGCAACATAACTCGAAGCTCAATCAGAAGCCTTAGAACAACCTCTTCGTATTAGAGAATGGGTACTCACTGATGATTGCTGTGTATCCAGGATTTTGAGTAATGAATAACTTGGGAATATTAAGACATGTGTAATCTAGTAATATGTAATTAGTTGAGCAAGTCTTTTGGTAGCCACTAAGGCATTTTGAATCAGCAGAATGTTTTAGTAATGGATGTGATTTGCAATGCAGGTGTCTTGTATAAATACTGGTCCTCAGGAGGTTTTCAGCTTTTCCTTAGGTGGAGCTAGTGATAATCTTATTGCAGCAGGATGTGATTCTCAGGTGCCAAGGCCTTCTCGTTGTTTTTTTTTCTTTCTTTCAATAAAGTCTGCCGATTTATTTTCATAGAGGAATGAAAACTTAATGTGCATTGACCTGAAGATTCAACTTGATACATGAATGGTTCGTTTGTGCTTGTCTCTGCCACAGCGCAATATATTACGGAACTAGAATGCTTAGTATTGGTGCACCTACCCCCCCCCCCCCCCTGTCATACTGAGTGACTCACCTTTAATTTCCATAACTAACCTTGCGAGATTTGGTGTATGCTCTTGTATGAGCAATCGGCCGATTTCATTAATTAGTGTGTAGTGTCAAGTCAGATTTATGTTATCTCTGATATGTAATTTTCGTGTCAAATGTTGTTTATGTAGGAGCTTTTCCCTGTCCAGTTATATTTACTCAATAGTATAATGTTGGTAGCTTATATCAGATTTTTGTTTCTTCCCTTCTTTTTCCATGAACAGATACTTTTTTGGGATTGTAGAACTATGAAGCAGATTGCCTGCCTTGAAGAATCTCATATGGAAGATGTTACTCAGGTACGTACCTCTGGTTGCTGTATTAGGTATTCATATTTGGTTCCTTGACCCCCACTTGAAACCTTACCTTATGCTGAACTTGGTGAAGAGATTTTTGCAAGTATTTTATTCCAAGAGCCTGCTAATAAAGTAGTGCCAAAACTTCCGCAGCATGTATTCAGTTAGAAATCCTACCATCTTAAATGTCTGCTGATTTTGTTGCTCGATAATCTCCATCTTAATATTGTGTTGCCGCCTGGAATCTCTATGTTATTAAAAAATCACATGCTGTTACTTCTTCTTTTCTTTTTTTGGGCTTCTATTGTGAAGTCTGTTGTTCCGTGCCTCCCACGTATCACATTCAGACACTTAATGAGTGCAATTACCAGAACTTCTTACTATAATAATCTATAGGTTCGCTTCATCCCTGGCCATCAAAACAAGCTCGTATCTGCTTCGGTTGATGGATTAATGTGTCTATTTGACACTTGTGGTGACATAAACGATGATGATCACTTGGTTTCAGTAAGTAACATCAGCTTGTCTCTCATTTTCGTGTTATTTATTTATTATTTTCTTGTCAGCGTATTCTCTGATGATTGTCCTATGATTCTATTTGGCAGTCTTGAAGGAAAAAACCTTTTTAATTTTTTAATATATATGAACTGCTTTTCAGTTTTGTAGTTATATTACATCATGGTCATCTCATCTTATGCACATGTTAACGGTCATGAATCTGAGAAAGTTAATGATTATTATTGTGTTCACTTAACAAGGTCTTCAATGTGGGAACATCAATTGGAAGAGTGGGATTTCTGGGTGATTTAAATCAGAAGTTGTGGTGTTTGACTCACATTGAAACCTTGAGGTATGTCTTATCTTTCTTTGTTTATTGTTGGATTTCATAGGCCCTGCTTGGATTGAGCTCGGCTTAATTTCATCCTAACTTTAACCACCTTTTCTTCGTATTTCTTATTTTGTGTCATCTTAAAACACACGCACACCACTAGCATACTTTACACCCTGTAACATGCTTTCTCTCTCTCAAAATTCCCCCATAGCTATCTGATTTCAACCCATAAAACTGATCAAACACACCTTCAAAATAACTGACAATTTCTATCCAAATTTAGCCTATAGCATTCTATAAATGTGACCACTATGCAAGAGACCTGATTGCCTACTTTTGCCATGTATTCTAGGAAGTGGGGACTTAGTGGCTCACATTCTATTTTGCTCATTGTTTAGTGTTTGGGACTGGAATGATGCGAAGACTGAAGCCAACTTCGAGAATGCACGCGAATTAGCTTCTAAGAGATGGATGGCGGAGCAAGTATGTGCTTTTAAATGTTTAATCTTTTTGTCGAGCTACTTCTGAAATTTTATTAGACTGACTTTAAAGTTCGCGGTAAAGTTATGAACCTTTTGTCTTATTTGTATGATTTTGGAATTTGATTTTCATATATTTGCATTGCATGGATTCATCTAGAAGCTAGTAGTCCACCATCTAGTACCATTGCAGGTCTGTTCAAAGGACATAGACCGGAAGTAATAGCTTGAACAACAATTTGAATCTTTTGGACATTATGTCAAAAGGAGTTATTTGGAAATCCATTTGTGTTATACATATGAATGTGGAAATGCTTGCCGATGTTTCATTTAAATGAACAGCTCCGCCTTTTCAGATTTCCAACAGTGTTAACTTTAGGGAAGGGATGATGAAACAAATGTTCGGATTTTTGCTATAAATAAGTTGGATGGATATACTTTTGAAAACTCAATATATGCCCACCACCCATCCCTCTAACCTGCATATCGGGTGACTAGTGCAGTGTTCTGCCCTGTTGTTACTCTCTCATAATTTAAGCTAGAAACTTGCTGCTGAAATCTGATAAATTTTTATCTGCTTTTCATGAACTAATTGACCTTTCTAACTTTAGTGAATGCTTTCTCTGGTATAGGTTGACTATTTTGTTGACTGTTACTACTCTGCCGAAGAAGATCGTCTCTGGGCAATTGGAGGCACGAATACTGGCACACTTGGTTATTTTCCAGTGAGCTATGGAACGAAAAGCTCAATTGGTCCTGCAGAGGCTGTATTTCAAGGGGGTCATACAGGGATTATCAGGAGCGTGTTGCCCATGTCCAGTAAACCTACCATAGCTTCAAATAGCCATGGTGTTTTCGGATGGACTGGTGGTGAAGATGGCCGCTTATGTTGCTGGTCATCGGATGCATTGTCTGCCGGTACAACACCTTCTTGGATATCTAGTACACTTGCTGAAAAATCACACAGAAACAGGAAGAAGAGCAGGCATAGTCCTTACTAGAAGAGCACTTGTTTTTCACCTCTCCAATTGTACTACTGACGCCGGTTTTGTACTTTACTACCAGATTCACTTGTTGTTCCTTAATTTACAAATATATATAGAGGAAGTTGTGTAGACGGTATACTTGCGATTCTTGGCAGCATCTCTGCTCAAGGAAATATCAGGGTCAGTGGTAAAAGGATTTTGTAAGACGGTGGGTAGATATTGGACATCAATCAGTTGGTAAAGTTGTGGTATGGATTGGATTGAATATGAAATTGTAAATGATAATCATATTAGACACATAAAACATTTCTAGAATAGAAAATTAACTTAATACAAGTTTAACACTTAATTTTGTTGACTTTTTAAAGGGTCTGGCGTTTAATTAATGCTAAATAGTAATAAAAAATAATTAAAAATTTTATATTATGAAATTATAACATTTAACTTTTATAATATAAACTTGTTCATAACTTTTTCTATATGATTTGAGATTAATTTGAGGTCACATAATGAAATGTCATCATCTGTCTATTTTGTTAGGGGTAATATTCATTTTTTACTCCAACCAATTTATATACTCCAGAGTAGATATGTTTAATTTAGGTGTTTCATTTCAATTTGATACTTTTTTTAATTTAATATGAAAAAGTGAACAATACGAACCTGTGAGTTATGAAAGGTGCGAAAAGTGAATTTCAATGCGCGTATGATACGTGACCATTTCCCTATTGCCTTGCAATTTTCAGCATGTTCGGCTTGTGGTTGTTACTATGAAGTTATCTAAATTGGACATAACAACTTTAAATCATATAAACTGGACATAATATTCTATCGTACCGAAAATGAATTTTATCCGCTTTATTAGCATGGTACTGTTTGGCAGATTGATCGATAGCCCTGCTTCCCAATATACTATCCTTGCCAATTCTGGGTGGTGAGATAGTGATCAATAATGCTACAATATATATTTTAAATTTTCATGATATTGGAAAAATAATTATAAAAAAGTTTAACAGAATAGGGATTATACACCACCTTCACAACATGCAAAGGTGTTAGCCATGTATTGAAGCTAACACGATTATGTGCGACACCACTCACAAGTTTCGCCAAGTTAAAATTTGCAAAAGATTCATCCAACCAAGGTAGCTGTGGGGGTCAATAATTTACACCACAGGAGCCGGCATCGTAGGACTGGAGCAGAATCTATCGCAGATCTACCGTTTCTTCATCAGCCGATCTACAGATAGTTCGTAAATCAACTAAGTGACGCATTGTTGGTCTGCCATGCGGACAGTTCCAAGGAGACTTGAGGTTTGCCAAATTTTCTAGTATCTGTAATGATTTAATGCAACAAATATAAGCATATTGACAATGAAATCCTCTCTAGAAAGAATGAAGCAAAACATGAGCAGAGCAGGGACAGCGAAGGAGATTCCTAGTTGAACAAGAACAAGTCTCAAATGCCATATAATGCGAGTGTAAAAATCAAGGACTTGTGCATTAGGGATAGTTTTAATCGTTAAGCACTCAATGTGGTTTGTCTTGTTCCCTGAAAGTTCTAAAGTTACACATACTCCCTTATTCACAATTCGTAAGGGACATGACGAAAAGGCTAACTCTGAAGTAGGGGTGGCAAACGGGAGCACCAAAAAATATGGATATGGCAAAACGTTTTACCCATTTATTTACCGGGTCTGCCAACAAAGTAACAATCTGAGATTGTTCAAATTATTTTTCTTTATTGATTTGCAACAAATATTACCTTTTGCATCTCGCTCTTTCCAAGTGAATCGCCAATCATAACTGATGACCTGCAAGCACGTGATGCTAACATTGCACGTACTTTGGGTGGGCAAATAGAATCTGCAGTGTCTGATCGGTAGCTGCCAATAATGGAGCATTCCCCATGGCTATCAGAGAGAATCGAAATAAGTTCCTTGATATCTGTGACATAGAAATGGGGATTGATTACTTCAAACCACTATGGCCACTGCAGATTGCACAAGCAATCAAATCATTTCGGGGTTGTATTTTTCATTAACACACCTCTATATTGGTTGACAGAACAGTTAACATTATAAACTACTCGATTCTTTACCAAATAGAAGTACTACTCAGCCCTAGTTGAGTTCCAAAAGCAATACAAGAGATTAAAACAAACTAAAAGCTTACAGCTTTGTTTCTGACGGTATCATGATAATCACTTAGGTTGAGAATAAAATATAATTAGAAAAGTTACCTAGTACTAAAATCCAAGCTGACCTAGAAAGTTCGCTATTACAAGCTTGCCTCCGTGAAATCTTCAGATTTATTTTCATTACAGAACAATTATATTGTTCACTTGTAAGAGTCGTTCCATTTTGGAAAAAAGTTAGATTTCTTTCTCGAGTTTGAGTCTCTTTTATTATGTTTCACGATATAAGTTTCTGAGCCATAAATGCACTCTAATATGGATAATCTTTACCTACTTATTACTCTGAGTCAAGTAAATTGAAATTCCTCTACCGCTCTACTACACCTTGGAGGTTTGGACCACCAGAACCCTAAATTATCTCTACCCCGAAAAAAAAGTGTACTTGTATTTAGATATGTTCGGTCATGGCAGAGTTTGAGATGTAACCTGCAACTCCAAAAGTTATGTTTTTACTGAAAGGTACAGCCTTCAGTTTAAACCGATGTCCGGAAGGAGCATGCATATCCTCCTCTAATACAAAACCATTTCTCCTGAAAGTTAAGAATAACATAACGCACATTATCTTTTAACGGGGAAGTAACAGAGCATGTCCAAAAAGAAAGTTTTGGCAAGGAATTTACAACCTGAATGTAACCATTCATTTAATATAGTGGAAACGTAATATGTTATGTACACATCTTTTGAATTTAAATGATGCAAACACAGCTCATGGATCAGTATTTGTTAGAGAATCAGTGATCATAGATTTTGGATTGTTTTGTTGATTGCAATATAGACGTTGTTTATCAAGATACACAATAACTAGTTAAGAATCAGCAACGTACAAGCTATGACCTATGTGACTAAACATTGTATCGTATATAGATGATCTATAATCTGAAAAGTTCAGACTTCATAACAAACCAGCTTATTTGAATAGCATGTAAGCTGAACAATGAACAAGACCGGAACACTCCTGCATAAGACTCATACCTGATGATATCCATGTGCATTGAAATGACTATTTCTTCTTCAGGGGATAACTCAATAGTTATTGGCCTGAAACAAAAGACATAAATAAACAGGAGAAAAAAAATATGACCTCAGAATGCAATGCATAAGCATAAGTACATACTTGTATGCTACTGGGAAATAAATGCTGCACAGATGTACATAGTATCCTGTTACATTGGCAAGCTAAAAATCTCAACAACCGGAAAACAACAAACCTGAGAAATCAGGACAATGTACTGGGTAGGCTTACTTTGTACAAAAGGCAATCCCTAAGAATATCTCATTTAATTCATATAGATTGCCAACAAAATCTTTTTTTCAGATAACACTGATACGCAACCAACTTGCAGAAGATTGCATCCTTAGTAAATAAACCAAATGGCAAGCAGTTCACGGTTAATCTATTTTTCTTACTCATAACTCAGTTATGAGGTTTTATATATATTCACTGGTATCCTGGAACACGATAAAACAGATCACAGGCACAGCTTCAACAATTTTGGATCACAACCATCTGCTGCCAAATGGTCGGATCATTTGAGCAATCTGAGATGTGCCTTAATCTATGAAAGAAAGAAACAACTCTCAAAAGATGTGGAGAATCCATCCATCAAGGCCTGTCCATGAAAATGAGTTAATGTTTATGCTTGAATTAGAGTAATACTCACAGATTGGCCCGTGCAACCAACCTTATGCATGAGTATTTAATATATAATGCCTGTTTCTCTCTAATGTACTTCGTCGTTTTAAGTTTCCTTTCTGCTTTTGTTTTCTGTGTCGTTTTAGGGTCTTGTCTCTTGTGGCTCTGACTTTTGTTTTCTTTCTTTTTTATTGTTTACTGTACTATTTGTTCTTCACTCTCTTTTTATGATTCTTTTTGCTCCTTGGTTTTGTATTTCAAATAACACCCCCTGATCTTTTTATTAATGAAATTGTTGTCTTATCCAAAACTACTTTGGCAAGAATATTATTTCAGAGACTCATTACTAACCAGAGAATGTAACAGACAAGTTGCTTACTCACGTAACTTAACAAACAATGAAGTAGAAACAGTATGTTTTACCGGAACAAAGGCTGCTGGTTCAAAATGGTTGATTGTGACAAACGCTCATAGTTGTATTTCTCATCTGCGGCATGCTGATGCAATTCCACACAAAATCAGAATAACTTATTTACAGAGAGCAGGGATGGCAATTTGATTATCCAAAAGCTTATGGGCTGATCCAATGGATAAGGAAGTTAGGTATGGATAATCATGTTTGGGACCTCAAATATTTGATAGGATCGTGTGATAAGAAACCTAATCGCCAGCCCCGGCTAATCCATTGAATCAGGCACCTAAGCTATATCCATTGGATAAGACCCATAAGCCATTTAAATAAACAGATTGCCAGCCCATTTACCCTATAGACGGATAGGCTGTACAGCTTTCGAGGAGAATCAAGATAGATCACCTGATCCACAATGAAAAGGTCCTCGTCTAATTTTCCAATTATGAATCCAAGATTAAATTGTCCAATAACCTGCAGGCATAAGAGTATATTAGGGGTAGATGCCAAACAAACATTTCTGGGTATAAGCATCATGCAAAATTACGAATCATGCTCGTACACGTACAAAATATGTTGATGACAGAAAATTAGGTATGCAAGATTATGCATTTCATTTGTATTTTAAATTTGTTGCACATGCTTGATATTCATATGAAAGCAACTATGATCACACCTTCATTTCTTTAAAGTCTTCCTTCTTAAATAGTCTTTCCAACTCCCTGGTAGCAGCAGCTAAAGCTGTAGCTTTCCCCTCTTCATTTATCATTTGAGAGAGTTCCAATGATGCTGCAGTAAAACCCCTGTATATAACAACAAATAACCAGTCACTACACATTTTAATATGGCTATCCTCTCAACTATTCTCAAACAGGATTAACTGCAAGATACCCTTTCAACTTCAGTCTTCCAGGTGCACGATTGACGTGTTCAAGTCTTGACAGCATCTCTTTCCTCCTAGACATAAACTCTCCCATACTGAATTGCAGAGTGAAAGCAACTTTTGAGCAAAATGGAACCAGTGGAGAATCTACTGGTACGTCAGGAGGTGGTACAGGAATAGTTTCATCTAAAATATCAGGGGATGGGAGTTTTGAGTCTCTGTTTATTGAACTGGTTTGAACTGAATCAGCATCTATCACTCTTTCTTGAATTTTCTGCTCCTGCAATTCAATGCTTGTGAGCAGATTTAATGTGGATGTCAACAAAGTCGTGTAATAGTGAACACTTCCTAATACCAGAACCTGCAATACCGTATTTATAATTCATAAAGAACTTAATTCGGAAAAAACTCAAGTTGGATCAAGAATACGTTACCTCTCTTGTTTCACTTCGCTTCTTGTTATCACAAGGAAACAGACTACGGTCATCTCCTTCATTGACACCACTTTCTTTTCTGCCACAGGGAAACTTAATACTCTTTTTACCTGAGATATTATCAGCTTTTGATATTTTGGCTGCTCGAGGCTCAATGCGGTTTAAGTTTTCACAGTCGTCAACCTCAGTACAGTTTGTCGAAGATCTAGGACATACACTACGCACTGCAGAGCTGTTTTCTGGAAATCTAGCCGTAGAAGGCCCATTTCTGAGGAGTGGGATTTCAGACAATGCAGTATTTACACTTTCAAGCTTTCTCTTACTCACTGTAACGAACTTTTCCAGCGACGACTGAACAATATTTGACCGAGCAAGAGAATTACCATCACTGATGCTACCTTTCTGTGTTAATCCAGGATCCAGAGGAACAAGTTTCTCAGTTTTGGCAGGAATATCATCAATATGTGTCTTACTAGGACTTGTAGAATATTTTGCTGTCTGATTATCAGCTTTCAGTGCAAATCCATCAATAATAGAAGCACTGCTACCCTCACCAGAGGACTTTCTTCTGGTTTCTTGAACAATATCATCATTTCCACAAATTTTATCATCACATTCCTCTTGAACTGTATGTAACTCAGATATCTGACACGAAGAGGTCAAACTCAAATTACACCCGTCTTCTTTACGTTCTTGTACACCGTTAACCGAATAGGTCACCTGATTCGATGAATAAATCTTCTGCAACGCTTCTCTCAAGGATTGTAAGATGGAGCTCTCATCAGATATAAATATTTTTCTTTTGTCAGGAGTCACATTGACATCATATGCTTGAGTAGGAACCAAAAAGTTCATTATTGCAATAGGATATTGCTTGCTATTTGCACTTCTATATAACTCATTCACAAGCTTCCCAACTTTGGGCATATCAACAGGGCGGTTATTAACATAGAAAAATTGCCGGTCGCCTATATTCCGCCCGCTTCCATGTCCAGACTTGGAGACAAAGCCTTCGACCACACAACCATCTGATATACTAAGGCTCAGGGGCTCTAAGCAGGCATAAGTAGTCAAGCCAAACACCGTGATGATATTGTCTTTGAGAGATCCATTTCCCTGGGTCTTTAATACCACAGACCTTACATTTTTTGCAGTTGTATTGGTGCAAACTAATCTAACTCCTTTAGCAATAAGAGCATACGCCTGGAAGGTTAAACACTCAAAAATTAAAAGCTAATTCAAAATAAGGAGGTAGTCTTTCACAGTGAGGAAACAAAGTGGTAACACTGATGAAAATAAACTTATCAAGCTCTTATCATATTCAGAGGAATGAACTAAGACATTGAGTGATCTACTAATTCTCATATACAACTGAAGTAGGTTTAGTATGATCTCAATCACCAACAATAGAATTCAGCCCACAAGACAGAGTAGCTAGCATCTCGGAGATGACGCCTACATAAAATCTCAAGTAGATTAGAAAGAAATGCTACATAAGACCCCACGTACGGGCAATACAAAGGCAGGGGGGTTGACCAGCTGTCCTAGCCCAGTAAAATGAAGGATGAAAAGTGCAGTGTGAAAAAGACATCACTCAACTTAATCTTGAGCAGCTATGCTTCAAAATATAACTAAAATCCACCGATACAGTAAAAGAGGATCTAACGACGATATTATGTGTAAAATTCAACATACAAGGCCTCATCATTGGTATAATAAATACTTAATGAACAGTTCATCTGGGATACAGAACCTGACTCAAATTGATTACTTTCTACTTTTATTTCAGAACTGATTATTTAATAAAAACCAATGCTTCAAACACTGGATTTTACAAAAAAAGAAAAAAAAAAAAAAAAAAAAGTCTTAACTTGAAGACATAAAAATATCAGTTATCCATGCCAAGCAATTCAAAATATTAAGTGAAGACTACAAAGACCAAATTTTAATAGTAGCAATATTATAGGATCAATATAGTAATTAAAAGAAAAAATGCACATGTTGATCCTTTGGAGAACTTTGAGGCAACAATACAAAACTAATTTGGAAATAATAAATTCAGAACTTTAAGAGTTGTGCAGATTTAAAGTGCAGTAATTGATGCTATAAAAAGAAAACGAGCTATCTCTTCCAATAAAGTACTGCAGTAGAGATAAACTTGATGCTAATATAACAAATAAAAATAATAAAAGAATCTTTTGGCTGGCATGCGGCATATGCCTCTATCTTTCTCAGCTCTAAATATCTCACTATCAAAGACATCCGGCTTGACAATTATATGCTGTTTGCTAAATCAATGCATTTCAACCAATAATAAAAACGAAGATGCATAAAAGATTCAACTTGCTAATCAGAAGGCTCACATTCAACAAGCTGATCAGCTTTCCATATTCCTTCCGGATATTTCGCTTGAACTCTTTGCTCCGCACAGGCAAATTAGAAAACAACTTCTTAATGGTAACCGTGGTGCCCACTTGTCGAGCACTCTTCCTCTCAGCTGCCAAAACACCCAACCGATCATAAGTCAAGTGCGTGGCCACTACCTCATCCACAGTCCTTGTTTCCACAGTCAGCTCCCCAAGCGCACACAACGAACTCAATGCTTCTCCTCGAAACCCAAAAGTCGTCAGTGACTGAAGGTCTGGAAAATCCAATAGCTTTGATGTATGGTGCTTCAGTGCCAGAACCTATCGGACACAACTAAAACAAATTCAAAACTAGGGTTCCATATCAAAATCACGAAGTAAAACATTTTATATTTTGTTAAAACACTAACACTTCATACGTACACAATTACAACGCAAGCCAGTTAATTCTAGGTCTGTATCAACACACAAAATGGAGCCCAAAAGCAACGCAATATGAAATTATTGAAGAGGCAAAAAAAAAAAAAAAAAAAAAGGGAGAAATTACTTGGAAATTCTTCGGGGAAATGCCGGAGCCGTTATCAATGACCTGAATGGAATCCAAGCCGTACTCCTTCAAGGCGATCTCGACGGATGTTGCGCCGGCGTCAAGGCTGTTCTCGACGAGCTCCTTAACGGCGGATGAGAGGTCCAGTACGACTTGTCCGGCGCAGATTCGATGGACGACGCCCTTGCTTATTGGCCTGATCATCGGTGAACCATTTCCGCCGCCTTCCATGGCGGAATTGGGGAAGAACTCGCCGGTGAGAGCTAGCGTGTAATTGCAGCTGCGCGAGCGAACTGGTTCGTTATTGTTATCGTATGAGGTGGGATTGATTTGGGGAATGTAGATTCTGGTTGAGAAACTCCAAGGAGCTCAAGTACAGTAAAACCTAGACTTGGAGAGTATGAGAGGGAGATTGATTTTGCCGCCAAAAGAACGAAACGATACATCCCAATTTCATTTCATTAGCCACACCCACACAAACAAATTAATCTCAACCCCGTATTTGGACAAAATTAACCCTCTTAATTTTTAAATAAGTTAAATGTACATTAAATAATTAATAACTACTTTCTCTAATATTAACACCTTATTTTGCTGTCATTTCATTTATCTTAATCTTAGGCTTGATTTGAATAATTCCAAAGAAAAATAAACGAGTAATTGTTATCTAATGAAGTTATAAATTGGTATAGACGTATTTATTTAAAATTATAAATTGATTAATGAGTAGTGTGGGAATAGAAGGAGTAGGGTAGTTACATTCGTTGTTTAAAAAAGAATGTTATCGCTTTGTTTTTTATTTTTTAAATAACAAATTGTTTATTAATAATGAAAAATACTACATTACGGTCTACAGAGAGTATGATAAGATGCTTTTAGAAATATATCAACCAAAGCCTCAACACTCAACAAAACACCGTAGACAAAACAATCACCAATACCAACTCACTACGAAGTGCCATAAAAAAGAACTGTCCAAACTGATTCCAAGGTTTGACTCTTTTTTTTTTTTAAATGGCAAAAATACTTTTATCCAAGACACGAGCATAAAAAATGCTCCAAAGTTTGATGAGTATAGTGATGCCAAGACAAAAACTCTTATCCAAACCGTCATATTCAAATAAAGTTACATCTAAATCTAGATCCACCCATTTTTTTTTGTCTCCTACATCTTATGCCGCGAGCGATAAGTGTGAAGAAATTTAAAGATGTGGTCATTGATGGACAACCAAACCCATCAATTCCAAATAAAACACCTTAGTCCTACCCATTTTTGTCCATTTTCTACGACTTATACCGCAAACGACAAGTGGCAATAAATTTAAAAATGTGGTCATGGATGGACAACCAAGATATTATCGTTGGTTTATTTTACATAAATTTCGATAGCTCCTACTCATATCATTGTTATCACTTGTTTATTCATATCCATATGATGATATGAATAGCCAATCATCTTTTATTTTTCATAATTGTGTAAACAAGGCGTAAAAAAAAAAAGCATTTTCACCCCTAAATAATTTAATAATTTGTGCACTTCGCCCCTTCAACTTTCATTTCGTACACTTTATCATCTGAAGTATCTCTCGATTGAATTAATTTTCAATTCTATAAATGCCTAACACCAAGTTTCGGCATAAAAAACAATACCCAACATCAGCCACAACCAGACACTAGACTAATAATATATGGTAACGCGGTACCAATACACAATGCTAAACGACTAACATCTTCCTGGCACTATAGTAGTGGTGCTTGGTGCTTTGACCTGGAGCTGGTATCGGTTTCAATCCTGGCATTGATATAATTTATTGCATCAAAAGGTTTTTGGCGGCTTAGAGATTTAGAAACTAAACAAATAAATATGGAAACTATATGTAAACCATAGCAACTGCAACGACCTTGCTTCGTTGGGCCGGTGAGTTACTCGTGACTGATCCACACATATGTCAATATTGTTCGTTTTAGATTTGAGCCACAGGATATTTTGCTTTGGACTTTGATATTACCCAAAATGCTTCATACCATATGGTTTACCAACAACTTCTAATGTGGACAATATGATTTAATTTTGTTTCGAAACGGCAAAATTTTTATTGAATCAAAGAAAGTTTACAACACCAAGTGCAAGAGATTTGCACCACAAGAAAACAACCGAAATAATACAAAGAAAACTAATAGCAAATGAAGACTACTCAATAAAAGTTTATGAACGGAGTTACTCAAGACCACCATTTTCATCTACTATGTCTTTCCACTAGCAAAGAGCTAAGAATTTAAAGGTGACGAGTTTACAATAAACTCTAGTCAACTCCACCCCCAAGACTAAAGAAGCGACATATCCTTGCGAAACTAGTTTAGGGAACTAAACTCGCGTCAGACTCCTCCGACTCCGAGACATTCACTAATAAAAAGTAGAACCCTACTTAATATGATTTAATTTAATTTATCTCATTCTATATGAAGTTTGGATTATATTTTTTTAGAAACGACAAAACTTTTATTAACAACAATTACATACACAGCTTTGCACATAAAAAATCAAGGGACCAAAGTTTGGATTATATATACGTAAAACCCTCAGGCAGCAAATGTAATTAATTTATGAAAGTTCAAGGTGAGACTGAGAGAGAGTGGTTTCTTAGGTAGAAGAAATTGTAAAATTTGGTGGAAATTTTTTTGAAGTGGACCATCTCTATGGCTAATATAATAGATATTGTTGAAAATTATCCACAACTAAGAGTGAGTTATAAATATGATAATAATTAGTGATGTTACAAAAGTACCGGTCTACAATTTTATGATTTAAGTCTTTGTAGGCTAAATAGCAAAGTATAAGTAGATAATGTGTTTTCAAATCAACAAATTGGTTTCGTGGTGTAGTTGGTTATCACGTCAGTCTAACACACTGAAGGTCTCCGGTTCGAACCCGGGCGAAGCCATGATTTTTTTATCAGCCTCTCATATCGGTTTCGTGGTGTAGTTGGTTATCACGTCAGTCTAACACACTGAAGGTCTCCGGTTCGAACCCGGGCGAAGCCATGATTTTTTTATCAGCTTCTCATATCCTCTAATTATGTTGTTTACTTGTTGCTTCATTTTATGTACTACATAAACACATTTAAATATTTTTTTAAAAAGTTTATACTCATTATTTATTTATTAGCTACTAGACCCGTGACTAGCCTAATAGGTTCATAACTTATTTTACATTTACGTAAATATAAAATGCAACAAATATGATCTCCTACAATATTAAGACCAACTAAAAGTTAGTCATATAGTTAACTAATTGACCACATATTGAAATGAAAGTAATTCATACGTGTAGTTGGTTGGCATATAAAGTTTTAAGGTGAAAATAGTGAATCCACATACTATTTTTATGATTTTCCATATTTTAAAAAAAGTAAATACTATCTTGTGACTTGTGCTACAAATAATTAGGTTGGTCATACTACATTTCTGTTGTAGTTTAGTTCCACAATCAGAAAATCTAGAAACAAATCTGTGAATTGAACTATTCCAAAAGACAACACTGTGTGAATTCCAAAGTAGAACTATTATTTAAAGAAAAAAACAAAAAAAAAAAAAAAAAAAAGGGAGAGCAAAGGATTTGAATATCTCTGCTTAGTCTGATATCATGTCACAAAATTGTACACTTGAATAAAATAAAAATTGGAAAAAAACAAAAAATAAAAACAACTAGAATTAATCTTTGACATGTATGACTGTATGAGTATGTCCTTTATATCTGGCAGCTACAAGATGTCAAGAAGATACCAGTAATCTATATGTACGTTACATTAGCACCATCAAAAAGAGTCTACACTTGGAGCTGAGTTCATGAAAGACACCCACCATCTTATCTCACAGATCAAAACAATACAGAGGGAGACCAGATGACACAGCCTAAACTATACATGAACGAACGACACTGTACATTCTTTTACATGAAGTAGCTAAGTGAATCCTTCTTTCTTGATCCGCCTTCTCCATACAGTTCGTTCCACTGTAGAAGCTCCGTCATGTTCCGTGAATCTGTTGAAACACTCGCACATACCTGTGGTAATCAAGAAACAGGATCAAGATATTAGCCTCCCCTTTGAAAACAGAACAAGTCATATTGGTTAAATGAATGTTTGCCCAGACTGTCGGTTTCGTAGGTTTAAAGGGTTTTAGCCTAAAATTTCAACTTTCTTAGTGTGTTTATGTTCGGTTGAAACATATGGACTTGGACTTCATCTAAGACTCTAAGCTAAACCCAAATCGCAGTAGTATATACGGTTTAGATTGATTGATATCAAAAGACATTGCAATAGAAAACATTAACAGGACTAAATCAAAATACATCAATAGGAAACGGATTGAAATACCTGTTCATGTGCATATTTGAAGTCCGCCATACTCAGGGGGCGAATATCAGCACTCGTATGCAATGAAGGTATTGGTCTGTTATCCGAGAGTGCAAGGGTTTGTTCCTTTGAGTTTGTTTGAGTAGAAATGTTAATAAGCGAAACAAAATCATAAGCAACAAATGAGAATACTGGTTATTTGAAGTCTGAACATTAGAAAGCTCAAATGTGGAAGAGAGACTTGATCATTTTGTATACCTGCTTTTCCTTCTCAAGAATTTCTCGTATAGGGCAATGGGCAGCTGTCACACAGAGATTCTGGATATTGGAAAATAAATTCAAAAGGAATTTAATCAATATGTTTATTAAAAAAAAATGATTTAAAAAGAGGCTATATCATAGAAATATAGCATGAGATTTACTGCACAGACCTTTAGATCACTTCCTGAATACCCTTCAGTCATTTTAGCAACTGCCGCAAGATCAAGAGTCGAGTCCAACTCTTCCTTGGCAAGTATAACGCTCAATATCTTTTCCCTGTTTCGCACATCTGGCAAGTTCACCATCAGCCTACACCATGTTTACAAGACTTACAGTTAAAAACAAAAAAGACCATATTTTGATCGAATAAGAAACAATAGAAAAGTAAAATTGGGAAATCAAGATACCTCCGTGGAAGTCTCCTGATTACAGCCTCATCTAGATCAAATGGTCTATTAGTGGCTGCAAGCACTAGCACACGCTCCTTAGCTTTTGTACGCAGACCATCCCAGTATGTCATAAACTCATTCTTCATTTTGCGCATTGCTTCATGTTCTCCTGGGTTTTCCCGTCTCCCTAACATGCTATCAACCTCATCAACAAACACGACACTAGGAGCTATTTTACTGGCCAAAGTGAAGACAGCTTTCACATATTTCTCAGCTTCACCAAACCACTGAATGCACAAGGATTAAAAAGTTAGTAACTCGAGAGACCGTTTACTGAAGAGCTATAACAACTAATAAGGTTGTACCTTTGATGTGATGGTTGACATCGATATGTTGATAAAGTTGGCGCCTGCTTCAGTTGCGACAGCTTTTGCCAGCATTGTCTTACCAGTACCAGGAGGCCCAAAAAGCAATATCCCTTTGCAAGGCTGCCAAAGAACTCAGACTCAGCACCAAGAAAAACTAGACTAGTTAATGGAAAAAGTTACATTGAACTTTAGCATGCACAATGATGCAGTCTGGTTACCTTCGTCAGCTGTCCTTTATTGAAAAGTTCTGGCCTTTGGAGAGGCAGCATCACCAGTTCCTTCAGTGTATCTTTCACATTCTCCAATGCTCCGATGTCCTCAAAAGTAACTCCAATATCGCCAGGTGGAATAACTTCGGCGAGGAGCTTCTTTTCAAATTCATTTTCAGTAAGGACGTCCTGAAAAACAAAGCAGTCCTTCTCATATACAGGAATATGCATAAAAAGCTGTGAAATTGAAGCATGCAGAATTTAAGATGAACTCCAAGCTTCACCTTGAGTGATTTCTTTAAACTCTTATTTTCATTCTCAATGCCCTGTAAAATGTTGAGCCCATAGCTGATACTGCAATGTAGCAAGAAAGAAACAATAAGAAACTTGTGCTACTTTTCTTTTCACATCCAGTCATCTCCAGCCTGGCTTGATCTAGTGGTAAGCGAAATACTAGTGCAATTGACATAATATTCACCTTTCACAAGAAAAAACAACTTTTGACTCTTTGGCCAGAGCCAAAACCTTATCTTCCGAGCAATTCATAAAATGATGACTCAAGGCCCAGCCGATAATTTTTTCAACACCTACACCAGCAGAAAAGTATATTTAGTGCTAATTTCTTTCCACAAACCAGCTCGAACAACTTAGACATAAAACAGTGGCTCACTTTCAGTGGTCAAGAGTTGGTCTTTAATGCATAATTTCTCAAGATCTGGGCAATCATGACCAAGCCGATTTAAGACCTGAAAAGTTTCATTTGGCAAATGAAAGAAAAGAACAAGATTCCTTTAGATCTATAGATAGCAGTCAGAAAACAAATAAGATGAAGGCATACTCATAAGGTAAGGCATGTTCAAGACAGTTCGTTACTATTTACATAAACATTACCACCACATATCCGTGGTAATTAATAGCCAAGTTGCAGCAACAAGCAATAACAAATGGGAATAGTTTTTAGCTTGCCTTATGATAGATTTCAAATATGCCAAACATCTAACACTACAATCATCCTCAGAAGTGATTGACAAGTTAAGTAATAGCTATAACAACATGCACATAAGCTTTCCCTCTGGCGAATAACAAAAGTGCAACATGTCAGTTATCTACAAAATAGAAGATTTCCTGTTCTATTATTTCTACATTCAAGAAGCTGGGACACGAGACCAGATATTATATTTCATGAGATATCAGTAGCTCATGTAATATGTAGTTATGAAGAGAACGCACCAAGCGAATGTTGCTGACATTAGACTTCGATTTCATTGTTTCAATGTCAAGGTCCAATTGCTTTCTCCATTCCTCGAGCATTGTTTCTTCCTGGCAAATTTGTCAATGTTCACACACTGCTGCTTGATTTATTTTTTAAAAAAAAAGTAAAAAATGAAAAAGAAAAAACATGCAATCAATTTGTTCGGAAACTTACCTCGGGTGTCTGTACAATCACTTTGTTCGGAAACAGACTAGTGAGCTTTTTTACCGCTTTTGAGCTTTCTTTACTTTTGTCATGTAATTTACCAAAACTGTCCTGAAAAAAGACAACATTCATCTTCCATTAGGCTTCAAAGTTCAAACACAAGCCATCTTCAACTAAAATTATTGTCAGGTATGTGTTTTCTGCTGCGAGCACGTTGTGAGAAGCATATGCAATCAGTACTGATCCTCCTCATGAAAACAACATTCATATGGAAATAAAAAATCATAGGCAGATATTCTCCCGAAGTATTTGTAATAAATACATTTAATAACTTTCTACATCATGGTGAACAAAAGATTTAGCGGGAAACACAAAAATTGATTCTACCATACCAAATTACTAACAGAGAAATTACAGCCGAATTAGATTAACACATAAGGACAAAATAGATAGTGCACTTTTTCCATACCGGGAAACCTCCAAAGTCGAGCAATGCTGTTTGGTGGCTGCCTCCGAGCTTGGTAAACAACATTGCTCCAGGATGTGACTGAGGTCAACAAGTGAATCACACAGAGTTAGCTTTACAATAGACAGTTCAGTAAGAGGCAAATATACACATGTATGTTTTACTGTAACTTACTTTCTCCTTTCGGCTGTCTGCCTGAGTATGTGAAGCTATTACAACAATGTTTTCCGGCAGAGTCTCAAGCTTAAGTTTAAATGTTACATGTGCCTCATTATTTTCCAACAGAGATTTCTCTATGTCTTTTAGAAAAACGATTAGTGGCCCACTGACACTTTCTGTGTTAACGACCTACAACAGTGTAACAAGAATAGAGTGTTATTAGATTACCAGAATTTATATGCAACATCAGTTAAGTATGCTATCTCTTAGCAATCATGAAAAGTCACATGAAACAAAGCATGTAATGATGTAATCTGCAATCATTTTGAAAACCCTGGTTATTTAAAATCTGCAACTAGATTTACCTCAAAGAGTTCATGAATAGCAAGATTTTCCGTGTCATCGCTGATAGTATCATGACGTAATGAGGTTGCTGCAGAGAAATAAAACGGGAAAAAATAACAATTGGTAACGATTTGTTGCAGACACAAGGAGAAGGAACAAAACATGATGGTCAAAGAATTACCTGGGCAAAAGAAACCATGATCTACTTCACAACTGCCCCCTAGATCATTACCTCCAGTGATTGTTTTATCAAATCTTACACCAATTTTGGAAGCACGGTTTTCCTCAAAAGCTAGTACCACCTTGCCTCTATAACCATAGGATGGACCCCTACATAAACATAGATTATAAAACAGAGGTCTGTTACTCTTTCTTTCTTCGTTCAAAGAGTATGTGATTTGATAACTGCCAGAGAAAATTTAAAAGACGTGTGTTCAAGAACTGATCAAGCACATTTCATAGGCATATGTTCTGCAATTCCATTTTTTTTGTTCAGTCATTTTAGCAAAACTACATACTATTCGCATATCTTTGTGCATTAAAGATATACATGGCACAAACCAAAAACATGCTTTCTTTGTACACAAAAGATGTTTTTTCTAATAAGGACCGTTTAAACACCAGTCTCAAAGCAAGCCCAACGTGTGCTCTTCAACAATAATATAAACAAGTAACGCTAATTGAGAAGGACGCAGGACGAGAGAACTTATAGTCATGCCGGGCACTAAAACCCAAAAGCAAGTTTTCTTACAGAAGCTTATACATTCCCATCATTCTTTGCATCTATTATTACCAAAACGATATCCAGGCACAGCATTAAGTAGCTCTAGAAAATTGATGGCATGCAGTCACTAATTCAGTTTATATCATTAATAAATTATCAGACAAATTAACATACTCACTGAGATAGAAAATGACATCTGACCAAATTTGTCAACCAACATTACCTAGTTGGAGGGGTGGAAGAGATTCCTGACGAACCAACATACTTTACTCTGTCACCTGCCAAAAGAACAAGATCTTTACTTAAGACATTCAACACACACACTAGAAAATAGAACAAAGTGGAAATGAAAGCTTCAAGCGGTATACCAGCTTTGAAAGGAGGGTTTCTTGATGAAGCAGTAGAAGACTCCTCCTTGGGCGCCACATATGGGTTGAAGAGAGAGGCCCCTGTAATATCAGCCTTCACAGATGAAGCTGGTCTCTTGAAGCTTAGGGTAGTTCTTTTAGCAAGTGTACTGAGTCTCTCAGCCTTTAAACCTTCTTTCACAGAATCAGCTTCTCTTGATGTCTGTCCCTAAAAAAAAAATTTGAGTCGTGTTTTAGAAATGCAATTCAAGAGAGGGAGAAAGAGATAACTGAACAAACTCAGCACAAGCTTACCCCCGGTAATACAATTGTGTCAACAATGAGGAGTCTTGCACCAAAATATTTAGCAAGTGCTTTGGTCAAAGTTTCCTGATATATCTCTGAACCTGTGCAGGAAGGAAGTATTATAAAACATTGTACTGGTTCTGGAAGTAAAAAGGCTGAGGGATATATTAGTTTGAAATTGATAAAATAGATTAATTTACCTGCGGGACCTGACAACAAGATTCTACGGGATGAAGGAAGATCAGATGTGAACTTCGCAAATTCATTACACTTCAAATGTATGTACATTGAAGCAATAAGAATGTTCTTGGTAGTCTCACTGTCCAAAAACACACGAATTGGTTGAAAATGAGAGCGAAAGAAAACATGGCACCCATCCAAGTGCTAAAAAATGACTACTATTAAGTGATTAACTATGTCATGGACTGCTTTTATGCAGCACATAAATGGAAAAGAGCAGAGCAACAAGAACGAAAATAAACATCTACATCATGTGCATGAATAGACAACTGTGATCCAATAATATTGTTTCATATGTCAATACCAAGTGCAGTTATCCAACTATTACATGGCAATGTTCAGAAGCATGAATATCTAAAAACATCAACTCAACTGGTCACCAATAAAAAAAACTGACAGTTTTCTAAATAAGAAATGTAGGGAAATTCTCCCCATACTTACATGAGCATGCATACACATCGAATTACAAAAGTATTTGGAGAACTTATCCAACAATAATAATTAATAACTAAGAACTCCTAAGAGCCAATAGCAAGAAACTCAAAGTTAACATCAGTTGATCTCCAATTAAAGATGGCAGTATTTCCATTAAAGAAAGGTAGGGGAGTTAAATACCAACGTAAAGCATTTTTCATTTCAACATATCATGAACATAAACCTGGATCAATCTTTCCATAAGGGAGTATCAATACAAAAACTGCACGAACTTTTAACCATCTATATAATGTAAAATCAACTTTCACTGTACCAATATTATGAAAAGCTTCACCTGAAATAATATGGAAAATTCTCAAATGAGACATCAATATCTTTGCTGTCTAGCAGTCCTTTGCGCAAGCCGTCTTTGAATTCATGACATCTAGATGATATTGGAGCCGGCAAATTAATTTTTTTTCGCTCCTGTCTGGTTCTCCTAAGATCAGCTATCATTTTTGACATTTCAGCAGTCCTATGAAGAAGAGGACCTGTTGAACCTGTGATTATCTCTAAACATGATCTCAAGTCATTGTTTTCTCCAACAACCTTCCCACTCTCAGCATCAGCATTCGACTTCTCATCGAGAACACCAGGACCAACTTTCTCAACGGCCGATAGAGCACCCCCATCATTACAAGCATCTCGCATTTCAACATCTACAAGGCAATCATCCGAAACTTCACAAGGAGGTGAATCAGAACCTTGCCGTACCTCTTTACCACTCCGTGAGGGAGGAAGAAGAGAGAATTTTTTACTTAGATTTGTTAGTGATGCCAATGTTGATGCAACAGCAACCGCAGTAGGGTCTCCTGATTGAGCTTCCATATGTAATCCTTTTATATCTCCCCCATCAGCTTCAAGTATGCTGACTGAAGGCGTCAAGCCCATCTCAGGTACATTTTTATTACTGAGATGTTGGAAAATCTAACAGTACGTCAAGGAAAAGTGCTAAAGAAAGTATTAGTTAATTACACACTGTATGAGTCAGACCAGATTCCCTTCACAGGATCACATCATAAAAATTCCATATGATTAATTGTTATGCTATATAAAATGCAAGAGGTGTTGTACAACATCAGCATGTGCCAGTATAAAAAGTCGGATTATTTTCATTTAGACCAAAATCTGATGTGTGTATATTAAAGTTAACTACCAAATGTCTCAAAAGATATTGCTACATCCTAATGCTTTCAGAGTGTAAACGTACTTCTTGAATTACACATACCTCTTAATCCCCCCCCCCCCTAACATAGAGAGTTTAGAGGTCAGGTATATTTGTAGGAACTACCATATGCCAGGTATCTATAATTGCTGATCATCTGATAGTTATTAATGTGCCATATGACTAATTGTTATGCTATATAAAATGCAGGAGGTGTTGTACAACATCAACATGTGCCAGTATAAAAAGTCAGGGTTATTTTCAATTAGACTATAATCTGATGTTTGGATATTAAAGTTAACTACCAAATGTCTCAAAAGATATTGCTACATCCTAATGCTTTCAGAGTGTAAACATACTTTTCAAATTACACATACCCCTTAATACCCCCCCCCCCCTAACAGGGAGGGTTTAGCGGTCAGGTATATTTGTAGGAATAGGGACACGAATACTCATCTGATAGTTATTAATGTGCTGTTTACAGTTTATCACATGCAGCAAACTATAAGATAACACAAATATTCATAGGCACTGAAGATACAAACATGAGAAACAAGACAAATTAAGAAAACTGGTGTACATTGTCAAAAGGATACGTATGCATGTTTACCAGACAAGGTAAAAACCACCTCATCCCCCTCACGTAGGTGAATACTGGTGTCTTTGGGGTATACCCTACCATTTACTTGGACAGTTCCCTTTTTTCCAGTAATCTCAAGGACAGTAACTGGAACTCCTCCCTGTAAGTTATTGAAAACCAAGAGACCCAAAACAAGCGAATATCAGTGTAAATTTGATTAGAAAGTTGACTGTAATAAAAGAAAAATACACATCAACATTCTCAACCAACCACAAGATGAGTCACTTCTTACCACCACAGACTCAGTGTGCTTCAGACTGCACAAAGATTTGCCAACTGTTGGATCATTCACAGATAAGTCACACTTGTTGCCGTGACCAACGGTGAAAGTAGGTTGATGCATAACAATGTGCGGATTCTGGAAATCAACACATTGAGAAAGTCAATATAAACTAAAAATGTGATAGCGAACAGCAGCTAGCACAGCACATGTACTGGATATCACTGTATACGATAGAAACAAATGCATCAACATTCAACATGTGATCCCCCACCCCACCCCAACAAACCCCGGGTGACCCCACACTTTTAAATTAGGTTATGTAGAAAACATCACTACTTCCTTTTTAAACTGCATCAACTCTCGCTCAACAGAACTAAAAAGTATATAACAAGGTAACTGACCACGTAACTAGAAGAAAGTATGTCATGGAAAATATGAAACGGAGTAAATGCCCCCATCCTTTCCTTGTAGATATCCTGATCACAAGATATAGTGTGGACAGGGGTCTCCCACATTGGTATGGCAAGTCAATGCGGGAAGGTAATGAGCACTATAGATAATTCATATGTGCACAAAGGACCTAGATGAAGATATAGCAATTGGTGCCAGAATGACAGTACAAAGACCCCCCCCCCCCCCTCTTTCCCCTCCAGATCCCTCTTTGCAATTGTGAAGCACGAACTGAGCTGGCAAAAGAACTGCTAGTTAAGCAATACAATATGCATATCAGATTGGTGAACTCCCTGACATAGACAACATATTGTTAGCTAAACTTGAGGTACCTATTTAATGCAAAGCACCAACAGAATACAAGTCAGTGACTCCTGCATCTTTTGCGAGATTCACTGCCCATCTCCTTCTTACTTCCTATACCCTAAAAATAGTTCTCCTAAGCCCAATATATTATATTCCATTGTAAAAATGTTTACTTATTTTATTCCATTGTACCAATGTTTACTTACTTTTTTTTAATTGTCAATACTGAGTCACTGCCCCTTGCCTTTGTAGTTCCTATACCCTAAATTATAGTGAGACATGAAAGTAAATGAAAATCCTATAAGCCAAAAAAGATGATAACATAACCAAGTAAGTCTTTTTGTCATGTTGGCTCATGGCACCATGTCATTTTGGATAAAGAACTTTCTTCAAAAGAAAATCAATTGAACATATTCAAATCCACAGAGTGCCTTCATATGCCCTAGTCAATCATACTACAGAAGACATCATTTTATTTATGTTAATAAGATCATGAACTGCAATAATTTTTATATAGAGTTACAATCATCTGTAAGTAGTGATGGGGGTAGTAGCCAAAAAATTACTGAGGTATTATATTCTTGAAATAAAAAGGGCTTGTCCTTGAACTTGTTAAGTTGTTATACATAATATAGTTCATGTTTGTAATGCCTGATACATATGTTCAAATACATATCTTAGTCAAGTGCAGAAGTCAATGTGTCTCTCTAATCCAAAACCTTACCTGCAATAACAAGAACTGTCTGTGTGGAACCTTCAAGACATCATAAAGGAGGTGGCTTAATTATCCGGTTCAACATTCTACCTTTACCCTTAAGCATTAATCAAATAGCAAACGACGAATACCTAAGCCAACTGATATTGCAGTATGCATAACATAGATCACACACAAGCGTTGTTCTACGTTCGCCCTTAAGCATGAATCAAATAGCAAACGGAAATGTGCAGTGGTACGAATACCTAAGCAAACTGTTCTTGCAGTAAGTATAACATAGATCACAAAGAATCTAAAATATTAAGTAAATATTAACAAGGAATCCACCTGTGAACATTGGGAAAGAAGCTTCCCCCAGGCAACCTCTTCCTGAGAGCACTTCTTCAGCCGACTTTCCGGCGGCGGTCCAGCTGATGTTGTTTTCTCCCCACCTAGTTTGGAGTCAGTAACGTCCACTGCCAATAATAATCAATCAATTTCAATTTTAAAAAAAAATAAAAATAATTGCAGGATTCGATAATTGAAACAAAACCCTGACCCTTTTGTGAGCCATCGAGCGATTTCTCAGCATCTGGATTCTTGTCAGATGGTCCAGCCTCCAGCTCGACAACTGTTGTTTCGGGAGAATCTTTAGACCTCTCCGCCGCCTGAATTGAAACCCCAGATTTCAATTCATAAGGTCAATTAAAAAAAAAAAAATGAAGAAAGAAAGAAAGAAAAGAGGGAGAGACCTTTTCTTGGTTTACCTTGGATTTCTTCCCGTTGGGCGGCGAAGAAGGTGATGAGAGGTGGCGCTTAGAGGAGGAAGAGCCGCTCCGAGTTTCAACCATGGTGTGTTCTTGTTCGAGAATCTGAGAAAATCTTTGATTTTTGCGAAGCAAATCTGTCGGGAAGGAGAAAAGCTGTGTGTTTTTGTTTAGTTATCTAAACAAGGAAGAAGAGGAGGAATGGGGAAGAGGAAACAAAGAGAGAAAAAACTCTAGAGTGAGAAGAAGAAAATGAAAATGAATATCAATTCCAATTTCATTTCATTTCGTTTCGGGGTGTTTGTTGTACTACTCATCATAATATATAGATTTTCCTCAATTTCATACCCTTTTTGAAATATTCATTTCAAGGGTCAATTTCTAATAATCAAAATAGGAAGCCAAACTAAATTAAAATTAAATAATGATAAATATTAGGATGGGAAATATCATATGACCAATCTAACCGGTTCAGAAGCCAATTTGTTGGGTGGGTGGGTGGGTGTGTGTTTAACCAAGACCGGAACAAAACTTTTCAAGGGTAATTATTGGAACTTTTATATAAGCTCATTTTAGTAACACTAGTAGTTTGTGGATCCAATTATTGAAATTTTGGTACAAATGTGCTTATGTAAGCTGGATTTGAAAAGGTTAATAGTGTAACTTCCATATATCGTAGCTTTCTATGAAGTTTTCATTTTAATGGTTGAAATATCTACGACGCTCTAAAAGTAATTTTTGACAAATTAGGCTTCTTAAAGGACTAGGGCATGAGTTGTCCGACGTTGTTGGAGCAACGTAAAAGAGGACACCAAACAATGCACCCATCATGAGCGCCAATCTTATTCTCTCAGCTTCATATTTGGGTCGGCACAACTAAAATTTTCACCAATAAGGCATTGCATTCACACCATAATTAGTTATTGGCTCGACGACAACAGTGTTCGATCCTCCAAGGTCTGACCCACAACAGTCCTTACAGCCCATTAAGCACTTGTCAAGGATATTTTGGTGGTCGACCTTGTAGGGACTAGGGAATATTGGTCATCTAAGCCTACTACTAGTTTAACAAGCTCTAAGATAGGTTTGGGCCAAGTCCATTGGAGGCTTGCTCGCCAAAGTAAATGTTTTGGCACAACCTAAGCCGAACACTTGGCGATGTCATGTACGATGCACTACTACGGGTTTTGGCCACTAAGATAATCCTATCATTAAGTAGCACTCTATTCTAGGTAATCACATGTACATTTTCATTACCCACTCTCGAATTTTAATACATCTAACTGTCTAAGAATTAGCTTTCCTCCCAACACGTTCAATTTGGCGTATCCAAACCGGTGTAAAGGAGCTGACACTCACCCACCTTCCATGAACCGTCTTGACAAGTACTTTTCGACGACAACACGATGTTGGATCATCCAAGGTCTGGCCCACATCAATTCTTACGGCCCAATAAGCACTTACAAGAGATTTGGGTGGTTGACCCTTAGATGGAATATTGATCGTCTCATCACACTACTGATCTAATAAGATTTGAGATACGTTTGGGCCAAGTCCACTTAAGTGCTCACCAAAGTAAATGTTTTGGCACTGAACATTACGATGCGTCGATAAAGGTTTTGCCCACTAACCTAATCTTATAAGTAGCACCTGTAAGAAAATATGGTTAGTAACCCCTAGGGTTGAGCAGCGGAATTTTAAAATTTTCTTAACAAACCAATCAATTGATTACATCATAACGTATAAACACATTTGAGTTAGGATACTTACAATGACCGAAGAGGTTCAACCGAAATTTGTACACTCCAATATAATGCCTTTGTTCAACTTCACTTTACATAGACTCGGACATCCTATAAGCGATCCCTCCGGCGAAAGGTTAGATCAGTGTGTCAGGAATCTTTCCTCCAAATTTCAACTTGATCCAACGATTAACGAAGCGGACACTGAATTTTTAAAATGTTTGCGTTGTGAAAAAAACTGTTGTACGCGGGAATTCCTCAACCTTTGTATCCACGAAAGGAATGGTTTATGAGAATGCTAGGATATTCTCGAAACAATTCATTCGATGGGGTGGCTAGGGTGGCGCGCGACTAGGGTAAGGAGGGGAGAGAAAAATTTATTCTAAAGAATAAAGAGAAGATGAGTTAGACTATGTTCGTTTCACCTTAATTTCAGTTTTATTAAGTTCAGTTCAGTTCGGAGAAGTTCAGTTCAGTTCAATTCAGATTTATTAAGTTTAGTTGAGTTAAGTTCATATAAATTAAGTTCAGCTCAGATTTGCTTAGTTAAAATTTATACTTCAAATAAGTTAAGTTCATTTCAGTTCAGATTAATTAAGTTCAGTACAATTAAGTTCAAAGTTTTTCTGGTGAAAACAAACATAGACTTAATTATCAAATGTGTATTTTCTCTAGCCAGTCACCCATATATATAGTATTGGAAAATCTTAATTTTGGAATGTCTAATAGTATAAGGATTTTAATTCAAACGAAATAAGAATTCTAATACCCAATTAGGAATTCTTAATGCCCAAATAAACTTTACGTCCAATTAGTGAATGAAAAAATAACCAAGAGAGTGCTATGATATTCCATATCATATATATCCCGAATACGAGTATACTACCAAATCCTTTGGCCACAACTACGTAATGAGATTCCATACTGATATATTAGAATTGTGGATGCAACGTCGTAACCTGCAGGTTTAAGCGGACTTGTTGCTCCAGAATTAAGTACAATCCATCAAAATTAGTGATGACAGTATAGCAAGCAATTGAGCAAACATTGAGAAAGAAAACTACGCATAACTTAACCTTTAACAAAAGGAACAATTAATCAATACTCACCCAAATTTCGAACAATACAAGTAATTGGAAATCTGGATATTGATGAAAACTAACAACAAACATCATGAATCAGATTAAGACCGGACTGACAAAAGCTACTTTGAAATGGGAACATAACCACCATTGACTGAACTAGCCGGCAGTCTCTCAGTTCCCTCAAATGTCTTTGCGATTCTCTCAATGGGCACTAGGGGCAGGTAAGATGACACAGCATAGCCTCTACTGGCTGTGAAAGCCACATAATTATTATACTTCTCCGCCCAGTATGCAGCTGTTGGGACCATTATGTGAGCCACTTGGGGAAACAAAGGGAGGCGGTTTAATGACCTCCAAGTCGTGACTGCATATTGCTCAGCAACAGGTTCGTACTTGGTGTAGAGTTCCTTAGCCACTGGGTTGTACCTAGCATATGCAGTTTTAGCATGGCTTGAAAGTGTACGCAGTAAACCATAATGCTGAATGTCGGAAACTAGCTCTCCAGCCACTTCTGGAGCCTTTTCAGCAGCTGAACAAACTTGGACAGAGAGTTGCTTGAAAAGAATGGGCACATGACTGTTCAACCCGGTTATGGATTCATCTACCTATACATCAGGGGAACTATGACCTGTCAGTATCGATTATATCCATTGCAGCAAAAGAATTTAAAAGTAAAATAAAATAAAATAATAATCAATGACTATGATCATGATGCACACATGCATAGCAGAGCGGAAGATTAACTAATCAATATCTCCCCGTGTTCTATCATACTATCATCTCTTGTTTTAAAGAACTATGGACGAGACTGGCGCTTGTTATTCCTTCCAAGTTTACAAAGTTTATGTAGACACCCATACAGATGTCTGAAATCTGAACCACACCCACAGATAACAGAATTAACCGGGATCTCTCTACAGACTGCACTCAGAGTTTTAGGGTGTTAGCAAGAGAAAAGCCCTTTTAACTGTGAAGTTTCTTGTTAAGAAGTAAGAAGAGTGTATAAAACTTGTGCAAGAAAAAATATTTTTGGCGCTTTTGTATCATCAACTACTTGTTCCAAGAGATTAACAGTTTTACCCAAGACAGGGTAATGGTAAACTTGCCAGTAAGCTATGTTAGTCAATTTATCGAACACCTATAGAGATTAACATGTACAATTCTAACTTAAAATTTCATGAGCCTCATGACTGATGGCACATTTTCAAGCATACTTTCTATGTTGATGGAATAAAATACCATAAAATTTCATTGCCACAAAACACCGAAATAAATATCAGATCCGATCAAAGACATAATAACCACAAGAATGAATGAAAGAAGAAATAAAAAAATGGTAACCTTGCGATCAATGAAAGTGAGGATATTAAGAGGTAGGGCGTGGAATTTGGTGTAAAAGGGGGCGATGACAGTTTTGACGGTGCCTTCGACGGCGTGGAGGCCGGGTCGCAAAGGACCCGAATTCTGTTTGGCGTATTCGTAGACGGTTGAGCACCATATGATGGTGTATACATATGCTGCTTGAACGAAATCCAGATACTTAAGCTTCTTCTTCGCATCCTCCTTCACCTGAAATTATTAATTCAATGGATTAAGGATCGATAAAAGTGAATTGAACAACACAGAGTATCACGTACGTACCGGCGGTTGATGTGTAGTGGAATTGGGTTGTGATTCCGCCATTTTTGGTGGCAATGTTGTTGTCATGAAATGAAGGTTGGTTGGTTGGTTGGTGTGGTTTAGTTAGTCGACAGGCAGGCAAGTTGCGGGAGAATAGAATAGTTGTTTTGATTCAAGTGGAGGAAAAGACGGTTCAATCTACTATGTCGATGGATATAAATAGACGGTCCAAATCAAGTGTAGTTTCACACCAATTAATGTTAAATGCCGGCATATATTACATAGAAGATCTGATACTTAATTAATTAATCGGAGCTTTTAAACATATAATCTAAAATAAACCCTTCTACAATGAAGAATTCAATGATTTTGAGCTTAATTTAAGTGGGGTACATTTGACACATACTACTTCATTATTCAATTTTTTTTAATTAAAAAAAAAAACTTTTTTATATCAATTGGGGCCTTAAGTAAAGCCTAGTACAATACTATTTAGTAGCTCATCGGAAATGGTCACTAAGACTTTCTCCAACAGTTGAGCTCTAAAGTGGAGCTCAACTGTGCCACGTCAATATTTCATTAACTTAATCTCCACTTCATCCAACATACTCCAACAGCTGATCCTCATTGATCCCGTCCTTTTCATTTATTTTATTATTATTTTCTCATTAGTTTTTTTAAATTCATTATTCATTTCATTTTAAAGTATCCAATAAATTATAAAATACTTTAAAATTTTAACATGAGGATCAAGTACCCATGATGAGCTTTTGTTGGAGCTGGCCTAAATAGTAACCAAAAAAGTCTCAATTTGAGGTATTTTTGGGCTTAATTGGGACTTTGACCTCCAACTAAGTTCAAAAAGACTCCATAAGGAGTGCTCTTAGACCTCCTGCATCAGCAGGAGGTAAGCGCGGTTAAACCGCGTAAAACGCGGCTTAACCGCATTTTTGGGCCACTGATGTGGCCCAAAAATGCGGTTAAGCCGCGTTTTAAGCGGTTTAACCGCGGACCCGTTTAGTGGCGTCAGCCACTAGGCTGACGCCACGTGGAGTCCACTAAGGTGGACTCCACCCTTTTTTAATTTTTTTTCCTGTTTTTTAATTTCTTTTTCCGTTTAAATTTCAAACGGTCATAACTTTTAAAATACAAATGCTAAAAATAAATAAAAATTACCAACGGATAGAACTTTTCGAGATCTATAAATAGACACCACTCTTGGATATGTTTGCTCACACCTTCTCCAACTCATTTTCCCTTCTTAATTAAAATCAAAACACTCTCAACACTCCAAATTTGGTACAACTTAATGTAATATATTTGTTGTAATGTATTTGTGATTTCCATCTATTAACTTAATTTCGTATGAAATTCTTTACAACAAATCTTCCTTATTCTTTACATTAACTGAAAAAAAATAAAAAAAATTGAAAAAAAAATGACGTGGCAGGCCTTAACGGGCCTTAACCGCGTTTAAGCAGTGACTGATGCGGACGAAAACTGCTTAAACCGGCTAAGGCCAGTTTAAGCCCTTAAACTGGCTTTAACCTTAAACCACTGATGCGGGTGGTCTTATATCTTAGGGTGTCAGGGTGGGGTGGGTAATTTGTGATTATATTAGTGGGAATCATAGATTTAACCTGATTTATATAATTTGTAAACTTACAAACTTACATTTTTAACAAAATATATATATATATATATATATATAGATAGATAGTATATAGATATATATAATATATATATATAGATATATATATATATATATATTATATATATATATATATATATATATATATATATATATATATATATATATATATCCTACTTTCAATTTTGATGAACTCCATATATAATTTTATTAAATATTTTATCATTATAGTTTAAGATTAATTGAGAAAATTGTTAATCGAAAAAATTTAAAATGGATAAATTATACTCGGTAGTAGGGTAGGATCTATCGACAGATTGTTAGCGGTTCTCACAAGTTGGTGCAACTGAACGGGCGGACACGGAATGGAGAAATAGCACACCGATCAAGGGATCGATCTCTGTCTATTTACTTCATATGATCTTCAAGATCACGGACAGGTTCTAGATTTGTACATCATGGCTGCATGGGTCTCCAATCTTTTTGCTGCACCACACCCATTTTCCCCAATTTACCCATAATGCCTGATGGCATGATGAAATGAATCATCATTAAAACGTGACCGCTGTTTTCGATCAAAATAATATCGACAATCGACAGAGCCCCACAGTCTCACAGAGGATATTTTTACTAATAATATTACCATTTTAATGTTTATGTGGGACAATTTTGTTTAGGTATAAGGTAGTGTTTGTATAAATGATTATTAAAATTGATTTGTTACTTGCTTAAAATTTTAAAGATCTGATTAAATTAAATAATTGGAAGTATCTTAAAAGTATGAATTTTTGGTGCACATACTAAAACCCAAAGTTGATTGGTTAAAATAAAACTAAGGGAAAATTACATTTACCTACCTTGCTACGGGCTCTAACTACAAAATTGCCCTTATTAGTTTAACAATTACAGTTACCCCCTTAGCCCGGAAAAAGTTTGACTTGGCCGTTATTCAATTTAAAAAAAAAACGGCCAAACAAGGCCTTAGCTTTTTTATATCATTTTTCCTTTTTTTTCTTCTTCTTTTTTTTTTCTTTTTTTTACATCATCTTCTTCTTCACCTTACATTTTTCCGGTACCGGATTCCGAATCCGGTACCGGAACTGCCGATCGGACCAGCTCCGATCGGAGCTCTTTAACAGCTCCGATCGGAGCTGGTAATAGCTCCTAACCGGAGCTCTTTAATAGCTCCGATCGGAGCTAGATTTCCGATCGGAGCTCTTTAATAGCTCCGATCGGAGCTCTTTAACAGCTCCGATAGGAGCTGGTAATAGCTCCTAACCGAGCTCTTTAATAGCTCCGATCGGAGCTATTACCAGCTCCGGTTAGGAGCTATTACCAGCTCCGATCGGAGCTCTTTAACAGCTCCGATCGGAGCTGGTAATAGCTCCTAACCGGAGCTCTTTAATAGCTCCGATCGGAGCTAGATCGGAGTTATTACCAGCTCCGGTAAGCTCCGGTTACCGGAGCTGTGGTCTGGTCGGAGCTCCGACCAGATCCTTTGTTTTTTTTTTTTTTTTTTTTAATTTTATATTTGGTTTTTTTTTTTAACTTATATCTTTGGGGTAGATTTGAAACAAAACCTTAAATTGGATTAATTTTACAATTATTATTAGTTCATTTATAAATTTATTTATTTTTTGTGGTTAATTTGAAATAAATTAAAGTTAATTTTGTAAAATAAAATAGTTTAGAGGGAAATGTGTAAATAAATTAAACTGAAGCTGTTTGGCTCAAGCCAAAAAATGAGATTCCGGCAAGGCTAAAACTGTCATTTCCAGCTCTTAGTGCGCGAAAAGTTAAGTTCGTGGGGCTAATTGTAATTGATTTTAACTAATAGGGGACTGTAAGTAATTGTTAAACTAAGAAGGTAAGATCTGTAATAAAAAAAACTAACAAGGGGTGTAGATGTAAATTGCCCTAAAACTAATCAATTATGTAACAATTAATAAATTATTTAAGACAAAATTACATCTATCACCCTCACTAAGCACTCACTTTTCATCCTAGTCCAACATTCGCGGAGAATTACATTTTAGTCCAGCCGCCCCTCCGGTGTTGACTCCGGTCACTTGACTTTTGTGATTTATGCTGAACCAAACGCGGCCTTAAGGGAAAAAGTACTGTGGACAAATTAAATACTTAAAACATCAAATTAAGACACATTTTTCTTTCTTTTCTTTTTTCTATTTTTCTTTTTCTCTTTCTTTCTTTTCTCTTTTCTTTTACATTTGTTTTAAATCCAACTCCGGTACCGGAGTTTACAGCTCCGGTACCGGAGTTTACAGCTCCGATTGGAGCTGTGTTAAGCTCCAATCGGAGCTTGGCACAGCTCCAATCGGAGCTGTGTTACACAGCTCCGACTGGAGCCGTGCAAAGCTCCAGTCGGAGCTTAACAAAGCTCCGATTGGAGCTGTGCCAAGCTTCGATCGGAGCCCTAATCGGAGCTTTGTACTCCGATCTGAAAGCTCCGGTACCGGAGCTACTGTTCATCGTCTTCCTCATTCTTTTTTTTTTTTTTTTTTTTATGATTTAGTGTTATTTATTTTTATTTAATAAAGAAAAAAAGAAAAGGTAAAAAATAAAATTTGGGACTCATTTTGAAATTCAATTTTGTAGGGGTTTGTTTTAAAATAATTTGTAAACTATTTTGAAATATAGCTAAATTATGTGGGTTAATTTATAAATTGTTTGTGTTAATATTGTAAAATTCAAAACATTTGGGGTGAATTTGTAATAAACGAAACTTCATGTTGTTTGGCGTAATTCAGAATCTGAAATTTCGGCGGGGGCATAAATGTCATTTCCAGGGCTTAGAGCGCAGAAAGTCAAATCCGTGGGTTAAAATGTAATTACATTGGTTTAGTAAGGGAGTCTCGTGTAATAAAAAATATAGCTGGACTAATCTGTAATACTCAACAATAGTAGGGGTACCAAAAGTAATAGCCCCATTATTTAATTTAACATTTTATTACTTTTTGTTTTCAAAAGGTTACAACCTCCAAAAGTATCTCCTCGTATGATTTTAGGTTACGTTTTGTAGTGTGTTTAATTATCGAGAATCAAATGCATAAATTGGGAAAGTAAACGTCATATAATTGTTTATAGATGTTGAAAATAGATAATCACTTTTTTTTTTCCGAAGCGGCAAAGCGAGTATTAATAATGGTTCCCCATTTATTCCCGTAGTGACTTGAACCCCAACCTATTGGTTAGAGGTGAAGCAGCTTACCAACTGAGTTACAGTGTCGAAAATAGATAATCACTTTAATTAGGAAAAAATTGATCAAACCTCCCAACCTATTACTCATTTGAGACTTTGCCCCCAAACTAATAATTTTGGTGATTAACCCTCTCAACTATTATAGTTTTGAGACAATGCCCCCTGAAGTGAATTTTTTAGTTAAATAAATAGAAAAAATAACATTTGTAGGTGTTTAAATTTTATATATTTAACACATAAAATATTTATTTATATTTCATGGTTACGAAGTTATATTTCACATGAAATATAAAAAATTACAAAATATATTTCCTCAGTAATTACTTTATATTGGCCTTTCCAAGTTACTTTTGCCACAAATTAATTTAAATTACATTGAAAAAATATATAAATAATATTATATTTATCATCAAAGTACTTTAAGTATAGTTTCACAACATTTTTATATATTTGTTTACATTATAAATTAAAAGCAATTTGTTGTCAAAAATATTTTTTCAAAACATTTAATAAAAAAAAAAAAAAGTAACGGAGGATGAACTAATTATAAATTATTTCAAAACTATAAAATAAAGTTTGAACGACACTTAAACATCATGATAATCGAAAAAAATGAATTTTTGTATCACAAACATTTACAAAATTAACATATTTGGTTGATTTATTAAGAGTTTATTATTAATTTAAATTTATTAACTTGGGGGGCATTGTCTAAAAACATGATAGTTGGGGAGGTTAATCATCAAATTTATTAGTTTGGGGAGAATAGTCTCAAAAGATTAATAGTCGAGGGGTTTGATCCATTTTTTTCCCTTTAATTATTCATTTGCAAACACTAGTTAAGTATCACTACAATGAACAATTTCATCTAATTAATAATTAACTACTTTTTTTTTAAATGAAAACTTAAATTCCATTGGATAAGAAAAATGCCAAAATGCATAAAGAAATAGAATACTAATGTGTTTGGAATTAAACCTCTCATGCCCCAAACATGAAGTTCCATTGGGTAAGAACTAATTATTTGGTAATGATCCCCTCAATTTCATTTTTCATGAACCCCAAAGTTCTGAATTGCTGAGCCTGAAAGGGTGATACGTTGGTCTCATATATAAATACATCTTCTATTTAGTGTATTTTAATTTGTTCTCACTCGTGAAATGCACCAAAAACTTTTCAATAAATCACCCATTATACATTAGTTTTAGAGCAAGCACGCTTAATTATAGAGTACTTATGAATATTACTGAAAAAAATATGTACTATTGGTATGAGTGGCGTTTTTAGGTTATGTTCATTTCAACTTAATTTCAGTTCAATTTAGATTTATCAAGTTCAGTTTAGTTCAAATTTATTAAGTTCAGTTAGGAAAATTTCAGGCGAATCAAACAGATCCTTAATCATTTAAAAACCTCTGAAATTTTAGAGTGTTACATTCACCCTCTCTTAAATTGGACGATCCTTTGTTGGGAATTAGAGAGCAAACAGGTACGTATCGAAATGTATAAACTGAAAAAGAATAAAGAAAATAATAAAGCAACAAATCTGCAGAGTCGAGCGTCATCACTCTGTCCTTAAGACTTATTCGTCCTGCTCTCGGTGCTATAGTTATCCAGCGAACATTCTCCCAAGATAAAACTACAATGAGTTCGAATACAAGCACTTGAAATACGATACTTGGGTGGACTACTACAATATGGAAAGACAAGATTTTACAATGTTAGAGAAGAAGAAGGAAACATGTGGATTTTCATGTACAAATTCGAAAATATGTGTTCAACCCAAAACATGGGGTTTTATTTATAGTTTTGAAAGGTTGTAAATGAAGAGGTGTAACTCTTGAGAATGTAAATTCTCGCTCTATAATCTATCTGTTCATGTTGCAACAAATTTTTTCACCAAAAGATGAAATAGTTTAGTGGAAAAGTACTTACCTCTCAAGTGAGAGGTCATGAGTTTGATACCCACTTGGTGGCAACTATTTCCACTTATTATTTTTACACATTTTCAATTATCACACCCTTCACCAAGAGTGTTTATTCAAATAACCACATAACAAAATATTATTTTTAATATTTTGCTCATTCCTTCTTTATTTTAGCTACTTCCAACGTTTAGTATTTCATAACTAGCACACTAACCAACACACTTTGAATATTAATTATTATTTCCCAAATGAATTTTAGTAACAAATGTTCAAACGACTTCTACTATTTTTGTAGATTATTCACGTTCAAGAAAACTCAATTTCAACGTGTGAGACATCTCTTGGTTAATAGTGCATATTCATAGATTAACCAGTTTGACTAAAATTCCAACATCCTTGTCACGCCTTATCCCAACCAACAATTCACCCTTAAGGATTTTGGCCGGTTCAACTCTTACACCATTTGTAATTTACCGACCATGACTGAGCCAAAAGTCTCGACATTACTTATTGGATGATATTTAGGGTGATATGTTAGCCTTACAAATCAACATGTGTTATTTCACACATAATTTACCCCTACTTGTGTACGCCCAAAAAACTGTACCTATTCCAAAATTGTTCTAGAGCAATAGCTAGCTGAAGTCCAGAGTTCTTAACTTCCTATTATAGATGCGCGCGAAGACTTCGTGTCGACGTCACTTATAGTTTTTTTTTCGAAATAAACTTACAGTTAATTATTATCAGTATTGTCTAGTTTTATTTTTCATTTTTTATTTCTAAATTTGTTTTTTAAACCCATCTTTTCCGAAAGAAGAAAACCTAAAAAAGATTGAGGGGGCGCAGAAAAAGGAACGGAGTCATGGACTCTGAGCTGAAAGCGAGACTGAGAGAAGCATTCGGCGATTCATCGTCGGACAGCGACGGTGAATCGGAGCTACTTCACATCGACAATTCAACCGACGAAACTTTGAGTATTATTAGACCAAGGCCCGTGGATGACCCTCACCTAATTTGGCAACCGGTCACCGGAATCAATGGCCTATGGATTTGCAGGGACTTTTTATCTCTCAGCCAACAATCGTCTTTGCTATCTGCCCTGGAAAGAGGTGATCAGTTGAATTATGCACTATCATTTGAAAATAATTGCAATCTAGTGAGGATGATGAATTAATGTTTGGTTTTCTGTCTGTAAATGTGATCACAGAGGGATATTTCGCTGGAGGTTCTCATAATCAGGTACATTTTTTTTTTTTTTTTTTTTTGAAACACTTTGATTGAAGCTCCTTACAGTGTTTTCTTCTTCATGAGTGGTATTTTAATATCCATGAGAGTTGATTATTCATCCTGCTTTGTGGTGTAGACATTGTTTTGGTAGTTAATAGAGTCAACCGTTTAGTTGATTAGGCTTAGACATGAGCTGCTTATTTGTCGAAAATCGCGAGTTAGGTTGGAATATATTGTATTACACGGCTGTGGGGGTTTGGTGGTGTAGCTTTTCTTTCATTAACTAGTGTAGGAATGAGTATAATTGTACAAGTCTTGGAGGGGATAGAAGAGGGGTTATAGCACTGGTGCCTATAAGTCTTGGATGGTTACGCAGTCATGCACTTGCATTTCTGCAAAGAGAAGGTTGTTTCTAGCTAGGACAAACATGTCACGACCAACTGATGAGCTCTTGGAAGATCACGACTTGCTCCACAAGTCGTCAACCACCTCTATATGTGGTATGGAGTTATTTTAGTACTTTGATGTTGATTAATATCTAGGGTAAATATTCATAATTATCTAGATATATTTTAGTAGAGTAATTCGTACATTTGTTAGGATTTACTTTTCCATTTTTATCTATATTTTCCTTATCTTGTACTTTCTAGATCTTATAATAGCTCAACTTTTTCATTAACAATTAACCGTTTGATTATGATAAATATGACAATAGTCATTAACTCTTTTCAAAGTTCTGCACAAGTTCATTCCTCCATAGCCATGGAGTTGATCAAGTCGTTGAACACCGCACGGATCGGTCAAATCCTCCCAAAATCTCACAATTGGCATCAGAGCCATTGTTACATGAAGATCTGAACCTGGTTTCAGTTTTCTGCAAGGAACTCTGATTGGGAGGTTCAAATATTGAAGAAGCTAACCAAGGTGGAAGACGAAGTCCATGAAATTGCCCTTGGTTAGCTTCTTCAAGAAGTTTCTCTATGAAGTCCATGAACTTCGTCTTCCAATTCCATGTCACTTCGTCTTCCACCTTGGTTAGCTTTTTTCAAGATTTGAACCTCCCAATCAGAGTTGATTGCAGAACCTGGTGCAGATCTTCCTGTAACAATGGCTTTGATGCCAATTGATGAGAGCTTGAGCGTTTTGACCGATCCGTGCGGTGCTCAACGACTTGAGCGGCTCCATGGCTATGGAGGAATGGCCTTTTGCAGGACTTTGATAAGAGTTAATGACTCTTGGCATATTTATCATAAGCAACGATTAATTATTAATGAAAAGGGTGGAGCTATTTATAAGCTCTAGAAATTATAATATTATGATAATAAAGATAAAGATGGAAAAGTAAATCCTAACAAATCTACAAATTACTCTCCTAGAATATTTCTCCACAATTATGAAGATTTACCCTAGATATTATTCTACCTAATTAGTATCAAAGTCATAAAATAACTAGATACCACATAGAGTTGGTTGATGACTTGTGGAGCAAGTCGTGATCTTCCACTATCTCATCACCAACCTATGATCGTGCCAGAATCTGCGCTGCTTGACAATGGTTCTATTAGCATGTTGATATTATCTCCTTTTGGCAGTGAATCATGGGAGTGGCTCCAAAAGTGAGAGCGTACATGAACCAATCAGAGTATGTATAGATTATAGCAGATACCAGACATGATAATTCTATCTCATAGGATTGAAATCATTACTTCCTAAACTCAGGGTACTGAAATTTCATCCTATGGAGTTGATATGTGATATCTCATCAATTCACATTGCTCATAAATCAATTCATAGTGTTCAGAGCAGAATAAAGTGATCTGCCATTTTGTGAAGGGAGAAAATATCAAACTGATGAACACCCTTGTCCCTTGGTGTCCATTAGTTCGATGAAATTCTAGACCACTCTTTCTCCACTTCACATGTTAAAATTCTAGTTAGGAGTTGGCTCATAATTCACCCAAGTGTTTGCTTGGTCAAGCGTAAACTGCACACTATGTACAAGCTGAGAACACAGGACATATACTCTCCTGTTGGCTCATAATTCACGTAAGTTTTACTTGGTCAAGCGTAAACTGCACACTGTGTACAAGCTAAGAACACATGACATATACTGTCCAGTTGGCTCATAAATCACAAGTTTTTTTTACTTGGTCAAGTGTAAACTGCACACTGTGTACAAGCTGAGAACACAGGACATATACTCTCCAGTTTGAGGGGAGTGTTATGGGTTGCATATGGTTCTGTTTGTTAAATATGAGTATCTTTAGTGTCTGTTAGTTGAATATGTGTTAATCAGTCACAGTAGTTCTGACTGAATCTGCTAATCTATTTTTTCGCTTTACTATATAACGGAATATCAGAATCTACACTTAGTATTACCCAAATGTATACAAGTTTCTTCAAGGTGCTCTAATTTTTTATCTCCAAATTATACGTATCTACTTCTCATCCTGTAATTGGAAATGGTTCTCTGTTTAAGCATTTGTTTCCTCTTAGTTTTCTGCAATAACAAGTGTAGTCTAATATCTGTTGTTCGATGCAGGCAATGAGGTTTGGAGATCTTCCTTCTTGGGCTATTGAGCTGTCACTCTACATCCGAGAAAATGTGTCATCGTGCAGTCACATGCCTGTATCTGCAGACCATTCAAGCATTGATGACAGCGGAGATAACTTCCTATTTCCACCAGAGCTGTTGGGGAGGGAGCCGCTTTTTAATCAACTCATAGTGAACATATACCAGCCGGGCGAGGTCTGTTCTGAACCTTGGCAGTTGTATTTATTCACTTTCCTGTGCCATTGTTAACTTGTGTAGAGAAATAGTTCTTCCCTATTGTACATATCTCCTGTGTCACTGTTAATTCGTATGATAAATATTCTTTATTTTTTTTCTATGGTACTTATCAGAGTCGGAGACTCGGAGGACCATTTAAAGCCATCGAGTGGATCTTCATTCCAACACTTGAAAAAATTGCATTTTTTGTACTTAGATAATAATTGTAGAGTCTATAATGTAAGTCATGTCCAATTACAGCTGTAGGCTTGGAACATAGTGCAACATTGAGCAGGTAATATGGAAGAAAACCCTCTGTGAAGAAAGCATGTCACTGTGTAAGTTAAAAAAGGCCCCCTCCTCCTGATCCAATTCATATTTCCTCCTCCTTGTGTACTGGTTTTCAGCAGCACTTCCTGAAAACTATTGATGGATTTGTATCTGGTCACTGGTGTACTCATTCTGTTTTTTATCACATATCCCATGACATAAGTAACACTTTCTAGAAAAACCTGAAATTTCCAGCTTTCCTGAAACACAATGAGATAATTACTTGATCAATAAAACACTTCACTAACACGGAACTCATTAGCATTCAATATGAGCAAGTATTCTGTTCTAAACTGAGTTTTATGACACTGCGCCTGACGGGGTACAGGGAATTCGTGCACATGTTGATCTTATGCGATTTGAAGACGGAATCGCAATAGTCTCCCTGGATTCATCTTGTGTCATGCGCTTCAGTCCAGCTGAAGCTGAATCCAGTGATCACTTGGAAGAGCCAAGCAAAGAAACCAAATCTATCCCCGTTCTGTTAACCCCAGGATCCCTGATATTGATGTGGGGAGAAGCACGGCATCTCTGGAAGCACGAGATCAATCGCAATCCTGGCTTCCAACAATGGGATGGCAAAGATATCGACCAGAAGAGGAGAACTTCCATCACTCTAAGAAAGCTCTGTCAAACCGATTAGAGCCAAGTTACTACATAGTATCTTTATCAGAACTCAGAAGCTTCATCATTTTGCACAGGTGAAAGTTCATTGTTTCTTTTATTAGTTATAATGACTAGAAAAAAAGAACTGTATTTACACACATTACATTCAAACATTTGATGCTCTATACTGAAGTAGTAGTATTTTATTTATCTCACAAGTCATACCTCTCTTAGTACATAGATCATACACACAAGACGAACAAAAGCAATCTAACTAGTTGACACTAGCCTAACATTGACCAGGGCCAGAAGCAGGGCCCAAATCAAACAAGGCTTGACCAAATCCCCAGCAATAGGTTTAATCCTCGTGAACATCAATGAGCACCCCACCAGGAGTCCAAACAGAGCAGCACACAGCGCCAACCCGACTCTAATCGCCCCAAACCCGAACACGATAGGGTACCACCCCAGGCTCAATGCTAGCTGGCCCAAGTAGAGAGCCAGGGCATTGGGCTGGCGATGGAACCCGCCTTCGGCCCAAACTAGCCAAGCAGACAAGCCGGAGAGACATACGTTCGCCAAACAGGACAAGTGTAATGCCCAAAGTGGCGGGAAGTAGAACGGCTTCTGTATGCTGCGGTAGCGGTTGCTGGAGCCGAAGAAGAAGATGTCGAACAGAGAAAGTAGGAGCGGGAAAGCAACGGCAAGGGATAGTGATCGGAGGCCGCGGCGAGCGGTGCCGGTTCTCTTTGGTTTTCGGGTGGTGGTGTTTTCGGTGGTGGTTTGGGTCACATTGGGTTGGTCTGTATGATCAGTAGTTTCTACTGTTGTTCTGTGTTTGAGTTCTTGAGTAGAAGCCATGATGATGATTATCTGAGTTGGGACTTGGGATGAGATTGGAGGAAATGGATTTTAGGTGTTGAGGTTTTATAGGGGAGATTTTGATTTTGATGTCAGCTGAGTTTATCTGGTTGAGAATTTTGTATGGAAAGAAGCGGCTACGTGGCGGAGAAAGGTGGCGGGAATGTACACGTGGTGAAGTGCATTGTGGTGACTGTCTAACTTGCTCTCTTTTTGCGCCGCTGGATTTTCAGTTTGTCCATACTTTAGTGTTTAGTTCCCACTATATCCTCTTACAAAGAAATTGAAATTCGTACTATATGATGATTTTTAGTCTTAATTTTCAAGTATCTTCTACTGAAACTCTGAAAGCATGATTTATTTTTTTATTTTTTTTTTAAAATAGACTTGCATTAAATAGACGATGGATGTTCAGTTACATGCCTAATATAGGAGATGAAATGTTCGATGCTAAATATTACATAGCCAAGATGGAGTTATATTCCAAACAAAAGTATTTGAGCAGGTATCAAAAGGTTGATTTCTTCCAAAAGTCTTTTTTCATACTTCGCTCGCAAGTAAATCTGCTGCTCCATTGCTTTCTCTATACAAAAATTCCATCTTGACATCTTCTATCCGGCTTATATCCTTAATAGCGTCCTGAAGAAGTGCGTTTTGATGCACACCTACTGCTTTCCCCCTGTTTTGATGCACATCTGCTTTCCAAAAGCATGATTTATTTATCAATCGGTGAACCATATAGTTTAGTTGATTTTTAAGAAATATTCAAATGATTTATTTTCATTAATTGAACCCATTAGAAGTCTAAAACTATTTGTAAAACATCTAAGTAACATTTGACACTTGCATTCATTCAAAACTTATCATCTAGACTTGGTGTTTTGATGGCAACCGAAGTTGAATTAATCATTCCTTTTGTTTAAAGGTTTAGCATAGCTTGAATTCGAATCTAAAACATCTTCTAGGTAAATACTCCCTCACTACCCCTGGCAAGGCAATGCAATGCACTTTTAATTTTCTTCTATGTTCTTGATTGTTTTTAGTTTTTTACAGATAATTAAAAGAGCAAGTAAATAGTGAGAAGTAATAATCAAGTAAGTAAAAAGGGGCCAAATAAAATTCGAATTGAGCGGATTCGATTAAATCCAATTTGAAATTATATGAAACAATTGTAATCCGAATAAGACTCATATTTGTTTAACATTCGAATCCAAATTGTTTAGGTCCTCGCTGATCCTATTTTATGGGTTAGAATTCGAACAAGATCCCGTCCAAATCCGATTTTTATCCGAACTCTATCCAAAATAGATATGAATAACGGTTAGGCAAGTCTAATTTCATAACAACCAGTTGGTTGAGACGTTGACTCATAAATTACACGAAACGCTGCGTTTCAGGTTGAACACAGTACTCAACTCACCTAAAAAATTGATCATCCGCCGGCGGATCAGCCGTCAATTCCGATGGCACGACGACCTGCTCCGACCCGGAAACAGGACCCTTTTCTCCGAATGCTCATAAAAAAACCGACTTTACCTTTCGCCGCAGCTGTGCTATTTGCAGATGCGATCCTTGTTTCTCTCATCATCATCTATGTCCCATGTAAATGCAAAAATTGCCCCCCCCCCTTTCTAACTAACATTACTTGCTTGGTTTAATTTGCTACCACTGAATTCTTGTTTGTATGTTTTGTTGGTTCATTTTCAGATACTAAGATCGATTGGGATGCGTACATGTCGCAAGTGAGTGGGTTTCTTGGAGGGGAGAGAGATTACAGCAAATTGGAAGGGGATACAGGTCCCCTGGTCTATCCAGCTGGGTTTCTCTACATTTACTCGGCTCTTCAGTATCTTACTGGAGGCCTTGTCTACCCTGCTCAGGTCAATTTTCATTCATTCCATTGGTGTGATTTTCACTAATTTTCTTTTCACAGCAAGTATATAATTTACAGGAGTTAGTATGTAAAATGTTAACATCCAAGATAAACATCATTTACTTCGAATTTCTTTCAAACTGTGTTCAATCAAATCAGGGAATTGTTATTATATTTTGGTAAAAGAACTTTGCTTGCTCCATTAGTAAGAATAGAAAGAGAAGTGAAGGAATGTGGTTTGTTTTTGCTTCATCCAATAACGTTCGCTTTGTTTTATATTTCGATATTTCACATGTGTGCTCTGTTTTGCATTTTGATAAGTAATGTATGTTTCTTCCTTTATGATCCGATTCACACCCAAAAGAACCTTCTGCTCAAATAAAATAAAATATACGGAACACTTATTCTTAAAATCAATGCAAAATAACACTTGCTGACAGCTTGACACCAAGCCATTGTGCTAATTATCTTGATCTTCTCAATTACTCAAGTTCATTGGTAGTTAATAACTTAACATTGGCTTGTGGAAGTTGTGGATGTTTCATGTGTAGAACAGCTGGTTTCTGTTACTCTTTACCTCTCTTAATCTTCTCCTGATTTTCACAAACCATTGAGTGCAGTATCTGATTGACATGATTTCCGAGTTACTACTGTATCAAAGCAGTCATTCTTACAGAATAAGATTCTCTGTGATCATAACATAAAATTGGCTGGCATTCAAAGTTCTTGTATGTTATTGGTTATTTGGTCGTGCAAACATTTGTTGACATGATATTGATGACTTTACATTCTTTTCATTGCAGATTTTGTTTGGACTTCTCTATATTGTGAATCTTGGAATGGTCCTACTTATATATTCAAAGACAGACGTGGTATGGGATCTTTTCTTTTAAGATCATATTCATCGGTTTAATGAATCTACTCTCCCATAGACAACATCAGGACAGCTAGAATGAAGACCAGGAGAATATTCGATATTAGTTGATTCCACCTAAACCTGTTTATCGTATATTTCTTTCATAATACTGAAAATATTTTGAAGAGATCTAAGAAACAGTCAACCAATCTGAACACTCATCAGAAGGAACTTTATCCTTGATCCAAAATTCTAAATTATTATATTTAGGGACAATTTTGGTGTAAAATCACTACTAAAGGATTGTATTTGGTTGAGGCTTTTTTAATGCTGCAATGTATATATTTTAGTAACAAGTACACCATCCCTTGATTTATATTCTCTCACAATTTGAGTTGGCTCTTGTAATCTGTTGCACGGAGCAATTTGTAAAAAAATGAATTCATGTGCTGGTTGAGATGGAACTTCTATTGTAGGGTATTGAGCCATTCAGGATAGTTGTCTTTTCTAATGGATTTGTATGGCAACTTAGATGTGAAATGTAAAGCCCGTGAGTTCAGTGCCATAGTTGTTGTAGGTTGAAAAAGATAGTGCCGTATGACTTAAGCCTAGCATCAAGATTGATTCTATATACTGTACCTGTCTTGCAGATACCTTGGTGGGCTCTTTGCTTGCTCTCTTTGTCTAAACGAGTGCACTCCATCTTTGTGCTCCGTTTGTTCAACGATTGTTTTGCTACGACTTTTTTTCATGCTGCACTGCTTTTATTTCTACACCACAAGTGGCATCTGGGTCTTATTGTTTTCAGGTAGCGACCCAATCGTTTTTTTTTTTTTTCAAAAATTATTTCTTGCATGGAAAACTTTTTTTTATTTTTTTACACTAGTTAACTAAAGTTGACATGCAAATTCTTCTCGTCAGCGCAGTGCGGCCGTCTCCGTGAAGATGAATGTGCTTCTTTATGCTCCGCCGCTGTTACTCATTTTGCTGAAGGTATTCAAATATTTATTGCTGGCATTTTCTTGAAGTCTGGAGTCGAGATGGGTATTTGTTTCTCCAATATTTGTTTCTTCAATAATTTCTTAATTCTTCTTGGAAAACTTGAATGCAGGCTATGGATATTATTGGAGTAATATCTGCTTTAGCAGGTGCGGCACTAGTACAGGTGCTTCTTGTTTTAGTCCTGCTTGATTGTAATTTAATTTTCTTGCACGAAAACTGATCAAAAGCAGCTCACAAAAGCCCTTTTCAATTCTTTTGTTGTTTTACTCATTTATGGTGGTGGATGGTTATGCAGCTTCTCGTTGGGTTACCTTTCATACTATCACATCCAGTTGCATATATCTCAAGAGCCTTCAACCTTGGTCGCATCTTCGTCCACTTTTGGTAATTATCCTCCTGATTTTCTTCATTTGACAGTCTGTAGCTATTGTGTGCTTGAATTCTTGATTTATTCCGTACTCTAGCCTCCTGTTCTAGATATTTATATTCTATTGAGTTGTTCTTTATTTCTTTTTTAATAAAAAAAATACTTATTCATTAGAAATTGGTACCATATGTATTACATATTGCTTTCTTTCTTGATTCGCTTCCGTGAAAGTACATACGGTTTCACGGAGTTGTACTGGATGTTTTACTTCAGTTTCTTGTTTTCACTTCCTTCTCTCATTTCAATTCGAAAGAGACAGAGCTTATGTTGATCCAGCTTTAAATACTGTGGATTCAATTTCAAATTAAGTTGATTAAAACTTATAGCTGGATGAATGTTCTTGAGATTGCTTGGTGGTTAACTTCCTGGCATGTTTTCCAGCCGTTAGCCTATACGTGCTGCTAAAATTACATTTTGAACATTATTTGTTTACAAGTATTATGCTCCTTTTTTACTTCTCAATATTTTTGTGAGGTCTGTCATCTGTGTGCCTACGCTTTCCTGTATGACCTAAAATTGATCTTCTTTGATTCTCATTATACAGTTAAGACTGACCAAGTACAGTTTTTCCAATGTATTCCAGGTCTGTTAACTTTAAATTTGTTCCAGAACCAATTTTTGTATCGAAAACTTTCGCCCTGGCGTTATTGGCTGCTCATCTCATTCTTCTTGCGACATTTGCTCACTATAGATGGTGCAAGTAAGTGCTGAGTAAGATCACAGTACCTTGTGCAGACATGCAGCGTTTCTAATGTTTGTCAATTGAAGCCGAGCAATTATATATTTTAATTTCTTTATTGACATTGGGCATGGAGCAGGCACGAAGGAGGACTGTTGTCTCTGTTGCATTCTAGGCTTGCCCAAATGAAGCTCAAAGCTGCTACTTTCAGTTCTTCCGCACCGACGCAATTCGACAACTATCGTGGATCAAGTATCAGGGTTCTCACAGCAGAGCGTACGTAATCTATAACTCTCACCTTCTTTCTTCCACTGGGTCAAAAAGATTTAATTTCCTTTTGTTGAATTAATATTATGTCGTGCCGCTGATGTTGTTATTATTGAATTCAGATATCACAACAACATTGTTTGTTGGGAACTTTATTGGGATTGTATGTGCTAGGTCTCTGCATTATCAGTTCTATTCTTGGTAAGTCCTGTTTGATACAAGGGTCAAGTTTTGGTTCTACTGAAAAGAATGTGAAGTTTATTATTGATCTAGTATAACTTGATTTATTTTAAGTCAATTCTTGCTGCAGTACTGCCAGTAAAAGAAGAAATTTGCGTTAAGAATGCTGATAATCTGAGGTGTTCTACCATATTGAGATTAGAACTGTCATAAAACTAGCATAATAACTTAATAAGTAAAAAACATGGATTTTAATTTTGTTCACATGATATGACATGGGAGCTAGGTTCCAAGATTGTTGTCAATGTTTCGGATAAGCAACACAAAACTTCTCATAATAAGGACTAAGGACTCAGCCAATTAGAGTGTCAAATTGTTTCAGTGGTCGATAAAGTAAGAAAACGTTTGAATTTTTCTACGGAAATTATATTGATTGCTTTGAGTTACGTAATTTGGAGCTTGACCTATGACTTGTGTTGCATGAGCCTGTCTGATGTTTCTTGGCTAACTTCGAAAACGAGCAAAAGGTAGAAATCATAAATTTCCCAAGTTTCCACGGGTTCAATTTATACTCTTCGTATCTGTGTTTGATTTCTGCAGGTACTTCTATAGCCTGCCCTATCTGTTATGGCGAACACCGTTCCCTACATGGTTACGGTAGTATCCTTGACCCTAGTAGTCAATTCAACTGTTTGTAAGACCATAACGTTGGACCCATTTTCTAACCTGAGCTATCATTTTTTTGTGCAGTATATTCTTGTTTGGAGTAGTTGAGTTCTGTTGGAATGTATACCCTTCCAACTTGTATTCATCCCTGTTGCTGCTTGCTGCCCACTTGGTCATCTTAGGAGGTCTCTGGAAGGCAACACCCCAAGATCCATACCTTAACGACACTGCTGTCAAATCTCAGAACACGAAGAAGAGAACAAGCTGAAGACTTGAATTTAGCTTATGCCAATGAGATTTTTGTTTGCAGTTGAGGTAATTGTTGGCTATATGCAACTATGCAAGAGAGTTAAATTTTCTTAACAATCTGTAGTGGTAGAGTTTATTATACGCAAGCTGGTGACAAGAAAGCATTTTCCTGGTTTGTAATACTAGACTTATACTTGATAGGTTCACACATTGAGTTTGTAACCTGAGATTCATCTACAACACTGGATCACAAACATGTTTTTGAATTTTTATTTGAAAGCAGAAGTTGAATGATTGGATTAAGGAAGACACATTGATGAGAATCACAATACATAATTAGTGCAAACTTTATTATATTTGTGTCTTTACTTTCCTCAACAACCTGTTCTTTTGACCTTCTTGCTGGGGAATCTTGCTTTTTATGTATATTCATATCATCTTTAATCATTGATTCAGTATTTTGAGTTGGTCAAGTTTCAAGAGTAGTTCTGATCAGTGTTTCTCGAGTTTCTTTAAGAACTTTAAATTTTATGCACGATAAACATAATGAATGTATTAGCAGTAATACTTTATTGTAAGGACCTAAAATTCAGAATCTATACATAAGAACTTCAAAGTTAACTTAGTTTCGGAACGCCACATTTGTACCGTATTTGTTTAAGTTTTAATTTTATTTCTAAAATACCTCAACTTTCGGAGAAACTTCTAAAATGTTTTTGAATGTCTCTCTAATTTTAAAATGTGAAGCTATTACGAACCCACATTTGTACCGTATTTGTTTTAAGTTTTAATTTTATTTTTAAAATACCTCAACTTTCGGAGAAACTTCTAAAATGTTTTTGAATGTCTCTCTAATTTTAAAATGCGAAGCTATTACGAACCCGAAGTTTGACCTCATATACAGGTCAAGTATATAGTTGAAGAACTAAAAGTACCCAATTTTGAAGAATTGAACCTGAAGACTTTTGAGATTATGGGCAGCACATTCAATTCGAACCGAAACCCAAATTTGATTATGATGCCAACTCACAAATGACTTTTCAAAATTGATTTTCAGCGCATAAAACAAACCAATGAGAACATTGAAAAGTACACCTCTATCCATCACCATGTAACCACCGGTTCAGCCTATCCTACATGATGCTATATTGACTCATGAATCACGACGTAGGTGGTATAGAAGCAGTCCATCAAACAAAATGAAACCAAATTAACACCAAAACACAATTTCACAATTTACCGGAGCAGTATCAAATCAAATAAAATAACACCACACACCTTAAATAAATTATTATACTATTAACAAGCAATATCACATTTCCCTGAACAAATCAATTTCATCATCACAATAATAATACAGTCTTCAATCATCATTCATATGTAGCTTTCGTGTTTCTAAATTATATAATAAATATAAATATATATCACATAAATATATTTTTATAAAATTAAACCAAAAAAAGGTAAATGCCAGAGCAACAACAAAAGTAAAAAGTAAAATTAGACGCGAAGAGAAGTTGAATTCGGGGGAAATCCTAACTCCGGCACTGAGTGGCGGCGGAGCAGGTGCGAGTATACGGATTAGCCTGAGCACCAGGCTGACAGTTGTAATAGGACGCGCCTCTCCTCGAGCAAGGCACGTTGTTCGCCTGCAGAGCGCCGTAGCTGATGTACCTCCTCGTCGTTTGCAGAATCCTCCTGGTGCTCTCTGACTCCATCTCGAATTCACTCTCAGCGACCATGCATTCGGCGATCGATCCCTGGCAGGTCGCCGACGGTTTGGCGACCGGCATCCAGTCGAATTCGCTGCCGGCGTCGGCGGAGGTGAGGATCAGCGCAGCCACGAGGACGGCGGCGGTGAGGAAGCGGAGGAGAAGGTGAGGTGTGGCCATTGAAGGAGAGTTGGTTTGTGTTTGGTTTTGGTTTTGGATTGGCTGCTAATAAGTTTTGTGTGAATTTAAAATGGAATGGAGAACTGAAAGAAGCTGGCAGGCCAGTTTAAGTAATTGGAGTGGTCACCAAATGGGGGACCCCTGTTTTTTTTTCTTTCTATAAAATTATTTATTGTTACTGACTGCTACCCCACTCCATTTTCTATTTTTCTACCTTTTTATTTAACTCTAAAGTTGTTACGTTTTATTTTTTGGACTATTTTAATAGTTTTAAGTTTTAACCTTTCATCTAACACGCTAATGTCGCTAACCTTTGAACTGATAACGTGATGTCCTTAAGTTGATATATCGACCTCATAGAATACCACATATTTTTTCCCGCAGACTTATCAATCCTACTAGGGTGCTCACATCTTATCAATCCTAAAATTGTTTTTAAGCAATCACACTTATCTTTGAATTATTTATGAATGAATTTTCAAAATGCCGCACACATTATATAAATCTCTTAAAAATATTTTAAAATAAATAAAGTAGATAATCTATTAAAACCGATGAAGTAATACTTGTCATTTTCACCGAACATTATCATAAATGTATCATATATTCAAAGATTACTAGGAGTAGTCAAGAGCAATTATGATTAACTTTATCTAATTGTTGCTTTCCCTTTTTCTTTTTAAAGAGACAATTGGATTAAATTGAAGCAAAATTTGAAGAGACAACAGGATTAAATTTGGGTGATTAACAAAAAGTAGCCGAAGGGATTCTCCAATCTTTTTGGCAGAGGGTGAGTTTTTTATGTTATACGAATTCGAAATGTAAGTTGTGCCGCCAAAATAAACTAATTAGCTGACTCTCCTCTTAAATTGTTTTGTGATAATTAATGATGATAATATGAGCAGTCATATTCGGCCTCCTATAATTTTACATACATCGCTTTAATTCGACACTTGTATTTTCAACCTTGTTTCTCTAATTAACACACAAACGAAGTAATTTATCTTCCACGACCAAAGATAAAAGGCAAGACAGTAAAAATATGATTATGTTTTAAAAACCTTTTTTAATTCTAGAAGGTTATCATGCAAGTCGACCCTGCAATTAGGATTGTAAACAGGTAAACGGGTGGGTTCGATCCTTAACGATCTTTTTTTCGACACTAGGAGAGGGCCTCACATTGAGAGGGGGCACACTGAGCCCCCTAGGATCTAAGTGACCCTCTACGAGTATTCGCACAAAATTTGAAATAGTAATTCTTCTATTCCATTTAAATCTTTCTATCTTTTTACTTCTAAGGTTTTATTCCATTAAAATTTTACTAACACATTCACAATTTTTGTACTTTTTCTCTTTACGAATAGTACTTTATACGTCGCATACTTTATTATCTATATTTACAACTTTATGAATATAATATCTCACACAAATTATTATTTTATATTATTGATTAATTTGATAGAAATCAATCATTTATGGAGTTTATAATGGATTGTAGATGTTAACTACTCCATATTTTTTTATAATAATAATGCATTGATACTTTACTAACAATCGTAATTTTGCATATTAAGGTCCCAAACTTCACCAAACTCTAGGAATATTTCTTTTTCCTTCCTTTACTTTTTATATTGTTGGGACCAAAACTGTCTTAATATGAACACTAGCTGGGTTAATTTTTTCCTTTTCGTTTTGTTTTAAAGTCGATTTAGACTATTACTTTCTGCATATCAAATTTGTAAGAATGGGCATAAAAAAGAGCTGGCGTTTCCTAATATTAATAGAAGAGTGGAAAACACGTCGTTAGACTTAAGAAGACGACAAATACATAACAATAAAAAAGGGAACAAAATGCCTTTTGGTCCACTAAATATATAACAACAATCAATTTCTTTTCCTTCTATATCTACAAACAAAGAAAAAGAAAAGAAGAAAAGAAAAGCAGTAAAAAGGCCACTATTATCATGAATCATACTATAGCCTTATAATTTTCGAATCATTGGTTGATCTTTTAGAAACAAAATTAAACTGAAGAGTAAATGGAAAAAAGAAAGAAAAAAAAGAAGAGATAGTACTGTAGTAAAGTTAAAATGGGAGTTGACAGGTTCAAGTTCAAATAGTAGCTACTAGCTTGGTCGTTTGAACTTTGAAGATATGGAGTATTTTCGTAACAACCACATCAGCAACTACTTAATTAGTTGTCCTAATCTTTGGACTTAGTTATTATATAGTATATATATACACGCATGATTGATGAGTAAAGTTAAACCTAACACTAATTAAAGACTAAGCATCAGGTTATAAAATATTACAGTCTTATTAGCAGCTGGAGATGTGAACATTTTTTCAGTCTGAATGAGTAAATCAAACTCCCAATCTTAAAGTCAAGTGCCCACTGGGAGTAAGAAATAGTAACTACAAATGTGTTTAGTGGAAACTAAGTCGTCGCTTGTAGTTTGTAATAGCGAAGTCGTGTGTTTAGTTGTTTAGGAGTAGAAGAAGCGCGTAGCTTTTGGTGGTGTTCGGAAGAAGTTGGGTACCTCGACGAAGATGCCCCCTGAAAGTTTCAATACCTACTATGGACATTGATATCTCTTTATAAACTATAATTGATTAATTAATTAATTAATTAATTAATTATAATAATAGTAATAATATACTAATGTATTGACGAATCAAAAGAATATATGAATGTAGCAGCTCCTCTATAATCTATAATTCATACCAACAACACATAAGTCGTCACCTAAAACATCATGTTAATCATCATCTAATAATAGCCGTAGCCGAATAAGGAGAGATTGTACCTCACTCACTTAATTCCTAATTTTTCTCCAATTTAGCACTTGTTTTTTTTTTTCTTTTTTAAAAAAAATTGCCCTCTTTCAGTTTTTTTAAATCCTTTTATTAGTTACAAAAAAATGTATAACCACAATAACAATATAGGAACATTATAAAAAAATTACCAAGGAGAACGCTTCTCACGTGTAGCGTCACAAAAAAGTAAACGTATAACCACAATAACAATATATTAATGAATTATTGAGTGAACATTAAAAAAAAAAAAAGTTTAACAAGGGTGTAGCGTGCGACGCAAGTATATATACTATTATTATTATTCAAATTAATGGTAAATACTAATACCTCCTAAAATACGACCCTAGGTGAGGCTAACAACGTGGCTCGAGTTTGATAACATTTCTAGCTGAGGAATTGTTTAGGAAACGAGTTAACATTCAAGCTCGGACTCAGAACTCGAGGTATATTGTTAATACTCGTGTCTGGCTCGAACAAGCTCAAACAGAGCCCATATAAGTTAACGAAAAGGGAAAAAACATGTAAATATATATGAAATAAGATATCAAAATTTAAGATTACTTATTAATAATTAATATTCTAAATTATAATGCCATCAAAGGCTAACAAAGCGTAAACCTAAACAATTCAAATATAATGCTAACATTCCGAATAATACTAAGGGTGTTGTTTCTCACGAGCTTTAACGAGCCTCAAATATAATTTTATTAAATATTTTATCATTATAGTTTAAGAGTAATCAGAAGTTTAAGTTGAAATTTATTGACCGAAAAAAGTCAAACTTGGTAATTTCTACTGTGACAGAGGAAGTGTGTTTGAATTGAGTATACTCAACTTGTTAGTATACTACAAGATATAAGTTAATTAGGCTCGATCTGAACTCGAATACCTTACTATGGATACGAGCCGAACCTGATAAAATATCATATGGTAAAATGTTAATCTTGTTTTTTTTTTTCCAGCATATATACTACTTGTACTAGCAGTTGAGTTTGTTGTATTCAGTGGGTTGGCCCAATAATTATTTATTGGACTTGCTTTGTTAGCCGTCCCATTTCCAAGTTTCCGTACAATCGTTCAGTTCCCTTGATAACAAGACACAAGATAAGGCATCATCCGTTCCTGATTATATTCCAAACGTTGCGATGAGTGAAATATCTTGACTCATGAGATTCTGAGAACCAACACTATTTTCTCAGTGTATGAAATAGTCCTACTATCAACGATCTAATTTTTATCACGTTGATTAATGATTATACAAAGGAAAAGTTCACAGCTGAAATATGCATATTGCTTTATACATGCTCTAATTTGACCATTCACATTCTAATAAGAAAACAAAGTAAACACACATACATATATTATACACACATGGAAGATGTATATAGAACTTATATATAGGCATATAGCTCAAGTATGGCTCCAAGAACCTAAGAACATTATAGTTCTCAACGGATCTTCTGCGCCAGACCTTTGTTTCCGTCTCTCTATCTCCTTCCTATTCTGTCCACTCAACATAGTTGCAGATTCAGTGAGCTTCTTCTCATCAAACAGGCATTTCATCTTTCTAAACCCAATGTCGTTGCGAGAGAGATGTGGCTTCATTTCACATAAAACAACAACTACTATGCCTAGCTAGATATGAAGTCTAATAAGATACTGAAAACATGACTTGCTCTGAGTCCATATTTATAGGAGTATTGATGATAAGAGAATACTTGGAGCGAATATCATATAAAGATATGTAAACCAAAAAAATGGACAGCGGTATATATTCGTGTACCTGTATGGCTTTAACTCTTCTTACATATTGGTATGCTGATCTGCTTATTCTAGTGCATTACTAATGCTCCTATCTTAAGAGGATAGGTTCTTGATGGAGACGTAACTCAATAATAGATTCCACTAGCAGTTGATATGCCCAGCTGGAGTGCTAATTGATTAAAGCAAAAAGAAGGGAAAGATAGATACAGTAATATCTACTATGCTTTTATAAGTTGTTAAAGGTATCATTTCTTGACAAACTAACTGTTGAGGAGTATGGTGGGATATTAGCTAGGCACAAGAATCTTTAAAGGAAAATTTCTAGCTTCTAAGTGGGACACAGAAAGAAAGAAATTAAAGAAATACAGCATCAACTTTTTCGCTCTTGTTTATCGATCCAACCATACCCAGATTTTTGTAGTGAAAAAGTATTAGTTTATGATCTAAACTGTTAATACTGGAGAAGTGCATGTACTGGATAAACTTCACATGCTTGGACCATCTCGGTAACCTGGTTGACTGGTTCGAAAGCTGGATTGACAGTTGCTTGAATCCCAAAAGGCAAAATGACTCCTATGTAGAAAGAAAAGCCAATGTTTTGCAGTCTAGCAAGCAAAGAAACTTTTTTATGCACAACAAAGATACCCATTCCTTTTCATTTTGTAGCAGCAGAACAAAGAATCCTCCGGAAGCTGAATAAATAACACGCAGCTTAGTTTAAGTGATATTTGAAACACCATAGCAAACTAGCTATGATAAACTAAAAGTTAAAATTAATGGAGGACTTTTATAACTAACTGTACAACCACTATCCGCCCCTTCAGTTCGAAGAGAGTCAACTATTAACGTCCGGTGAATGAGACGATTTGAGCATGATAACTAGGATTTAGGAACCATATAGCCCCTGATGCTATCCCATATTCCCATCCATAGCCAGTTTAGAAAAGTTTGAGTTCACAAGCAAGCATCATCCAGGTATATCATATCCTTGATCTTGGGTTGATAATCGCCATTAGTGGAGGAAAGAGAACTCTTGTTTGCTGTAGCTAATATAGTTTCCAACTTCAACCTGGAAACATTGAACGTGATCTACAATGAACATTAAAGTTTCTTCTCAAACGTCATCGACAAGTAGTTTAGTTACTTCTCAAATGCCATCACAACTAGCGCATCTGGTGTAGTGGTATCATAGTACCCTCCCACGGTACTGACCAGGGTTCGATTCCCTGGATGCGCATTTTAGTTTTTCCTTTTTCTAATTCCTTTTTAGGCTTTTAATTAGGGAAATTATATCATCAACCCTTCGCATTTTATTTTTTCCTTTTTCTAATTCCTTTTTAGGCTTTTAATTAGGGAGATTAGATGATCAACCCTTTGCTGGTTTTCATTATTTTGAAGTTTTCATGTGTCAGTGTCATGAACAAATATCTATCAATGAGATCACATTACACAAATATTCTCATTTAAGAAGCAACACATAGTTGGTGAAAAACTGGTCACCAATGCACACAAATATACTTCACATATAACCATAAGACGACAAATTCACAGTTTAACAACTGTTTTATTACTCCAAGCTTATTGTTCACCATCAGAACTTCATCTTTGCAAGAACCTTAGCCCAAGTCGGTCTAGCCAAGATATCCTTACACCAGTCACTCACATGAGGGCGCACATCAAACAGGGCCTTAACCTTTGTGGTCATCAAGAAGTTGATGATAGGAACATGATGGAGATCAGCTAGAGTGAACGAATCCCCTCCCAGGTACTTAGATTGGGATAACCGTGCCTCGTACACATCCAGAACCGAGCCTAACTGCCCTTGCAACTGTTCCACTTTGGATTCATCAGTAGTAAGGCCAATGGTTGGCTTGATACCAATCTCGAACCCAAGCATGCTGCAAACAGTGTCGAATTTGAGAGATTCGACTTCTAGCCACACAGACACTAGAGCCATGTCTTTTGGATCCTCTGGTAGAAGCTGTGTTCCTTTATTGGCATATGCTTCGCAAATGTACTTAGTTATTGCCCTTGATTCTGTGCAGTAGTAAATGAGTTCTTTTAGATGCTAGAGACAGGGGCGGAGTCAGGATTGAGAAATGGGGATGGCGAAATATAACATAACAATAGTTTTATATGGAACTTAAGAAATTTTAACAAAATAAGTACACTAATGAAAAAGATGAGGGGTGGCGAAATGTGAATTTTACATAAATATATACTATAGTATATTATAATTAAAACATTCAAAAGTTACGCCACCCCTGGCTAGAGACATACTAGGTGACACACTCTAGAAAACACCGAGTCCATGTTGGGACCAACACTCAATGTTCGAAGAAGAAACTTACCAAAGAGCTTCAAATCAATGTTCAAAACCAGGTACTTACCAAAGAGCCTCTCTTCCTACTATTGAAGAAGGAGCGTCTCTTCTTTAATATTAGAAGGGGACACATAATCAATAACGAAAGAAACTTACCAAAGAGCTTTAAATCGCCATCTTCAAAACCAGGCACTTGACCAAATGGCTACAGAAATAGGAAGAGACTAGTTACATACAACTTACTAGTACGATTAATCCACAAAAAAGATTGTGTTGCAAAAGATTAATCCACAAAAATGGAGACTAACGTGATTAACATGGCTATATACTTACGTTAAGGGAGATGAAAGGCTCCTTCTTGTGCTGGCCAGTCATGAAATCAATGAAAATGAAGTCATACTCGAGCTGTTTCTCTTCCAGGGCGAGAACAACTCTCAGTGTTGCAGGAGACTGAGGGTTGCCATGGACCTTGATTGCCATCACTAATTATTTACTATAAGTCTATAACACAGTTCCCTTACTCAAATGTTACTACTTAGATTGGCTAGTTAATTAGATGAATGTTGGTATCTGCAGGTGGGGTTATTTATAACTAACCAAGTGATATTACATGTTTGCGTGTTAGGAGTTTTCTAAACAAACTAGTAAAGTTAGGAGTGGAAAATACTACTACAAGTTTCTAGAAATAACAACAAAACAGTCACAACCATCACTATAGAGATACATAAACGTGTCAAAAACATAGATTGTTGGTGGAGTGTGTTCACTCTCTCTGCCCAAAGAATAATTTCTTATTTCATGAGTATTAATAAGAAAAGAATTGATTACAAATTAATTTAATTTTAAATTATGATTAAATATTGGACCGGACGCATAAAAGTGTTGAAAAGCATGAACGATGAAATTGAACTAACGGCAGTGGCACTACTAAAATTGTTAATATAATCACTAAATAGTAATTTCTTCGAGCTTTTCAAACTATTTCAACCTCAAGTAATATTAAATTAGTGTCACCCATTGAAAAAATTGTAATTTCTTGTAAAACAGATTCAAGCAAAACTGATCTGGCAAACTTCCACCTAACACTTTTCTATTTAAATGGTTGCTTCTCGATACTGGATCTGAATTTGGATTTTTTTTTTTTTAATTACATAATCTTCAAATCTTGTTCTACAACATCAATCATATATGATAGTGAACTTTTTTTTCTTTTTCCGAATCGGCCAAATTTATAATAAAAGTAATAGAAGTTTACGATAAAGTGCATAAGAGATGCACGAAAGAAAAAAAAACCAAACAAACTAACAAGAAAAACAAAACAAGGGCGATCGTGACAAAAAATGACCCCCCCGCGTCTAGTGTGTCCGTCTTTCAAGCAAGAGGCCAAGATCTAGGGGGTTACGTATTGCACCACCAACTCAAAGTCAAAACCAAAGGAGTTAAATATTATTCGTGGCAAATCTAGGTGACAAAGCTCGAACACGAAACACTCACGATAAAGGACAATAACCCAAGTAAAAAAACTAAACTAAACAAGAGCATCAAAGCTAACAACAGGTGAGCTCACAGATCCAAACAAGTACGAACAGCACCAACAGGGGCGTAACTACAAGGAGACGAAACCAAGCCCAACCAAATGTCAGCAGCGTAGTCATAGCATCAAACACAAATCTCCAGGTGAACACACCAAACACTAACAGTCACAGAGCCAAATCACAATAAAAACCCCCAAAGTCAACCTTGAAATCCAAAGAACAGAGAGGCAGAAGTACCAATGATAGTGAACCTATTACATTTAGAAAAACCAATACAACATATACTGTATGTTTTGGAGGAGTTGCTTTATTTTGAATTCTTACGATTAATAGTGTTCAAACTTGACTACAAATTTCTAATATAATAATAAAATAAGTTTGACTATAATTATCAATTAAAATTTAATAATTATCAAAATTGTGCTACAAAACTGTCTTACATTTCAATATAGAGTATAATTTTATTATATATTTTAATATTATAGTTTAAAAGTAATTGGCAATTAAAATTCTAAGTTATTGAAAGCAAAAACTTAAAATAGCACAACTGATTTGGTATGTAGAATACATATATCTACACTAACATTTTAAAATACCACTAAGCGTGTTATTAGTTATATGGAAACAAGAAAGTTTTTAAGGGAAACTCTCTTGGGGGGGGGGGGGGGGACATCATATTCATACAACATGCTAACAAGAAAATTTAAACAAGCAGAATATTTTCAATTTCATTTACGAAGGTTTGAAGGTTAATCAGAAATTGACTCACTATTTACAACACCAAGAGCCAAGGGTAAATTATCTGAGAGCATCTATACATCCATTTAATCCAAATAAACTAGGGAGCTTCTCCAGGCTCAAGGAAATTGTGATCCTCCAATAGCATCATCTCTCCGCCGTTCACGGGATCAAACTCACAACGGTAAAAACTGCACAAAATACAAGGGTCAATAAGAGTAGGATGCTGCCAACGACATGAAATTTAGATTCAAAAGAGCATCTAGTGTGAGCGAGAACAGAAGTACAGAACAAAACTTCCGACAAATCTGGATAATAACGACAATTCTTTTACCAAGTTGAGTGGGCAGTCAAAATTCTGTAACATATCTTATCCACACTATAGAATAAGGAGTATATTTTGGAAAATAAAGAAGTGAGAGACTGAAAGCAGTAAATATATGAGGAAATCATAACTAGTTCCTCCACGTTAAAAAACTACCAAGGTGGGATTTTTAGACTGACCTTCCATCCAAGCCAAGAATCACAACTGTATTCTTTTTGTGACCAAAAGCAGCAATATACTGGGTCCCTTCTGGCAACCGAAACTGAGCTACCGACCATTCTGAACTAAAATACTTGGGCAGCACTCCTACAAAAAGAATCCAAATTAGCGCCGAAAAGCAAGAAATATTCCATTTTTTTCACACTCATAAGTACATTACTATTACACACACAGACAATAATCATTAACTTGATTACTTGATTTCGGAACTTCATAACATATTTTGTTCTTATTTTAACCCCGCGTTACAAGAATAATGAAGTGCCATAATTTCATTCATATTACAATTGAGGCTCAAGCGTAACTTCACAAGTAATTCTGTTCTTATTTCAACCAGAGTACAATAACAGGAACCATTACTTCACAAATAAACTCTAGAACTCCAAGTTCAATATGGAAAATTACTGAATCTAGTGACATCACTGAAGTGCATTAAGCTACTGAAGCCAAATACACGGAACATGTCTCATAACCAGAAAAAAAATGTCTGCAGGCGTCAAGCCCCATCAGATAAACATAAACCAAAAAATGGGCTCATGTGAAAGACCCAGTTAGATACAAACTTATAGCCCTGCATATGATAGCGAGTGTTGTGTGCTACAGGAAAACGAAAAATACCACTCAGATAGCACATATCGGTAAAACCTAAAGCTTTCGTTATGGTCCACCATGCAATCATATGCGCTATTGATAACTACGGTGAGAACATAATTCATGTATCTTATAACAATAAAGTTTGATAAGCAATATCAGCATCAGTTATTAGCCCGTTAATGAGTCATAAAGTTACCCCAAAAAAAAAAATTCGGGTTAAGAACATAAGTCTAATGTCTTACGTGGACTCCCAACGAATGAATAACATACCTTTGATAAAGGAGAATGAAGCCAGAGAAGAAGAATGTGCGCCGGTGGGGCTGTTAGACCTCTCGCTTACGTTCCCTGAATCCACCTTCAGCCCAAAGACGTGAACAGTGCCCTTATCACTTGAGACTGCCAGCCACTGGGCAGTGGATGAGAATGCCAGGCTATATATTTCTGCTCTATCTGCACCACGCCTTACCTGCATCATATGTTCAAAGGGTTTTAAATTCTTGTGGCAAAATGCATCACCTCAGCAAGTGTACGGGAAAAAAAAAATGGAGAACATATGAGCATAGATGACCTGTCAACACTCAACAGTCCAATACATAAAACATTATGAAAGGATCACAATAACTATTTAAACTATCACAAGACACTTAACCCATTGTTAGCAGAGAACAGTAGATTCCATGTGCTTCATAACGAGAGTACTGTTATATCAATCAGCAATCACTATACTTGAGGCAGTGTAACAATTTTCAACCACAAATAACTAAAACATAAAATAAACCAAGTGAAAACAAAGTAGCATTCCCCAATGGAAAACCTATATGCAAACTCAAAACCCAAGTGTTCAACATCTTTTATTCTTGCAAACGAAGGGTATCACCAGATTACATCAGCTTAGAACAAATTATATACTATAGATTTTCAATTTGTCATAATCATTGATGGGAGTAAGTATTTCATTCACCAATCGCCTACATCGATAACATGCCTTGTATCCCATCAAAGTTCTGAACTTATATCTGATTATGAAATATATATTACAAGCTAATATGTCTAAAAGGGCATTACATAGTAGAACATTTATAATAAGCAAGATAAATATGCAGCTATCTGTGTAATTACATCGAAAAACAATTTTTTGGTGTTGCCACTTGTGCGTTTGCTGAACTAAAACAAAGCCGTCGAACTGTTGTAAAATAAAAATGCATTTGGTGCTTAAAGCACCAATAAAATAGGAATTTTCTTTTAAAAAAATGGAACAAAAAAATAACTTGTGGTGCTTTGCCACATAACCATAATACATGTAACTGAGTCTTCCTAATACTTCAGACAATCTCATAGTTTGTATTAGTATGCATATGTTGGCAGACAGTAACCCTCTCAGATACCTGGATCATGCCAGGGACAGAGCCAGAAGGCCCTGAACTATGAGTTGGAGGAGCAAAGCTGGCCTGGATAGGTGATGCACTCATATTAAAAAGACAGAGGATGCGTGGATTTTATCTTACAAGTAAACAAATCTGCAAACTAGATGGAGTGAATATAGCTAATCAACTCCATTTGTTTCATGAAAAAAAATCCATTCAATTGTATTCTAAAGCTTCACCCTAGAAAGTTCGGGCAAACAAAGCAAAAAGTAAATATAAATAAATTACTTCCTATTTCGGTATTTCCTCACTTTTTAACTTAGGCTGTTATCTTGTATGAAATCTCATTATTTTCAGTTCAATCAATTCTGTTCAGTTTCATTCAGTTTTCTGTTCAGACTTGCTTACAAATAAATTCATTTCAGTTCTATTCAATTCAGTTTCATTCAGTTCTGTTCAGTTCAATTTTATTCAATTCAGTTCTGTTCAGACAAAAAGAACAGTTTCTTAGCGAGCCTACTCTCCTATTTCACGTTCCCATATTTGATTGCTAATATTAAAGAATCGTCCCATGCGATTATTGATAGCACGGGTTGTTCTCCTGCCTACTCTTTTGTTAATACCGGGACATAAAAATCAATGCGATCATGACATTGCATATAAAAGCTGTAGAAGTATCTTGTACCAACCTTCTTTTCAGTAGTTCTAGTCTCTAGATAATACAAAGCTTGTAATCTTATATTTACATATTTCCCATTACAGCTTCAAGTGATCATTTCAAGGTAGGATAGGCGAACAATGTAGCAACTAAAAAAGGTGTGGGGGCTATACCATGAGGCTCAATCTACACAGGACAATTACAAGGCAGTATTTGAATTTGACACAAGATGTACAACTCGCAAATCATCACAGCAAAATCAACACTATGCCTCATCCGTGACTAAACCTATCAGGAAGTCATAGACTTGAGCAGAATCCTATCAAACTCCACACTCAAAACAGCATTAGACAGAAATATAGTATGAACAGAGAAAATAGAATCAGTAATTTACCTCCTGCAGCAAACTCCCATCATGTGTATTGAAAATGCGAACCAGAGTTCCTTTACTGCTTGCGGTTGCCAGGAGATTTCCATCTTGCGAGAGCGTCAAGCATACAATTCTCGAATCATGAGCCATAAAAAACTTAGTCCTCTTGGAAGAGTAATGTTCCACCCGAACCTGTCCTTTCTGCAGACCAGGACAAACCAACACGAAATTTTTCGCAACTTGCGACACAGCACAAAGCCCCTTGGGATTGGCAATAGTTTCTATTTGATGTACCAGCTTCAAATCAGCAAAATTGTATACGAAAATCTTCTGCAGGAGAATAACAATAATCCTATCCCTCCGTAGACGAACCCCACGCACTTCAGACCTAAACGATAACTCCCCAATGCACCTGTTCTGATGATCGTCCCAAATCATGACCTTATTAACAGGATACTGAGGCGAATCTCCTCCACCAACGAAAGCTAAGATGTTACACCGAAACAGCATCTCCACAGCGCCAATTCCACCTCCTTCTCCTTGAAAATCCCGACGGAATAACTGACTGTAGGGGTCGCAATTGTGGATTCGGAACCCGCGATCGGTGCCGGTGGCGAAGCAGCCGTAATCCTGGTTGAAAGAGAGATGGAGAAGCTTTAGAGGAGGCGTCGGGTTTTGGATGGCGGGATTGTTGTTAACGGTGGCGGGAGAATCGCGGGTCTCGGCGTCGGAGAATGAAGGGGAAACGGTGTCGTCTTCGTCATCGGGAGGATCAATTTGGCTGTGGTGCTGTTGCTGTTCGAGGTAAGGTTGAAGCATTGGGGAGATGAAATTGGGATTGTTAGGGTTAGGGTTTGGGGAAGTTGAGAGAGTAGCCATGGAAATGAATGAGCTCGCGGAAGGGATAGGAATTAAAGATTCTCAGGCGGTGAAGTAATCAATTATCAATCCCATAGGCCTATGTTTCAGAAAAATTAGCATTACTTTGACTTTTACGATTATAATAGCTTTAAAACGTTTGATTATAATTAATTTTAATATTTATAAAAATTGTGTTATGAAACTTTACATTTTAAATTTCTATATATTTATTTTGTTAAATACTCCATAGTTCTCTAATTTAAAAGTAATTTAAATTATTTCTCTGATGCTACAGGTTTACAAGCAAGTCTCAAAACAAGTGTAAATTATTTTTTGGAGGAGTAGAACCTGAAGAACAGAGAAAGATTTTGACTGCCACTGGGTTTGAAATGGGGATGCTGCCAGTTCGGTATCTGGGGGTGCCTTTGGAGAGCAGAAAATTGTCTATTGCAGCCTATACACCGTTACTTGACAAGATTCTGACAAACATAAAACACTGGAGTGCGCGTCTCTTGAGTTACGCTGGCAGCTGATACTAATTCGCAGTGTGATGTTTCCTACGGTAAACTACTGGAGCCAAGCTTTTCCAATGCCCAAAAAAATTATACAACATATTGAAATGGTATGCCGCACTTTTCTTTGGACTGGTAGTGATGAGAAGAGTCGAAAAGCACCTGTGGCTTGGGACCATATTTGTGATTCAAAGAATGAAGGTGGGTTGAATGTTTTTTCACTCGGGGAATGGAATAAGGCCACTGTAGCAAAACTGCTTTGGAATTTAGCAAGGAAGGCTGATAGGTTGTGGGTAAGGTGGACGCATAGCTACTACATTAAAGATGGAAGTATTATGCAGTTTAAGCCTAACAATATCTGCTCATGGATCATTAAGGCTATGTTCAAAATTAAGGATGAAATTGGTAGCAAATGAGGCCTGGCAAGAAGGTCTGAGAACAGGGAATTACATCACTAAGAAAGTGTGCATAAGCCTACGACCTGAGAAGAACAAGGTACAGTGGGCTAGGATCTTCTACGGGAATGTGGCAAGACCACGTGCTCTTTTTACCCTCTGGATGGCATGTCAGGGAAGGCTGTTCACCAAGGACATAGTGCTGAAAATGGGGATTCATAGTGATGGCCTGTGTGTGTTCTGTAATTGTCCGGAGACACATGATCATTTGTTCTTTGGTTGTTGTTATACTAGGAAAATTTGGAGTCAAGTTTTAGAGTGGATGAGAATTGGGCGCAAACCGTTGGAGTGGATGGATGAAATTAAGTGGATAGTTTTGATTTGTATGAGGAAAAACATGCAAGCCCAGATGATGAGGATGCTTGTTGCAGAAACTCTATATGCTGTTTGGCAGGAACGCAATCAGATTGTTTTCGCACAACAACAGTCTAGTGTACTAGGTCAGAAAATAATTGAATTTGCCCAAATCAGAGTCCAGTTGCATAATGGGTTAAAACAGTTATGTTCTAGATTGTAGGCCTTTTATGGTAGATAAAGTTGTGAGTAGGCATTGTTGTGGTTTGATGTGAGCTTGGATCATTTTGATCGATTTGTACGTAAGTTGTTTTTTGGTAATGAAAATTTTCTTGCTAAAAAAAAAAGGTAATTTAAAGTTAAAACTAAAAAATGTTGAACGAAAAAAATTTAAAATAGTGCAACTGATTTAGAACGGAGAGTATACCTACACTAACATTTAAACTATTACATCACACAGAACTTTACCCTTGCATTACATCAGACAAAACTTTACCCTTAGCGTAATATAAGTGTGTTATTATAATGTAATGGGAAGTTTTGTTTTGGAATTCCAAATCAGAATCTCTTGATGGAGGAAGTAATAAATACATCATATTTTGAGGGGGGCAATTGTGGTATATTGTGTTTGCCCCAACTAAAAAATTATTTTGCCCCCTCTAAATTTTTTAAATATTCAATTGTGTAACTAGATTGTCACTAGATCTTATAATATCCCAAAAGAAAGTACCAAATGTAATTATTTTGGTAAGTATGAGTTTTGTCACAAAACCTTCTAGTCATTTGTATCAACCCCATTCAAAAGACCAAAAGTCACTATGACGACACATTTTCACGTAATATCACAAAATCTACTAGTAATTATTTATTTATTTCATCTCTCGGTCTGAAATCTCTCTGTATTTATTAATTTTAAAGTTTTAAATCTTATACTGTAACTCTTTTGAGAACTTTTTTTTTTTTGTGTGTGTTATTTTTAATAAGGGTTAGAAAAAAAATCCCCCCCTTTAACTAACTCATCGTTGTGTGTTTGTCATTTTTATAATTTGTGTATTTATTATTATTGGATTGATTTATTTTTTTAACAATATATTATAAAGATAAAGAAATAAGTTTAACATATTACATTAGTGAAGAAACAAATGAATGTAAAAAGTAAAATAACAAGATAAGTATCAGAATTACTATAAAAGAAAAAGAAAAAAAAAAAGATAAGTGTCAAAAGGAGTAATAAAAACAAACAAACGAATCAACAACATGCAAGCAGCAAGCGACAAAGGAAAGGAAAAACAAAAGAATAATACTAATAAAGTAACTACTGGGATGCAGCTGAGAATTCTCAGCTTCATCCCAGTATACTCAGACGCTTAACAGAAGCTCAAACAGGTTTGAAGATTAATCAGAAATTGATTTACCACCGCTCACTATTTACAACACCATGAGCCAAGGGTAAAACCACAGAGAAGATAAATTATATGCGAGCATCTATACATCTATTTAATCCAAATAAACTAGGGAGCTTCTTCAGGCTCAAGGAAATTGTGATCCTCCAATAGCTTCATCTCCCCACCGTTCACGGGATCAAACTCACAACGGTAAAAACTGCACAAAATACAAGGGTCAATAAGAGTAGGATGCTGCCAACGACATGAAATTTAGATTCAAAAGAGCATGTATTTAGTTTAGTGTGAGCGAGAACATAATAAAACTTCCCACAAATCTGATTAATTCTTTTACCAAGAGTGGGCAGTCAAAAATTCTGTGACATATCTTACCAACCCACACTAGAGAACTTTCAATGTAATAATGTAGTAAGATCAGTATTTACAGGAATCCTATAATATTTTCCTACACATATTGATACTTTAGAGCACTAGTTATAGGAGTTCTAAAACCTCTCTAATCCTATATTTATATTTATGATGAAATTGATAATATTGTATCAAAAACCAACGATCTCGAGACTCCTGAATTCATTGTGCCCACAAAAATAGAATTCTAAATCTGAAACTCCCTAAACAACTTTCTACAAACTTACTACAAATGAGTACTTATTTAACACTCTCTAACTCTTCCCTATCTATATCTATGTAGCACCACATATATATTCCATATGTCTTTTTTACCACTAAACTATATAATATATGAGACCTCTAACTATCATACTTGAAGTTGAAGTTGATATCCTAAATAATCATAGAGACTACTTATGAGCAATATTTAGGAAAATAATATAGGATTCGTGTAAAGAGTGCTCGAACCTTATAATTTTTTATGATATCAATTCCACACACCATAGTTAGATCTCCTATTTTTTATACAATAGTGACAAAAGATGAATAGTCGTGGTGCCACATGGATAGATAGATAGAAGGGTTAAATGATTACTCATGAATTAATTTACAAGTTTCTCAATAATAAGCTTCTCAATAAATGAAGCTCAATTGTTGTGGATCTAGTTATTTAGGACTTTAGTTATTTAGGAGTCCTAAAGTTTTGTATTATTCATCATTTTTTAAAAGTTTAGTCTCAAATTTGAGATGGGATTCATTTTACAATTCATCCCGCAAGGGCCACAACTATTGCTCTACAGGAGTATATTTTGGAAAATAAAGAAGTGAAGGCAGTAAATGTAAATATATGAAGAATTCACTACTAGTTCCTCCACGTAATAAAAAACAGGAGCACAAACATTTAGTCTTATTATTTGGTTCCATGCTTTACCATTTGGATACTACCACTTTTTTTTTTTTTTTTTACATATTAATCTATCTCATTAGTTTTAGTACCGGGTACTCTTGAATTTTAGTACCCCGCTAATCTCGTAGGTAAATACTTGCATATAAATACCCAACATTTAATATACCCTAATTTTGATACCGAGTACTTAAGTTTTAGTACCTGATCTTTGTATACCTGGGTATTTGTTATTTACCAATCACTCTAAAAGTGAGACCAAATAGCAACTAATCAGACTAAATTGGGTGTCATTCACTTGGTAGTAGGTAGGTTCAATTTATTTTACCATTTAGTAAAAATCTCTTAAAACAACTACCAACGTGGGATTTTTAGCACTGACCTTCCATCGAAGCCAAGAATCACAACTGTATTCTTTTTGTGACCAAAAGCAGCAATATATTGAGTTCCTTCTGGCAACCGAAACTGAGCTACCGACCATTCTGAACTAAAATACTTGGGCAGCACTCCTACAAAAAGAATCCAAATTAGCGCCAAAAAGCAAGAAATATTCCATTTTCTTCACACTCATAAGTACTTCATCCGGCATGAGATAAGATTCCCATTCATTTTTGTTGACTTTTTTGTGGCTCTGTTTGACCTCAAATTAATCTTAAATCGTACCGGAAAATAATCTTTGAACTTATATTATGAAAGTATAAACCTTATATTTTCATAATATAATTTTCAAAATTATTTTTCCGGCATGATTAAGGAGTAATTCGACAGAGGCTAAAAAAAAATCTAACAAATCAAATGGGAAGGTTATCGCGGGACGGGGGCAGTACATTACTATTACACACAGACAATAATCAATAACTTGATTACTGGATTTCGAAACTTCATAAATTATTTTGTTCATATATTAACCGTATTACAAGAATAAAGAAGTGCCATTATTTCAATTCTATTACTACTGCAGTTGATGCTCAACTGCTCAAGTGTAACTTCACAAGTAATTTTGCTCTTAATTCAACCAGACTACAAGAACAGGAACCATTACTTCACAAATAAACTCTAGAACTCCAAGTTTAATATGGAAAATTAGTGACTCTAGTGACATCACTGAAGTGCATGAAGCTACTGAAGCCAAATTCACGGTACAAGTCTCATAACCAGAAAAAATGTCTGCAAGCGTCAAGCCCCATCAGATAAACATAAACCAATAGGTGGGCTCATGTGAAAGAGCTAGTTAGAACTTATAGCCCTGCATATGATAGCAAGTGTTGTGTGGTACAGGAGAATGAAAATACCACTCAGATCGATAGCACACTATCGGTAAAACCCAAAGCTTTCGCTATGGTCCGCCACACAATCCCATTCGTTATTGATAAGTATGGTGAGAACATAATTCACATATCTTTTAGATGTCAAGTTTGATAAGCAATACCATCATCAGTTATTAGCCCGTTAATGGGTTATAAAATTAATTACCAAAAAAATAAATAAATAAATAGGATTAAGAACATAAGTCTAGTGTCTTAGACTCCAAAAAAATGAATAACATACCTTTAATAAAGGAGAATGAAGCCAGAGGAGAAGAATGTGCGCCGGTGGGGCTGCTAGACCTCTCACTTTTTACATTCCCTGAAACCACCTTCAGCCCAAAGACGTGAACAGTGCCCTTATCACTTGAGACTGCCAGCCACTGGGCAGTGGATGAGAATGCCAGGCTATATATATCCGCTCTATCTGCACCACGCCTTACCTGCATCATATGTTCAAAGGGTTTTATTTGCTTGTGTCAAAATGCATAACCTCAGCAAGAGTACAGGGAAGAAAAATGGAGAACATATGAGCATAGATGAAATGAACTTGGTCAACAGTCCAGTCCATTCAGTTGTATTCTAAAGCTTCACCCTAGAAAGTTGGGGCAAACAAACAAAAAGTAAATATAAATAAATTACTTCCTATTTCGGTATTTCCCCACTTTTTAACTTGGTAAGCCTACTCTCCTATTCCACGTTCCCATAATTGATTGCTAATATTAAAGAATCATCTCATGCGATCATTGATAGCACAAGTTGTTCTCCTGTCTCAAACATCTCTTTTGTTAATATCGGGACATAAAAATCAATGCGATCATGATATTGCATACAAAGCTGTACAAGTATCTTGTACCAACCTAGATAATACAAAGCTTGTAATATTGATGTCCAGGGTTGGCAAGGATTGATAATTAAGAACACTTTTTAGCTTATGCAATCTGGAATAAGGTTTATGGATAGACATGGTCAGAGTGCAGTGTGTCACAGCCTGTGAAGACTTGTTAAATTTACATATATTTCCTATTACAGCTTCAAGTGATCAGTTCAAGGTAGGATAGGCGAATAATGCAGCAACTACAAAAGGTGTGGGGACAAATTGCCCAATAGTATTTGTCATTTGACACCAGATGTACAACTCGCAAACTATATATCACAGCAAAATCAACAGTACACTCAAACAGCATTACACAGACAATACAATATATATACTATGAATTAACAGAGAAAATGGAATAAGTAATTTACTTCCTGCAGCAAACTTCCATCATGTGTATTGAAAATGCGAACCAGAGTTCCTTTACTGCTCGCAGTTGCCAGGAGATTTCCATCGTTCGAGAGTGTCATGCAGACAATGCTGGAATCATGAGCCATAAAAAAATTGGTCCTCTTGGAAGAGTAATGTTCCACCCTACCCTGTCCTTTCCGCAAACCAGGACAAACCAACACGAAATTTTTGGCAACCTGGGACACAGCACAGAGCCCCTTGGGATTCTCAATAGTTTCTATTTGATGTACCAGCTTCAAATCGGCGAAATTGTATACGAAAATCTTCTGCAGGAGAATAACAATAATGACATCCCTCCTTAGACGAATCCCACGCACTTGAGACCTAAACGATAACTCCCCAATGCACCTGTTCTGATGATCATGCCAAATCATAACCTTATTAACAGGATACTGCGGCGAATCTCCTCCACCAACGAAAGCTAAGAAGCGAGACGAAAACAGCATCTCCACAGCGCCAATTCCACCTCCTTCTCCTTGAAAATCCCGACGGGATAACTGACTGTATGGGTCGCAATTGTGGACTCGGAATCCGCGATCGGTGCCGATGGCGAAGCAGCCGTAATCCTGGTTGAAAGAGAGATGGAGAAGCTTTAGAGGCGCAGGGTTTTGGATGGCGCGATTGTTTTTAACGGTGGCGGGAGAATCGCGGGTTTCGGCGTCGGAGAAGGGAGGGCAAACGGTGTCGTCTTCGTCATCGGGAGGATCAATTTGGCTGTGGTGCTGTTGCTGTTCGAGGTAAGGTTGAAGCATTGGGGAGATGAAATTGGAATTGTTAGGGTTTGGGGAAGTTGAGAGAGTAGCCATATATATGAATAAGCTCGCGGGAGGGATAGGAATGAAAGATTCTCAGGCGGTGAAGTAATCAAATATTCAAATATCAAATCGCCTTTGGCCTTATTTGATTAAATAAATTTGGGAATTAAGTCAAATAATAATGATAGGGAGTAATGGCATTAATTAGGAATCTAATTATATTTCGTGAATGACAATGGAGTATAAGATAATTTGGTGATTACTTCCAAATTTTATACTTTTTATAATTCGTCAAATAGGTATTGAAATCCGACAGTTCCTGGGTTAACCCAATTTCGGTGTCCTCTTCGGACCAATACAAATAAACCTCCTGAAAAAGAATCTAATTTGTCCGGTTTAATCTGAATTTTAGGACAAATTAAAAATAAAAATTATGACTTATTTGATTGAACTTTTTCTTTTGTTTTTGTTTCTCTTTTTTTGAAAGGTTAAAATTTCATAGATAATTAAGCAGCTACAGAGTTCACACTTCCTGCCTTCATTAGCAGACTTTCAGGTCTCCAGATATATACAAAAGATGCTACATTTTGAAGATTTGTTCCAAACATCTTCTTCCTGTCTTCATTAGCCAAAAAGTCTGCTACTCCATTTTGTTCTCGATACACAAATTCAACCTTGATATCTTCCATCCTATCCATTTGCCTACACACGCCTTGCAAAATGGCGTCTTGATGGATTGTTGTTGCTGCTGATATGTTCAAGTAAGAAATAAGCACTTTTGAGTCAGTATGGGATAATGCACGTATACAACCAACTCTTTCACATAATTTCAATCCCAGTTCTAAAGCAAGAAATTCAGCATTGGTAGCATTCGTTCTCCCCAAAAAGGAAGATCCCGCAATTACAAACTGACTTTGGTGGTTTCTAATTATTGCTCCTGCACCAGCTAGTCCGGTTGTTGGATCAAACGAGCCATCTATATTGACACTCATAACACGATCGAGGCTGCCATTTACTACATAAAAAGTGGCCCCTTAATTGGTTTATCTTTCTTGTTTTATAACTCTAGCTCTTTGAGTGAAAATAGTATGTTGAAAGCTATGATTAGTGTTGTTACGCGAATTGAGCCTTATCGAGTACTCGACTTGGCTCGGCTCGTTAAGGCTCAGTTCGGCTCGGCTCGATAACCTTATCGAGCCGAGCTCGAGCCTAAACTTAGGCTCGTTCCACTAACGAGCTCACGAGTACTCGGTAAGGCTCGTTAAGGCTCGATATCATGTAGATTATGAGTAGTATTAGTATTATAAGTTATGATTTAAATTTCAGATTATTGGATTGAATTGCTTATATTTGCATTTTGTTAAACTTTAATAATTTCATCATTTGAGAGTTTATATTTTATTTAATATTTTAACATATTTTTATGGTATTTTAACAAACGAACCGAGCTAAACGAGCCGAACTCGAACCAAATGAACCGAGCTTGAGCCTGAAATTAAGCTCGCTTCATTAACGAGCTCGAGCACGAGCCTGAAATTCGTTAATGAGCCGAGCCTCAACAATACTCGGCTCGGCTGGACTCGGCTCGTTACACAACAACATTTGATTAAAATCAGGTGTCTTGTGTCTAAATTTTTCATCATTTCTAGTCTTCCAAGTGAACAACCAGGCAAAGAAGAGCATTTAATTGCTGCTCTGAATTAAAGTCAGCCCAGAACACTAATTTCTCAAAGGTAATAAATGTGTATGATATTTTTTATATTTATTTAAACTAGTGTACTCCATGAGTTTATGATATATTTACAGTTAAATTTTGAATATTATTATTTAGTAATAAATGTGTATGATAATTTTTGTTAAGAATATTTATATTTATTTTAAATTTAAAAATAATTCTATACATTTGTGATGTCATGCATCCAGGTCAATTTTTCGAGATAACCCAACTCAGTAGGTTAGGTTATCTGGATCAAATTTGGGTGCGAATTTTAAAACATAGATTTAATGAAATTAAATGCAACCCTCACATGCACATGAAATCACATAAGTGAAATTATTGGTTAATAAGTCAAATTAAGTCCCAAACAATATACTCCATCCGTTCTCTCAGAAGTGTCATGTTTTGACTTTTTTTCAGTCAACAACTTTCAATTGAGTAATGGAGCAATATTTGGCATATATGGTCCCACGTAGAAGCTCCAATTAAGCCACAAACTATTGAGAGAGCATTTGGAGCTCTTTTTGCAAAGTATTTTGGAACTCTTAAATAGAGAGTTTCATATTTGGAGCTATTTTGCCAAAAGACTTGCTACTATTCCTCCAAAAGTCTTTTGGACATTTTCCATCTTTTTTCCCTTCCCATCGATCAAAGTCAGATTTCCCTTTTTTTTTTTTTTTTTTAATTTGCTTTACTTTTATTTTTCATCTATAAATAAAACATTCACCATATATCCTACTCAAATTTTGTACCTGGTACAAAACAAAAAAACATTCCTTCTTACACCTCATTATTACCCTACCATATACATCTATTTTCCTCCCATAATTACACCAAACACAATTTTTTTCCACTTCTCTAATTGATTTTACTATTCCTCCTCCAAATACTTTTTCTTAAAAAACTTTGCAAAAGGAGCTTCAAACATGCGGCGAGTTTTCAATTTGGAATGTGTTTTCTTTTCTTTCTTTTTTTACTTATATGTTTAAAGTCCCACCCAATTAAGCACCAAACTATAAGGAATGTTCTAACCTCCGTTTCTTTTAAATAATTTTTTAAATTGATTTTGACCACAAATAAGTGTTCTGATTTTAAATTACAGTAAAAAATTCACATAAATCCATATCATATCTTACTATCTAAGTCTTCTGTAAATATAGAATCTTGATTAGGATAGTTAGAGATTACAATGTTTCTTGAAACGTCAATTTTTTTAAGATCCCGTTTGATCTCATATTAATTCTAAATTATATTAAAAAAATAATTTACGAACTTATATTATAAAAATATAATTAATTACTTCCTCCATTTTATTAATAACTTTCTCTTCGGTCAACATGCTTCATGTATGACCGCACATTACTCCTAAATTGTACAATACAATTGTTTTTAAAGTTATATAATTAAAGTTCATAAGTTAGTAGTATTTTAAATATTTTTTAAAATTTTTTTTATCAATATAATTTAGGTGTAATATACGAGTCAAATATGACAACCGTTGATCAAAGAGGAAGTTTGTTATGAAATGGAGGAATTATAATGTAATGCAATAAAATACTTTTTTGATATAATTTAGGATGAATACGATGTTCAAACAAAATTTAGAAAAGCTAACATTTGAAATGTTTAAAATGGGAACGTTGTGCCGAGATAAATGTAGTGTGAAGTTGCTAAGAAGCGCCTCAGCATGTGCACCATTAATTTGTCCTTCCCATGTAGAGTACACATAAACACTAACATGACTATTTTAGATTTTAGTTGATGTAACAAACCAAATTAGTTTAGAAAGTGCTAAATTAAAATTGATATAAAGTGCTCCAAGATAATCCAACTGGGCACACACTTCTCAATGACTGCAAATCATATTTTACGCTTCAGTTCTGGATGAATAGTCTAGAAAGTCGGTGATACACTGCATATTGTCATCGCCAGTTAGTTTCTCACAAGCGTATTCTGATAAGGGTTATGGTTTTAGTATAGTAACTTAATCTTAGGTCAATTTGAAGCTTTAATTAATTAATATAATGCCAGGTTACAACTTCGAAGAGCAATGTTAGACACCATAATTAATCACTCATCATGTGCTGCATTACTTGAATATATCATCAGTCTTTTCCTTCCAGTTCACTCCAGGCTCCAGCTTCTATATATACCACCAGGTGTTCAACTCTTGAATCATCATCACCAATTAAGTTGCTAGTATTAGTACTTATTTGCACTCCTAAAAATATGGTTTTTAAAGCTAGTATTTTGCTCTTCTTGCTCTCATGCTTCATTCTAGTTAACACCAAGGTACATTACATACTGCATACACATATGCTTGTGTCCTACCATGCCTTCTAAGTTCAAACCATAAATTACTCTTATCTTAATCATTATAAACAGATCAAGATCTAAATGCTTGGCTTGTACATGCAAATATAAAATATGCTTGTTAGTTGTTAATTACTCGCAAATTATTGAAGTTTGAACTCTTGCTTTGTATGTGCAGAGCGGAAATGCACTTGCACCTGGTGCCGTAAGGGAGTCACCACCACCCCCACCACTCCCTGTCTACAGGGCACCACCACCTCCTCCAAAAACATTACAAGGTAAGAACATACCCTTTTAATGCGTTTTAATTAGACCAAGTTCAATTATATTGAGCAATAATAGATTCAATCATGTTTTAGTCACCTTAATTATCAGATCATTTTTCTAAACATAATGTTTTTGTTCCATTATTAATTAAGTTTCAAGAGGTTTGCAAAAACAAAATATATGAGTTTAGTACATGAATCAAGATACTTGCTCTTCCTCTTCTGCATGTAATAGACTTTTGGTTTGTACGTTGTTGCGCCTTGAGCCAGATTGCCACCCGCTGTGTTTGGTGAGATGTCAGAAACACTATTACTGGAAAAGATGCATGCGAGCATGCAAGACTTGCTGCACAAGATGCAGGTGCGTTCCTCCAGGACACTTCGGAAACAAAGAAAAGTGTGGTACATGCTACGCTGGAATGAAGACTCACGGTGGCAAGCTCAAGTGTCCATAGGAACAAGATCACTATTGTTGTCCATCTATTCCTTGTTATTATCTCTTCCAAGTTTGTCGAGTTAGCTGTGTATTCGACTCTATTGCAGGTCATTAAATAATTATATATAATAATAATGTTATGCATTTGTTACGTCAACCCTCGCACCTTTTGAAATCAGATAAGTGAATAATCATCAGCACTTTCACATACACAATACAGATGATCTACACATGATACCTTCATAAAATTGCACCAATAGACACAACTTTGTCAATCACTCATCTCAATCTCAAAGCTGACCTTCACAAATCAAGTGGTCATCGTTCATCAACAACACAAAGGTAACCGATCGAACAACCAAAAATAAATATAATTTTAAAGGTCATTGAATAACAGGCGATTTACATATAGATCCCCTCTTGTACTCGCTAATTACGAATTTTTGTTAGATTTGACAAGTATTTATCCGTAAAAATTAAGACGTGTATATTATTTCTTTTCCATTTAAAACACTAATAACCAGGATTGTGTCTGAATTACGAGTATATAAGCATGTTGGTATTTAATTTTTCCATGTGCTTTGATATTGATGAATAATTGAATAAACACTATTACCCGAAGTCTTGTCTCTCTAAATTCTCTCACTATCTTTGTTAAATCATGGGTTTTCCCAGTTCTCCAGTTGTCAATAACGACCTATCGTTCCTTTTTGAACCAATCATGCCTAGAGGAGAATCAATTCGTGCGGATTACAAAGAATTGCTCACCCGCGATCTTGCGCCAGCTCATGATCCGTACAAATAAAAAGGGAATTTTACATCCACTACCCCTACTAGCCGTTCCAATTACGTTAATTAACCACATGTTAGTCAATCTATTACATATGGATCCAAAATGTGTTGATTCCGTTGACCAACTTATAGATTATTGTTGCTAAGTCTCGATCCAAACACGGCCTTAGCATTTTTTTTCTTCCTTTTTTTCACTTTTTTTTCCTTTCCTTCTTCTTCTTTTCGTCTAATCGGAGCTAACAGTTCCGATCTGATCGGAACTATAACCATCACCGATCAGATTGGAGCTGCACAGCTCCGATTCGGCGCCGTGGCGGGAGACCAAATCGGAGCTGGCAGCTCCGATTTGCTGGTTTTTTTATTATTATTTTTTTATCTTTTGGGTTAATTTTAAGATATAAAATTTATTAGGTTTAGTTAGCAATAATATTTGAGACCATTTTGAAATTTAAAAAAAGTTACATGCCTGATGTTGAATTATTATGTGTCAAATTGGTGAATTAAAAATATTTGAGGTAAATGTGTAATTAATGAAAATTGAAGTTGTTTGGTCTCAGTCAAAGTTCAATATTTGACCAAGGCTAAAAATGTATTTTCATTGATTTAGTTCGCCAGATCGTGAGTTTATGTGTAATTGAATTTATCAAACAGGGGTACTAGATGTAACTGATTGACTAACAAGTACCTATCCGTAATAAAGAGATCTAACATGGATAATATATGTAATAAGTCCTATAAAAACAACTAACTTATATTCATTTCACCTTAAATTTAGTTTTATTAATTTCAGTTCAATTTAAATTATCTCATGTTAAGTAAAATTCAGTTCAAATTAATTAAGTACATTTCAGTTTAGAAATTTTAAGGCTAATAAAATAAATCCGGACCAAATCTGAATTGAATTGAAATGGAGTGTTTTTTTCGGATGAAAATAACGGAGGCTTAGTATGAGAGTGGGATAAAGTAATATTGAATAAGCCTGAGGGCCTTTACCTAATTTATACTGGTTGTTTTGATTAATTTGTACAAGGTTCTCAGTGGCGCAGCATCTGTCTATACAGTACTACAATAGTAGACTAGTAGAGTACATAAACACTAACATGACTATTTTAGATTTTAGTCTGATGAAACCTATCCCACACCCACACCACCAGCAGACAGCTTAATTAAAATTGACATCAAGATGCAAAAGCTCCAAGAGAATCCAACTGGGTACACATCTCAATGTTACTACAAATCTTATTTTACGCTTCAGTACTACTGGTATGTATTAGTCTAGAAAGTCGGTGATACACTGCATACTGTCACCATCAGTTTCCCACATTATATTCTGATAAGGTTATGGTTTTACTCTTTGCTTAAATCTCAAGTCAATTTGAACCTTTTAAGTAATTAATGCCTGGGTTAGTATACATCTTGGAAGAGAAATGTTAGCTGGACACCTTAATTAATCACTCATGTGCTGCATTACTTAAATATATTATCATCAGTGTTTCCTTCCAGTTCAACTTCTATATATACCACCAGATGATGTTCAACTCTTGAATCATCAACACCAAGCTAGTTGCTAGTATTAGTACTCATCCTTAAAACATGGTTTTTAAAGCTAGTATTTTGCTCTTCTTGCTCTCATGCTTCATTCTAGTTAACACCAAGGTACATACTGTGTGTATGGCTGGCTCTCTACAGTGTCTTACTATTACCATTGTTTCCAACCACATACAAACTCTCACTATCTTACTAGAAACAGTACAGGTGTAAAATATGCTCGTCTCGCAAATTATTGAAGTTTGAAATCTTGTTTTGTTTACGCAGGGTGGAAATGCAACTGCACCTTCCGCAGGGGCGCCGCGACCACCACCACCACTTCCCGTCCACCAGGCACCACCACCACCTCTCACCCAACCACCAAAAACTTTAGATGGTAAGAAAACACCGCTTCTAAGTCTTTTGACCAAGTTTCTCTGGAGTAGGAGACTCAGATCTATATTTCAAACACCTTATCATATCATTTTGCTGAACCCAATTAATTCCATCACCAATTTGCTAGAAGTTGAAAAGGAAAATATCTGAGTTCAATGCATTAATCAAGTTTTTGTTTTTTGGTTACATCATGAGCAGATTGCCATCCTCTATGCTTGGTGAGATGTGAAAAACACTACTACTGGAAAAGATGCATGCGAGCATGCAAGACTTGCTGCACAAGATGCAGATGCGTTCCTCCAGGACACTTCGGAAACAAAGAGAAGTGCGGTACGTGCTACGCCGGAATGAAGACTCACGGTGGGAAGCTCAAGTGTCCCTAGGAACAAGATCACTATTGTTGTCTATCTATCCCTTTTTATCTCTTCAAAGTTAGTTTAGCTAGCTGTGCATTCGAATAAATGCAGATCTTCAATTCTACATCTTAGTATCAACTAATCAATCTTATGAATTAGTACTAGTATTCATCAATAAGATCGATTATTATTCTGCTGCTGAGTTGTTTCCTTGTGCTGTGACTGTAATTCAGTCTAGATTTTGGTGGTACTCCCTTTAAACTTTCTTTCAAGTCCTTCATGATAAAGGTATCAAAAGGTCTAATTTTCTCTAATAGTATGCAATGAACTGCAAATTAGCAATCCTCTAATAATGTTAGTTAATCTCTACACCACGAGAGAGAGAGAGAGAGAGAGAGAGCAGCAGCAGCAGCAGCATTTATGAAGGACTTGACATGTAACAAGTAAAACCCAGTGAACCACATGCGGCAACACAGCAGAAGGGTGTGAAATGAAGGAACAAAATAACCACATTCTACCTGGAATATGAGCAGAAACAAGCAATGCAACAATATTCCTTGACATGGAAACAAAATGAAGCAAAACAACAGTTGAAAGTCTACTAGCAAATATTTGCCACAAATACTCTCAAGTCTTAATAGCCAAAACATATAAAAAGAGACTCCCCATCAAGTAGATCAAACCAACAGGTGGTTCACGGATTCACGATTAAAATTTCAATTCTGGACATCAAAGTTCAGTTAGAAAACCTTGAAGAATCATCATCCCTCATCACTAGTAAAATCCACGGAAACCATAACCATACTCTTTCATTATATACTCTTGTACACATTCATTTAGTATGGCTTCATCTTCATCACTATCTTCGTTGCTCTCTTCATCATGTTCTCCGGTTACCGGGGTGCTGGCATGAGGAAGATAGAGGTGGTGAACCAATGCTTGTATAGCACACAAATCAGGATTATCAATGCGCCCAGCAATATCACAAATATCTGGGCCATACAGATCAGGAAATGCTGATACTTCCCGCAACATTGATTGAAAGGCAAAGGCAGCCATTCCATCATCATCATCATCATCATCCTCTTCATACATATCCGGATATCTTGAGCTGCCTAAACCAAGTCTTGCATTCCATAGTGATGAGCCAGGCCTGACTGTGTGCTGCAATAAATAAGTAAGGGTTATTCAGGCTAATGCTCCGAGCAGGTCATCAGATTAATGAAGAATTTAGCAAAGGGTATTTGAAACATATGATCACATTCTAATTAGAAGATACAGAAGCAACCAGCAGGTCAATTAATAGCATTTCCTGGGACGATTGATTAGTACATTCACTCTGAAGTCTAAACCAACTTTGACACAGATCATTTTAAACCAGTCTCTAGGGACTGTTACGAAGTAAATAAACTCCAGAGACAAATTTGAATCCACACACACAAGGACAGGGGAGCAAACATCTTGATTGCATTCTAATCACTACAAAGGGTACCTGCATGAATTTGAAATGGTACAAACAAGTTTTTGTAAACAGAAACGAAGGTATATGCAGCTATCAAAAAACGTTTATGGAAGGTTACTGCAATGTGATTCTGTGAAATTCATCCAGCAAGTACTTTTGAATCACATCGGCGGGTGGGTGGGTGCTAACATGAATTGACTGATTTGATTGTAAAAGGTCAGTTGGCATGGGCAGGGGGCACAACGCATTTTCCACTTATGGGGTCACACATCTACTGAACTTAAATCGAAGAAGACAGACATTTTACTTCGAAAGGCTTACAGAGACGAGAATTATCATTAGACTGGTGCAAAATGGTTGATCAAGCACTTTATGTTTGAATGAATATAGTTTTACCTTATAAAAGCAACTGTTTCCCAATGGGCATGCCCCATTACCAAATTCAAACTCATTGCATTCAACGGACCTGAAAGAAAATTATTGCAGTGAGATGGGTGGGCAGAGAAAGAGGCAAGCAGAGAAAGAAAGAAGGATTGGTTGTGATTGTACCCCATTTTTTCTTTGTAGGTGGAAATGATCCTGTGTTTTTCCTCTTCAGAAGAATACCAAGTGTTGCTAGGAACAATGAAGTATGAGACTTTGCGACAAGTTGGGCAGGCATTAAAATTAACATCCAAACCAGACGATGCAGAAGTTTCACGCCAATTCTTAATACATGATATGCAGAATGGATGATCACACTCTGGTAGCATTCCAAATTTCCTTTCTGCCAGGGTAGATTTTGACAGGATGCGTTCCAAGCATATGTTGCATTCTATATCTTCACCAACTCTTGTTGCCTCCAACTGGTTTTGCATTTTCTGACATGTTGCCATGTGTTCTTCTCTTTCTTCAGGCTTAAATGGATGCAGGCAATGCTTCCCACAGGTTGTGCACAGATCCAGATGAAACTGACGGCATCTCTTCCCACCAGGACAATCGCCAGCAGTGAGGAATGGACAGAGTGAACTAAGATCAGGATCAGCACCCACTTTGTAGTCAACATTATCACTTGTCTTTCTCACTTCATGATGTCCAGATGCTTTTCCCAGTGAACGTCCAGTTGTCTTTCTCACTTCATGATGTCCAGATGCTTTTCCCAGTGAACGTCCAGTGGGAGGGATTTCAGTTATGCCAGAGTTTGAATTCTCAGCGGATTTAGCTCGGGCCGTGCTAGGACTAGCTATTGCAATTCTGGTACGATGCTTTACAGGGCCGCCTACTGCAATACCAGTTTGATGTTCTACAGGTCCAGCAACTGCAAACCCAGAAAAATGCTCGATGGGGTTAGCTATGGCAATCCCACATCGACCTTCTATGGGGAGCCATTTTTTCTCGGATGAAGATGGATTAGATGCATGTGATGAGGAAACTTCAACATGTTGATATTTACATCTTCCTCCATATTTGCAAGTTCCCTTTTGGTCAAATTTGCATATCTGCAATGACTTAGTGAAGTACAATCAGCAACCGACCAGGCGACCACTAGTATCATACTATCATTTAAGTATCCAAGTTGGCAGAGACTTACGTTCTTAGGTGGGGGTGCATCCAAGTCATGCGAGAAACGACAGTGCTCTCCCTTTCCACAACCTCCATTCACAAAAACTTGCAAAGACCCCTGGAGGAAAAAAAATCTAATCAGACTTCATACACAGTATTCTATCATGTTGCTATTTACAGTAGATGACAAGGATCAAAGCGTTTTAGACTTTTAGGCCAGACAGGAAATAACTTCAATCAGATTTATGCAATTTTCCACTAATGATTCTCTTCATATATTCTCTAAGAACACACAAGTCCTGTAATCCTCAGTAATTTATTACTTCCGAAGTTTCTACATCACATTTAATATCTTACTAAACATAAAATCCATACCGACAGTGGCAGAAACATCCAACATGCCACTAAAAGTGCTCAACAGTGATGTCACCATGCTGAACCTACCTTCTCATTATACATGTACTAATTTAGGAGTCTAAACATCACCATTGAGATTTCATTCAAAAACATTTCCACGATTCGAAACCGTAACTTGCATCATCATTCATAACATACTCAAACTCATTTTGTCTACATCATCACTATTTTGTCTACATCATCATTCATAACATACTCAAACTCATGCCCACTCCTCGCAAACTTCATTTTCTATGAATCAAGTAAACGCAGTGACAGCATAAAGCTGACACCATCCATAAGTGGTAAACACGCATACGAAGTTCGTGTAAGAAGAATCCTAAAACATTTTCATGTTAAAAAAACCTTTACTATACAGTACTAGTATTTACCAGCATTTGAAGTATACCCTAGGCGGCATATCGCAGAGATCGAGTTATTCGAATATCGAACAAAATCACATACAAAATGAGTTACCACATCATAAATGATAAACACACCATCAATCACCAGACATTAAACAACGAAACTGAAACAGTAGTAAAGAAGATGGAGGAATAGTTACCGCTTTGACATGGAGTCAGTTGAGAATTCGCCGATATTAGCTTTCGACTGTGATGATGAAATGAAAATGCCTTCAGTTACTCCGGGTCAGATTTATCTACTAGGGTTTCTTTCCCCCCGGTAAGGGAATGTTTGGCAAGATGCTCGGCGCTTGAACCTTGGGGAAACTAGAGTACTGTAGTGTAGAGTGTAGACACGCTGCACTATGGATTAAAAAACTCGATTCGGTCTTGTTGTCATATGCTCAAAATTCTTGAAAAAAGAAGTATGTATACTACATTTTTTTTTTAATAAGTCAACTTTATTTATTCTCTCATAGATACGTTGCGTTTCCTAATTGTAGTGTTTATAAATACTTATTACAATTATTTTTTAATTAATTTTAATTAAAACTCAAAAAATATGATTATAGCATAAAAGTTAAAGTTATATAATATTTTACAATATTTTATTAAAATAAAATTAATCACATAAATATTAATAATTTAATTTATTTAGCATTTTATTATCCTTCCTAGTATTTTTTTTAGTTGCTTATACCTCCAAAAGTATTTTCATGAATGCTTTTAGCTTACAACATTTAGTTAGTCTTCTTGATTAATTATAGCTTACAACAGTTAGTTAGTCTGCTTAATTAATTATAGATAAGTAAACGCATAAGTAGGGAGTCAAAAAACACCCACATAATGCTTACGGGTGTAGAAAAGTTTGCTTTAATTAAGCATTGCAAACCCTACAATTGACATGGGTTCCGGAAAATATTTGCAACAAACTGGTAAGCTGGATAGAGAGAGACTCTCTTTCTCTGGTCCTCGAACATCAATCAAAATAATTTCACTTGGTTGGTTGGAAGAAAGTCACGCAACTTAAACAGGAGGGAAGTACAACAAATGAGGCCCTTTTATCCAAGATGGTGTGGAGATGACAAAATGTGTTTGTAGTCGAAACTTGTACAAAACAAGTATCTCAAGGAGTCTAATATCTTCCGGTATATTAGTAAGCAAGGGGACAGTCCAACATGGAAGGGCATTACTCAGACCTTTCTTATAGTGGAAGATATGAAATGGGTCTAAAATCTTAAAATTCGGTACAATAATTGGTTGGGCTCTAGTCCTTGTTCATAACGTTCCAGTTATGGACAAGGATTCGAAGCTCTGGGATTTGATCAACCAAACTGGTAACAGGTAGTTGCACATTTTACACACCCTAATCCCACAAGACGCTTTACATGGAATTTAACTTCAACCCCCACAGTTAAGCTCAGCAGATGATGTGCCATTTAGGAGCAAGAATGACACATTTACTTGCCAATTTGCGTATAAGACTTTGCATACACACTGTGTTGAGGACATATATGTCAAACAGAACAGCCAGCTGGAGTTTGATTTGAAAGCTAAAGTGCAGTCACAAACTCAAGCACATTACGTGGTTAACCATTCAAGAGAGGCTAGTAGCTAACCATACGAGAAGAAACATGAAGCTATTTGATTCTGCCTCGTGCTCTGTTTGCGATTCCAGTGATAAGAACGGTTGTCCACTTGATGCATTATTGTCCACAAGCGAATAAACTTTCGGTTAAGTTTATTTCTACTACTCTCAACTGGTTTGATAATCTAAGTGATAATCGTTGGATGCGTACTAACCTTCAAAACCAAACTTCGAACTGTGAGTTCATACAAGACACCCCATGGTTTAGTCCTTGGAAGGCATGAAACTTCCGAGTCTTCAACAATAAAACTCAATCGATTCAACAAATTCTCAAATCCATCTGATAGGAAAGTACGGAACTGTGTATGAATTTTGGGGATAGATCTAGATCAATTAGAGAGGAGTTTTGGTGTCCACCCTTACTTGGTTGGGTGAAGCTCAATACTGATGGAAGCACGCACACGTATTAGAACCAAGGTGCCATGGGAGGCATTATTCAAGATAACATATGCAATTGGGTTTGGTGTTTCTCCCGACAAATAATTACTCCTACAATGGATGAATCAGAACTCAGGGCGCTGCTACATGGGCTTCATATTGCTAGGGGTCGTGGGTTTTATGAAATTGAAGCAAAAATCAAATAATTGTGATGGATTCGGTGAGGGGGAACTGGAGATTCCAATTTAGCTTAGAGACTTGACATAAAAGTGCCAAGATTTACTACAATATCCATGCAAGATTAAATTTCGAAGATAAAATTGATTATAAGGGCTCACTAGTCCTTTCTCATAAAGGACCCTCTTGTGTTATCAATTACACTTTAGTCCAAACTCAATTACATTTTAGTCCATTTGAGTTGACCACATTCCAACTAAACATGACTTAAGAAAAATAAATATTTTCAATAAAAAATTAATTTAAAGATTTAAAAAATCTAAATAGACTTATAAAATAAAACAAAAATTAAATATTTAACAAGATCCATCCATCTTCTTCGCTAAAGCTTCGATACTGGAAAATTCCGATATCGAAGCTCCGGTGCCGGTAACGGTGGAGCAATGGTGGAGCTGATGCTCCACCAATCTGGTGGTGGAACAAGCTGCTTGCTGCACCGTTAATGGTGGTGGAGCAGCTTGCTCCACCGTTTTCGGCGCTGGAGCTCCGGTACCGGAAAAAGTTACGGTACCGAAACTTTGGGGATGGTGAAGATAATTTTTTTAATTTTTATTTTAGTTAAGTTTTTTTCTTTAAAATTTATTTTATTATTTTATTATTTTACTTAATTTTTCTTTTAATTCTCTATTTTTTTTATTTGAAAACACTAAAGTTTGTTTGGTTTCATCAAAATTCAATTTTGGAATAGTGAATTTTTGTTGACTTTGGACTAAAATGTAATTGATAAATTAAGGTGGTTTATTTCGTTATTAAGGACGCTAAGAGGGTATAAAAAATCAATGGACCCAATTTCGAATGATCCATCAAAATGGAAATTGACGTATTGATATGCTTGCAAAGACGAGTTACTGTATTGAAGGAAGGTAATTTTCAGATCATGCACTTAAGTACCTTTTGCCTTGTTTGGACTTGCAACATACTTTTTTCCTATATAGTGTACTATTTTTAACTCATTTCCTTTGAAATTTAGACCACTACTACATCATGTTTAACCTACTTTACTAAAACCATATACTCCCTCCGTCTCAGAACAGTTGCACCATTTACTTTTGGGCACAAAAAATAAGGATGAAAGTTAAATATTGAGTTATATTGATAGTGGAGGTTACTTTTACTTTATTGGTGATTTATGACCACTCAAATGTGTTGGTGGAATATAAAATTATTATATACATGTCCCAAAATGGCAAAGAAATGAAATGGTGCAACTCTAACGGGACGCCCAAAATGGCAAAATGGTGCAACTGTTCTGGGACGGAGGGAGTATATTTTTTTTGGCATATTTCATGTTTTATAACTTACTTTGTGATATTCATATTTAATTCAAATGTTTAACAAAATTTATATCTGTTTCTTTTGTACGACAAACGAATGAAGTTGCCGATCTCTTATCTGAGTTTGGAGACTATGACAGCTTTGCATGGGCTTACTATTAACATGAGGATCTGAGTTCGCTTTGTATTTGGACTTGAATTTATTAAACACGTACTTCATATATTTGTTCAACCCAATCCCGTCCGAAATAATGTTGGGATATTTCGGGATTCGGAATTCGGAATTCGGGCGGGATCGGGCGAGAATTTGGATTCCCATCTTTAATTTTTGCTTTTCTAAAACAAAATAAAAGCTCTATTATATACTATGCATAACATTTTTTCTTCTTCAATATATTACTAGTAATATAAAAATTCAATATATTTTTCATCAATAGTAATCGTAATTGAAACATTAACAACTAGTTTTAATCAAAACAAAATAAAATCAATCAACCAACGTCAATACATAATTAAGAGAATGGAAAGCAACAAACTTAGTCCAAAATGAAAATCAACAACCATATATATAACGTCTCTCGCAAACACAATAAAGTGATAAATTAACATCTTTGGCCAACACAATATTATTGTCTATCTTAATGAAATGAAAAGTAACAAAATTTAAAGAAGCTAGTAGTAGTAGTATGTGATTTCCTAAATGATGTCGTCCACACACTGATAGAGATGGTACGAACGCTGCAAGAAAAGAAAAAAAAAATGAGTGTGAGTATATATATAAAATACCCATTCGGGGGGCAAAATCAATCTCAATCCCACCCAAAATAATATCGGAATATTTTGGGATCGGGACAAAACGGGAAAATCCCGTTTTGTCCCGATCCCATCCCAAACACCCAGCTAATAATATTTTGTACGATATCATACGTCGATGCTTAACCAAATTCCCATCCCAAACACCGAGCTAATAATATTAATATTGTATAATATCATCCGTCGATGCTTAACATTAAATAAAAAATTAAATCTCCATTTTTTGGTAAAGAATAAAACACAAAGAAAAACATCCGGTGCCAATATTCAAATGGGCCTGTGGGCCTGGCTGCTCCTTAGATATATACACTATAAATATCTCGCTCTGTCATTCTTCAGTCTCTTTCTTCTCCATTACTTTCTCGAGAAGCTCGAGGGTTTTAGCGAACGAAGGAACTGTAATCGGTCATCATTTTTCGTTGCTGGACCTAAGGTGAGTTGATCGTTCATCTCTTCGTTTGGTTTATCTTTTCTCTAATGGAGATGCTTGTTTTTCAATGGAATTTTCCTAGCTGACTCGGAACTAGTTGTCTATGGTTTTATGTAGAGTCCTTTCTTCGGGAAGAAGATTTGTACATGTTTAATGTATCTGGTAGAGTTTTTAGTTGCTATAACTGTTCATCCATGGTCGATTGACCACTCTTTAAGTATGGAGTTTATTCATTTATGCACCTAATAAACAGTTTATTCTAGTTTGTTCCTGTTCATTAAAGTTGTGCCCTATCAGTGGATCGGAGATCGAAGGCGAGAACCGCTCATTATAGATTTATCGTTTCCTAGTTGATATATCGGCATTTACAGTGGAGAGTAATCGTTTTCCTGATTAGTGTTCGTGTATGAAGATATGCGGTTGATTTTGTTGCTTGTTTTTACTTATTTTGTTTGAAGAAGGGAAATCTTACTATGTGTTGTCTATATTGAAAACCTATTCTGTGTTGAGGCCAAACAATCTAGATTCTAAGAGGCGTAATGCAGTTGTTGTTGGTGCTCGAATAACCCTAGGTAGCTTCTGTTTTTTATTTTATTTTTTTAATTTCCTTTATACTTTATGTGCTGATGTGTGGCTGACTCGTGTATCAATGTTTTGACTGTTCCATTTTAAATGATTTCATGTTCTAGTTCACCTTTGTAAGAAATTTCAGGTCTAGTAGAACTTACTTTTGTATGACTATATTTGTGATCTGCTTTCTAATTGTTGCTTGCATAATGCAGGCCAAACTTAAGTAAAGATGACATACAGAAATAAGAACCCTATCAAGTTGGAAGAAGGATGGTCTTTCATGGAGAATGGCATCACAAAGCTGAAGAAAATTTTGGCAGAGGAGCCAGAGTCCTTTAATTCAGAAGAGTACATATTGTTGTACACGTATCCTTTATTTGCATCTTGCATAGTATAATTATTGTAATTTGTGTCTCCATTCATAATAACCTGCTACACATCATTGATGGAAGTGATCTCTTTCACCCAAACACTGCACGAGTTAGAACAGATGGAGGACAGTTTTTTCAACACAGTTTGCTTTCATATGAAATAGTGTATAGTTTATGTGCACCGATGGATCGGGTAAAAGTTCTGTGATGATCCTTGACATGTACACAGCAAGATATACGATATGTGTACCCAGAAACCTCCAAATGATTACTCCCAGCATTTGTATGAAAATACAAGGCTTCTGTTGACGATTATCTTCTATCTACGGTAATTCATTAATTTGTTGATGATAATGACCGTATCATAATAATTCGTTGCTTCACCTTGAATATTTCTACTCTATGGAACATGCTTTTGTACTGTTTTTATGTATCTCATGTGTATGGTTAACATTTTACTTGATTTATAGAGGCCCATTATGTTACTCTTGATGGTTCCTTTTTTTCTCTTTTGATAGGTTGTGCCATCTCTGAGGGAGAAACATGATGAGTTCATGCTCAGGGAGCTTGTGAAGACATGGGCTAATCATAAAGTGATGGTCAGGTGGCTCTCACGCTTCTTTAACTATCTTGATCGATATTTTATAGCTCGAAGGTCACTTCTCGGGCTCAAGGAAGTTGGACTAGTTTGTTTTCGAGATCTGGTTCGTAACGATGCCTATTTTCTGTTCCTTTTCTCTTTTTAATTGTTTTTTTCTTTTTAATTTCTATGTTCCCGTTCCCTTTTTTTTATGCATGACCTGAAAAAAAAAAGTATCCTTACCCTGAAGAACTCGCTGTTTGAATTTGAATGATAGGTTTACGAAGAGTTCAAAACCAAAGCCAGAGATGCTGTCATTGCTTTGGTGAGAAATTGTCGTATATTAATTTATGTATATTAATTTATGCTATCTACTCCATAAATCATTACTCAAAGTGTATCCCCATGCCCAATTGCACAGATCGACCGAGAGCGTGAGGGTGAGCAGATTGACAGAGCTCTACTGAAGAATGTACTAGATATATATGTCGAAATAGGGATGACGCATATGGAACATTATGAGAAAGACTTTGAAGAGCCGTTCCTGATTGACACTTCTCAGTACTACTCTCGTAAAGCATCAAACTGGATTGTTGAGGATTCTTGTCCAGATTACATGTTGAAGGTAGTTTATGATATGTAACATAACATATTTTATTGCAGTATAGACTAATTAAGTAAATTTAAATCATGGTATATGAATCAATAGGTGGAGGAATGCTTGAGAAAGGAGAAGGAACGTGTTTCTCATTATTTGCATTCAAGCAGTGACAAAAAGCTCTTGGAGGTTGGTTTTTTATGTTAGTTTTTTTACACATAATTACATCATCGCTCCACAATTAATTGGTAATTTGGTGATTTATTATTCTTTCTATATAGAGGAGGGATCATAAATGTGCTTCTTCCTAACTCTTTCAATAACAATAAAAAATAGGTAAATAAAGAGAAAAACACTAGGCTTTTTGATAATTAACCAAGTTAGTTTTTTGGAGAACTTTTTTGTCTTAGTTTTTTGGAGAACTTTTTTGTCCCAACTAGATACTAGTTACTATTAATGTTGTGTCTGGTTTTATTGTCTCTGTTTATGTTCACTTTATCTTGAGATTGAAAAGGGAAATAAAGTTAACATGTTAGAAGGGTAAGAAGAAAAGTAAATAGATAATTGTGTACCTCACTTTTACTGTGTTCATACTTCATTGTATAGGGAACAAGTATATAATTGATTGATATTGGGGGATAAATCATGTCTTTCTTACTTAATTAGAACGGGTGAATTCTGAGCAGGGGTTGGGTACTTTATTCACGATAGATGGTAGAACATGTGTTCTTCACACATGGTACTTATAATGTATTGTTTTTGCGCTATTTCCTCATTCTAATTCTGATAACATACTAATTTTTGCAGAAGGTGGAACATGAGTTGTTGGTAACATATTGCAGCCAGTTGCTGGATAAGGAGCAATCTGGATGTCGTGCCTTGCTGCGAGATGATAAGGTACTTGTCATTTGGATATTTGATCTAAAACTTGCTATAAAAGTAGATAGTTAACTTTTGCTTTCTCTACATGCATGTTAGGTGGAAGACCTCTCTAGGATGTACAGGCTTTTTCATAGAATTACAAAGGGATTAGATCCTGTTGCTACCACGTTCAAGGAGGTATGTGTTATTATAATTCTTATTAGGCCCAGTTCATTAGTGTGGTTATTCTCTATTGCTTATGATGCTCTACTGTGCAGCATGTGACTGAGGAAGGCAAGGTTTTAGTCCAACAAGCTGAAGATGCTGCCACTAAGAAGGTGAGTGCTTGATGTAATTTGTTAGCATAGTTTGATGGTTCTCCCTTAGGTGCCATTTAGACTGTTGTTTTGACTGGTTACCCTTTCGTAATAACTGAAGTATCATGTGAGGTAGATATACATTCTTATATCATATTAAGATGCAACTTTAAATATTAAGAGGACATATCAACACTAATTACTAGTAAAACTTACTTTTCTATTTGAATTTTAACTCGCAGGCTGAGAATGCTGGTGGAACTCATGATCAGGTAAAGTGTTTTTGCAATCTTGTTCATTTCTACACCCTTATTATCCTTCCCAGTGTTCAATTGTGCAATCACTGTGCAGCCATTTGTGAAAAATGTGATTGACCTCCATGATAAGTATTTTGCATACGTCATCAATTGTTTCTCCAACCACACTCTCTTTCACAAGGTATGTTTATTTTCTTGTGTATATGGTTGTCATTGCTGAATATCATGCTTATACAAATGCTTTATTTTGATTTCTAGTCTCTAAAAGAAGCCTTTGAAGTTTTCTGCAACAAAACTGTTGCCGGCATCTCTAGTGCAGAACTCTTGTCTGCATACTGTGATAATATTCTTAAGAAAGGCGGGAATGAGAAGCTGAGTGATGAAGCCATTGAGGAAACACTTGACAAGGTATGATGTTGTTTCATGGATGGAGTTGTGGAGGTTCACTGGACATAATGTATGATATTAAGATATATTCTCATTTTACAGGTTGTCAAGCTTCTTGCTTATATCAGTGATAAGGACCTGTTTGCCGAGTTCTATAGGTGAGATGATTTACTCTTACTTATTATGTATCTGTGCGTAACTTGATACTCACTCTGCGTTGTATCGCTTGTGTACAGGAAGAAACTATCCCGCCGGTTGCTCTTTGAAAAAAGTGCAAATGATGAGCATGAAAGAATTATTTTGACAAAGTTGAAACAGCAGTGTGGGGGTCAGTTCACATCAAAGATGGAGGGAATGGTAAGATCTGGAAGTGAACTCTTCACCCTACTTACTTTTTAATTAATTTGTATTCTATTTTTTTCTTATTTATTTATTTGTTTCTAGGTTACTGATTTGGCCTTAGCGAAAGATAATCAAACCAACTTCCAGGAGTACCTCAGCAGCAACAAAACAGCTAAACCTGGGATGGAGCTGAATGTCACTGTTCTCACAACTGGGTTTTGGCCTAGTTATAAATCTTCTGATTTGATTCTACCTGCGGAGATGGTATAATACATTTTATTTGCTTAACAGTCTCAATTTTTGTGGTGTCACACTATATAAGGAATTTATATACTACGCCTTATTCATGCTACTTTTGTTTCAGGTGAAGTGTGTTGAGGTTTTTAAGGAGTTCTATCAATCAAAAACTAACCACAGGAAACTTACTTGGATTTATTCATTGGGAACCTGTCATATAAATGCAAAATTCGAGAACAAAACAATGGAGTTGATTATGACGACATATCAAGTAACTGTTCAATGATTACCGTTTTCAATTGATTTACAACTAATTTACTCAAAACAATGGATATCTAATTATTTCACATCTTTTTGTGTTCCCCCCCCCCCCCTCCTTTAAATTTGTCTCCAGGCTGCTGTTTTGTTGCTGTTCACTACGGAGAATAAGCTTAGTTTCTCAGATATCAGGAATCAAACAAATTTGGGAGATGATGATTTGGTTAGGCTGTTGCATTCACTATCATGTGCCAAATACAAGATTTTAAACAAAGAGCCACCTACAAAATCGGTTACTCTGAAGGACTCGTTCGTTTTCAATTCTAAGTTTACTGACAGATTGAGGAGGATAAGGGTAGGTTACCTTTTCAGAATGTCTTGTTTGTTTACTTGCCCTACTTACACCTCACACCTGCTGTGGCTATGTAATACCACAAACTTGCCTCCTTGTTTCTCAAATCTTCTAGCAAGTGTTATTGTGATACCCCTGGGGGCATGTACATTTTCACACTTATTATTAAGTGTCTTTACATTTTTTTGTTTTCCGCAGATACCCCTGCCCCCCGTAGATGAAAGGAAAAAGGTGGTTGAAGATGTTGACAAGGATAGACGTTATGCTATTGATGCATCAGTTGTTCGGATCATGAAGAGCCGTAAAGTCTTGGAATATCAACAACTAGTCATGGAATGTATTCAACAGTTGAGCCGCATGTTCAAGGTATAATTAATTGCTTAATTCCGGCGATATTAGTTGATAGTACTATGTATACACACTGAATTTGGAGTTGACATGAATGCAATTATTATCATTTATGCAGCCCGATGTTAGATTAATCAAAAAGCGGATTGAAGATCTGATAACAAGGGAGTATCTGGAGAGAGACCAAGCTGACCCCAACACATTCAGATATTTAGCCTGAGACTGATAGGAAGTTAGAGGCGCTGGGATTTGCTGTAGAAGTGGATATCTGATCATGGCTTTATTTTTTGTGCTCACATTATGCAGTTAAAACTTGCAACTGTGCAACACGTGGGCAGATCTCAGTGCTACTTTCTCATTTTGTGCATTCTAGAATCTCTATTTTCAATGTTTCGTGTCTATTCCAGCTTCGATCCAAGTGTTGGTTATGCTGTTATGCACTTACTTTTTGGAATAGAATGTTTGCTAGACTCCAGATTTTTGTGGTACGTACAGACTTAACAGTTATCACTGTATATAACTTTCGCCCTTGAAGGTTTGTCGGTCGTCCAAAATGGTTTTTTTTTTTTTTTTTTTTTTCTCTCGTCTCCGTTAGTCATACATACAACCTTATTATTGCTTGGGGATATTGTAGTACAAGTTATCTAAGGCCATTACCATAGACACCAAGGGAGTACTTGCAGAAGTTGTCAGGGAGACTGTCCTTCCGGTCTCTCCTTTGGAAAACAAGGCGCAAAAAGGTGTGGGTGAAAGAATTATGTAATCACTTTCTCTTGGCATTGTCTGTAGCCACTCCGCACCTGCCTACTTTAGGTTCTTGAATCAAAAGGATATTTCCCTTGCTTGCTCTGCTCCTTTTGGACCAAGAAGGATTCATAGAGTAGTAGAATCATCAGTCAGATCATTTTCGCTTCTTAATGATCTGACTTCTGAGAAAACAGGAGTGTCTGACAATCAGTCTATTTATGCACAAAAACTCTACAAATAATTTATTATAAGGAGTTATTCTCAGGGGCGGAGCCACTAATTAATATTACGGGGGACGAAATTCAATATATAAGATGTTTTTCAAGTTGGGGGAGGGGGAATGCCCCAGCCGGCACCCCTTGGCTTCACCCCTGTTTATTCCAAAGTAGATTTTGTGTATCAAATATTTTTTCTAAAAAAATTATATGCTATATAAAATTTAAATGTTATCATGCACACTAAACTTGTATTAATGTATTAAATGTTACCAGTGAACACTAAATGTATATCTTCAGAGAGTTTTTACGGTACAACTTTTCCGGGTAGTCTGAGGGTTTGAATTTTGAGTGCCTTAATACTCAGAAGTTTGGGTTGGTAAAATCTTGAATTGCCTGTGTAGTATGCCTTGGAAGATTTGCCTCCAGGACACCCCAGTTCCACCACTATGCCAATTATGACTTCCCATACCATATTTTTTGGAAATTTTCTTGCTCTGCGCTGGCATTATCTCCGGTGATATATTATGATTTTATCACAACTCATAATTTCTTTTCCCAAATGGTGAGATGGCTGACAGACTTTCATTTTTCTTGTATTTTCTTTTCCTTTTAAAACAAACACTTGGTTGCTTCCTTTGTGCCCTTTCCATTTTTATCCTTTCCAAACTGTATGTGCTAATTTGTTGGCTGAATCAGGTTTTCTCTATACTCCGTATAATTGAATCAATGCTTGAATTGTTTTCCCAAAACAGTTGGTCATGTGTTACTTCTTCACCTCTCTAAATAGTGCTAGGCATTACATAGCAGTAGTAGTATGTTGTAAAAAGCTTAAAGCCTACGTATTCCAGGAAATAATTTCTACTTCCTCCATACATGTTTACAGTACCTCAATTATTATAGTTATATAATTACATCTACATCTCGTTCAGATAATTCCTCCCAATCGCTTAGAGCCCATTATAACTTATGGCATTAGAGTTAACAATACTAACATGCTACGAGTACATGTTATGTTTCCAGATTGTTCTCTCACAAATAGTTTCACAGATAAGTAGAGATACAAAAATTTCCAATATTGTCCCAAAGCAAAGAGTGTACTAAATAGTATATAGATACAGTCCATAATATATCACTGAAAGAATAAAGAACTGTCTTCACAATATACATGGATCCTTTACAAGCTTCTTGAACCTGCATGAACGATTTGTTTAGGATGGGGACCGAAACTGGTTCGCATAAAATGTATGATAACAAAAGATGCTACTAATAAAAGCTAAAAGTGAAACAAAATTAAAACACAGTATACAAGGCCAAAATCCTGGAACTCCATAGTATACATACCTGGGAAATTCTACATTGCTAGAACGCATCCATATCAAGATACAACCAGAATGGGGCGGGACACGTGCATGATCGAAGGCAACACATACTTGCTCTGGAATAAACTTGTATGTCACATTACTATGTACAGCTACAGGAGGAGATGCTGCTATCTTGGTTAGCATAGAGCCCTAGACTACCTCCCCATATATATGTCTCGGCACTTATTCTATTTTTCTAAATGAATGAATACTAAGGGGAACTCGTCTGCAAAGGTGAAACGATCAGACCTGCAAAACAAAATTTACAACATCAGACCTACTGGAAAATTATTAGTTATCCCAAAGGAAAATATGTACCAGCTGTAATTAGTGACGACCAACCTTTGACTGCGATCCATATTTCTTCACAGAAATTTACTGAATCTGGACGAGTAAGCATTGATCAACTTCTGTAACTATTATGAAAAAGGGTAATATTTACAGGAGCACGCATCTCAATCCTCTGGATAGCATACTTGCAATGGAAGAACTAAGATCCCTTAAACAGCTCAAACAGTGCAATAATGAAGATGAAACGCATAGAAGTTGCACCATCTCAAACGACCCAAATTGGCCTTCGTTCAACTGGATGAAGGCCGTTTCTTCAGTCAAGTATGAACCATTAGAAGTCTTGAACATTTTTTAGACCCTTGTAAGAAAGCAACTACATTAAAGAATGAACAGGCACTGTGAACTCAGAGTATAACTGTACAGGTAAGTCAAAGTGATCCACCAACTGATGTTCATGCTTCAGAGCACTTTACGAAGTTTGTTGAGCAAGTGATCCTTTTCAATTTTCTCCCTTTTACATCCAATAGAAAGGAGAGATAAGAAATAGGTAACACAACAATACAATTTCATCGGGCCAAAGCTTCAACTGCAACTCTCACGATACGCAATAAACCCTCAACATCTTCAAAACTGAAATCAAGTGCCTTTTTTAGAGAGCTAATACCCTCTCTATGTGCTGTAGTTTCTCCTAGTCTTGATGAAGCAGCTGCATAAGCGATCCGTGATTTCCGGGTGGCTTCCATAGAGTTACTAACTTCATGTGCCTACAAAGAGTGACGGGAGATGAATAAAATTTTGACACAACACGAAACCGCATACGAATTCCATGCTGGCATAATGCTACAATAAAAGGCCACTGACTGAAAGTGGATTCATGAGAACCTAACATATAGATACTGATGTACAGAGAGCTAATCAGTCAGTTATGGAATGAGGAAACATGGCACCTTTTATGTATGTTAAAGCTCATGAATGTTCTAAAGAATTCATTTTGCCAAAACATGCATATCAATATTGTTTGGTTACATAGTAAAAATTTGAATATGTAAAATTAATGAATAATTTGAACATGGAACCCAGTCCATGATGGTAAATTTTACCGGGTGAAATTTTCCATGTCCAACTTATTGGACAAAATAGCTCTCAGCCCCACTAAAAAAGTATTATTAGTGAAATGTTGATACCAACAGCTGGTACCAAACATGAGTGACTACAGGTGCCAGCCATTGGTGCCGAACAAAATTATTGGCGCCAATAGTGGGTGACTCGTACCTTTATATTGGTCCAGGTTGAGGGTTAAATATGTCAAACAAAGTTTAAAAGCGGGGTTCAGAGTAATATAATTGGGTCTTATAATAATAGTTTTTAAAAGTTGGTTTTGATAGAAATAAAATGAGATCATTAGGGGCTGAGATCAATAATCCCAAATTTATATCTATTTCAATTTACCAAACTAAAAAATGAAAACAACAAAAATTGACATCTCATTTACAATTTTCGCTCGCAATACTACTATTCTCAGTCCTAAAATTTAATCTTAAAATTTAATAGAACTACAAAATGATGTTTCATTAAGGACTAAAGTACACATAATTTGTCCATCCAAAATCAGGTTCATATACTGCATAAATTTAAATTGAAAGCAATGGAAGTTTTCCATCAAGTTCAGAGAGTGTACTGATGCCTATGTGCTTTTTTCTATTTTCATTTTGTGCATGTGATCGACTCTGTCGGGAGTTAATGGATATGAGCAGTCAATCCAATTATTACTTACAAAGTCTATGACCCGCAATAAACCAGCCCGAGCCCGTGAAGAGATGATGTGGCTTCCAGAAACTTGGGGTGAACCAATTACTTTGGCTAGTGGACCCCTGTCTGCAATTGCTTGGTGGTTCAAGTTGTCAATATCAGAGGCAGACGAGGAAGGAGATTCACCTAAAAACGGCAATAAAGATTGAAAACTAATCAGGACTCCCAGAATTTGCATCAGTTTAATGAAAGTGAATCAGCAAGGCATATACCTCTAAAACAGCCAACAAATTTCTATAAGATTCATAATTATAGCTGCTCTTAAACATGATTGTAGAATAATCCATTCATTCATTAAGCAAAAAAGAGGAAAATTATCATCATTTTATGATATTTATCTGGGTCTATTTGAACAAGGTGACATAGACATGACTACTTGATCCCGAAGAGTCAAGTAGAAGTATGCCTCAAGTTACCAAAAGGAAATAATCACAAGATACGATCATAGTCACGTCCTAGTAGCAAGCAGGCAAAATTTTGCTTTAGGCATGATTCAGAATGTAATGGACCAAAACTTTTACCTGGGGGAACAACTTGTAAAGCAGTTTGCAACTCACTCCGGTCCCTAGTTGCAACGGTATAAGAAGAATAGATAACTCGCAGGTAAGCAACCTCCGTGCATTTATAGGCCAGAGCAGCGTTAGCCATGTCTTTTGATTTTTCATATTCATGGGCACAAAATCTGTCAAACATAACTAGTTAAACAAAAAGATAGCCTACTCTACTCCATTAACAATTAAGAATCACTTGCTATCAGAGAATAAGAAGTTAATATTCTCGACCAACACGCTTAAAATCAAATACTTATTGGCTATTAAGATTTATCCATGAAGCACAGAATGGAGTAGCACACCGGTTATCCTACCCACTCTATAACATAGCTTCAATGCTACAAGTCAGGTCAACTCCACTTCATCACTAATGCATAGAGATGAAACTTCCATATTATGATCCCCAATGTGGGGTCAAGAATATTTAGGGAATACAGCCGAATAAAATCAACACGGTAATTCACTTACTCGCATAACTTTGCTGTGGTTTTGTAAATATGTGTTGCATGCGCTATATCATTCTGCTTTGGGCCTTCACTGGTTCCTGATTCCAAAAGAGAGGCTCCATGGAGAAACTTGAGAACAGCTTGGAAGTAATATCCAGTGCTGTCAGTTGATCCATTATTCTGCAACACAGAATTCTGTTATGGAACACTCAAAAGTGAAATGATTATATCAATAAAGCATCAGCAAGACATGCTATACCTTGAGACGATCTGCCAGGTGTTTGAAATCTGTTGCTTCTTTTAAAGCACTAGTAGCAGCGTGACTAGAGGAATTCCTTCTAAGTGGACTTGGGGCTTCTGCATCCCGAACCTTGTGCACATTTGGAGTAGATTGCCTCACAGTATTACTCTGACCATTCTGATTTTCGGACTTCTTAATCTGGTTTGGTACCTTTGATGCATCACCATTATCAAGTGCATTAACAGCTGAAACTTTGATACCATTTTGCTTCTGAGATCCAGGATCAGTTTGGAGACTGGCAATAGTTTCACCTTGAGATCGTGCCAAGGGTGGAAGTGAGTGTGATTTCGATTTCTTAGTCCCCAATACCTCAGCCTGGTTATTTTTCTTAGCTAATTTTTCAGGATCAAGTTCCTTGTCAAGACTATGCTTTTTAACCTGGCCTTTTGCGGCATCTTGGCTATCATGTCCCCCAGATTCCTTCTGTCGTTGCCCCTTAATGTTTTCTGTCAATGTTCCTTCAGCAGCATCTTTCTTGGCAATGAGCTTATCTGTCCTGTTAGGAGTTCCAGATCTATCATCCAACTTAGTTCTTCTGCTGTTTGGCTTTTCATCAGATGAACGTGTGTGATCCAATGAACCACGTGGTTTATCAGAACCCTTAGTTTTATCTGTATTTATATCAGATGCAAACGTGTGACCCCTGTCTTTAGAGTGGGAAGACGACCCTTTACCAGATTTCTTAGAGTGAGATCCACTATTCTGAGTATTTATCATCTCTTCCACTTGGCATTGCGCTGAGGAATGTTTTTCAGTGGCATACTGACTGTTTTCACGCGACTGATCATTGTAGACATCAGCGCCATGATTATTGCCTGGGAGAATTGATTCCTTTTTTCCAATTCCTGCTCGAGTATTCCCTCCATCATCTTCACCGCCTAACTTGCTTGAACTACCCATGACGGAACCAGAATCATGAAAATCATCTTTTTCAATAAGGTTCCTTCTTGCTGATGAGACCTTATCATGATTTCGGACAGGAAGTCTTAAAGGAGATGAAGAAACTGATTCAACTGGCGAACCTTTAACATCCTCTGTGCTGGTTTTGTTTTTATGCGACCCAGATATCTTAGATGAGCTTGAATTTGCTGCAGCAGAATGTTGTCCCAAACCCATGTCACATTTTGAATAATCTGGAATCAGAGAATTGTTCATAGATTGCCCTCTTTGCTGCTCCTTTGTACCCCAACTTTTTCTTTCAGTTCCCACATTTCCTTTGCTGCCAGTGGTGTCTTTCTCCCCAGATTCAGAAACTCTAGCTTTCTTTCCTTTCTGTCTGCCATTTTCATACACCACCTCCATTGAATCTCCAGAATCTCGATGCCGTCTTCCTGCACTAGAAAGAGGCTCTGCATGAACCTGAGAACCACGAGATTCCTTCACTTTCCTCTTCTTGTCATCAGATTTGCCCGAATGCAGCAAAACCCCATCTGAAGTGCCCGAAGCATGGATTTCGGGATCAACTACTGACAAGGGATTCTTTTTTGCATCGCCCCCCGACTCCTTATAGTTGGGATATTTGAGCCGACCATCACTTGATGCATTATTCACCAAACCAGTGGTATGTCCACGTCCAGCTTTCGTGAAAGCCTCACCATTGTCAGATGCCCAGTTTTCATCATTACGTAATTCCTCAGTTTTCCTCCTTTTGGGAACTCTTGAACCACCACCATCAGATTCTCTTTTGTTCCTTATCTTCAAATTATTACCTGCATCAATGATTTAAAGACGGATATCAGAGATTTCCAGATTTAAGGTAAAAAAATGACAGGCTTGAGCTTCAACACATTACATCAAAGATGATTATGGAGTACTATTACCTTTGTCGGAAGAATTGACAAGTGACACTTTTCCATTCTTTCTGTTATCATAGGAGTTATCAATGTCACCGTTTGTATGTCTGGTTTGCAGGCATCCACTTGCATCTAAAACAGGAGAGCGACTTCCTCTGTTCAGCTTATTGTTTTTGCCAGATGATGGGAGGAGGGTTTTCTTCCGTGAGTTAGAAGAGTGAGTGGAACCATCTACATCAGTCGAATATGTTGCACTTGTTGACCCATGCTTCTTCTTCCGACTGATTTTCACCGTTTGGCCAGCAACTTTTTGATGCACTTGACCATTTTTTGCATCGACTGTTGCTACTCCCACCGAGGCTGGAACAATATTCCTGAGTGCATCTTGTTGATTTTCAGAAGCCCCAATGGGAACAGAAACAGCAGGAAAGTTTGTCAAATCCTCAGGGACACTACAGCGGTTCATTCCAGGTCTGTTGGAATCGGAAAACAGTAAGTGGCCAGAATGGGGTAATTTAAAACTTCATACACACATATAGCCCCACCATCCACGCATGCACATACACACACATTTCATGCAAAGACAGCCAATAATATTACAATTAAACTTAACACATACAAAAGACAGTGAGCCCCACAAATAGAAAAACCACTATCAAAGTCTACATATAAATGATTGATAGAACTTACAGCCAGGTCAGCTTCCTACAAGTCCATGTTTCAGTGAGTTTGTCAGGGTAACCAAGTGGAAGAAGTCTCCATTTTTCACAATTTTCACACTGAACCCACTTATCCACTGCCGTTGGAGGTTCAGAACTCTGCCCATTTCCCAGTGGAGCTGCCACCAGACCAGTCACCCCAGGATTTTTTTCTGGTCCATGCATCTTTTCCGAACTTTTAACATTGAATTTCACATTTGGAGTATTATGTTCATCCAACCTCATTTTCCCAACTTCATGGGATTCCTTCAGCTTTCTCGATGGAGTCATTTCTTCGGAATTTGATTCATCATCGTCGTCTTCAAATTCAACATCACCGAAAAAGTCCTTGTATCTATCACCAGGTTTTCCATGGTCCTTCTGGAGATCACGTGAATCTATTTTTGAAAGTATCCCACTCGCATTAGTGCTCTTATCTCTCTTAGAGGTCACAGAATAATCAACACTTAACTGATTCTCTGGTGTATTTGCACATTGAGCACTTTTACCTCTCTTTTGTTTCCTCTTTCCCGCAGTAGAAGAATTCTCTGGAGCTGGGTTCAAACCCTCCTCACTATCTGGTCCAACTTTCTGAACAATCCCCTGTTTCAAGGGATCAGTTGATTCAGCACCGAGACCTCTTCTTCCTTTGGAATTATTTGACCCGTAGTGATCTGAAGAACGAGAGATTTCCACTTTGTGTGCATCCTTCTGAGAATGAGCTACATCACCAAAATTGTTTCCTTTTTTACTCTCTGGAACCTGACCAGAAGAACCAATCCTTCCTACCAGTTTCTCACCTATACCAACATCTTGAAGAGATTCACCACTCAAATGTTCCTTCTCTGTAACTCCAGAGAAGGTTTCCCCCTTTGCCTCATCTTTTGGAGCAGCTGCATGAACAGTTGGAGTGGACATACGAAATGTGGGCTCCTCGATGGTGTTCCGTGAACCCGATAAAAGTGGGAGTTTCAATGTATTAGAGACAAGTTCTTCATAGCCTAAAGCATCAATATTAGGCTCCTTTTCTTTCTTTACCCGAGAACCGGTATCCTTTAGATCAATGTCACTTTTTCGATTTGATGGTTTACTCGAGAAAGCATCAGGCTTTTCGGAGGACTTCAATTTTTTGTGCTCCAGAACTTTCTGGTTGCTCCTGTTGGAATGAAATCCATTCGATACCGAAGCAAGATTTTCTAGACCTCTCTTGTCCTCAGGTTCTGATTCAATCTTAACCCACGGTTTTCTTGTTTCGCTCAGACAAATCAAATGTTCCTGCAGAGGGGATAAGAGTAGGCCCCTGGGGAATGACGTCATAATCTGCTCAATCAAAGCAATGTTTTTACTTTCTCTTGGCTTTTCGACCGATAAAATAGTAGAAATCAATCAGTTATTTAAGAGCACAATTTACCTCAAGAATGCTGGAAGGGGATTCCTCCGGTGCGTCCAAACCTTTACCACAAAGACCTTCACTAGTTGCTGGACTGTCATCCAACGAAGATGATGGGGAAACAACAAGTCCGAGACCACTGTAGATTTCAGCATTCTTCCGTGTCAACAAATTTTCAGAACCAACTTTTAGACGGACCTTCAGAGATTTCTGATCAGAAGGATTTATAGACTTCACGGGAACTCCACATTTTGAATCGGATTCTTCAGCATATCTGGACGGTAGATAGGCATTTCCTTTCGTGGAATTGCCAATTGATGAAGTTCTTCCCGCAGCATCAGATGGCCTTGCTGAAGGAGAAGCACTTGAGGAGGCCAAGGAGCTTTGTCTACGTTCCTGATTTAAACACATGATAGTAAATCAAACTTTTATCTTAAGAGGAAAAGATAAATGTTGCTGCGAACAAAAGACTGAGATACAAACATCTACCTCTAAATGAAGCTTTCTTGGAGATCTCAGGGAGTCGTTATGACCCTCTTGCTGGCTCTTTGCATGGGACCAAGGTGGGGAGCGCTGATAAGTAGGTAAAAATGAACCATAGCCACCAAATTTTGCACCTGTTGCATATTCAAGTTCCATATCAATACTTCATATTCAGAACCCGAAACACAATTTATGTGGCTCACTATCATTTAACTTACCCAAATTCTCAGCTGAGACTACTCCACCTTCAAAATCTTTCTGAAAGTGCCCCAGAACATTCTGGATTTTCTCCTCCTTCAAAAGAGTACATGTGAAGATTTGTGAAATTCACGTCCTACATAACGACCAAGAATCTCTATGACAAATATAAAGCTTCACTTTCCCAATTGACGCGGATTATTCTACCTATCCTTGTCTTTTTCGATCCGTGAATGATCGGACACCAAGGCTTATATAATTAATAGCAATCACCTTTTTCTACTTTTTCCGACTTTTCATAGATACGTATCCACCGAATCCGCAACAAGCAAATTATAGCAATCAGATTGATGTTCTATGTTATGAAAAGTGGGCATAATAGATTGCTCAAATAACCTTTTAAAAAAGAAACTAATTTTCCGCCTTTCAAAGTAGAAAAAAGCAAAACAGTTAGTTTCATTTGTCAAATTATCAACACAAACCCTAAATTAACCTCTTAATGAACTAAAACAGCAATAGAAGCAGGCTCAACTAACTAACTAATCAACACAACGTTTGCAGGTCAAACCAAATCCTACTACGTAAACACAGCAAACGAATACAGGGAAACAAGTTGCAGAAGCAATCAGAAAAGTGCAGCAATAACATTCCAAAATCTTACAATGTAAGAGAGAGCAATATCAGGGTCAATGGCAGCAGAATCATCATCCCTATGATTGTAACCGAGAGCCTCTCCTTCTTCAAGCTCAGTTTCTTCCATTTCCAACTCTAGCCCTAACCCCTTTCTACCATCTCTATTTCCCACAGAAATCATCCAAATCAAAAAAAAAAAAACAAATGAATAAACAATCACTAAACTCTCAAACAGAGTATTAATTAAGCTTATTATATGTTTGCCCCCAATCGAACAAGGATTGGATTTATTTCTACCGATCAGATTTATGCTTCGATTTCTTCACCTACCGAAGAAAACAAAACTCCTAGAAAATTACCACAGTAAAACAACAGATGAAGAAGATGAATATATATATAAATATATATACACGCACACTTAGGTGAGAAAATTGATGAGAAAAATCTCCGATTGATTGGAGAATTTTCGGAGCTCAATCTGATTAATCCAATTTGTGTAAACTGGATCGTGTTATGGCGATCTGTCGATGAACTCAAGCAGAAAACAAATGCTAGAGAGATAGAGAGAAAATTCTAGAGAGAGAAAGGGACGAAGCGAAGAAGAAGAAAGAGGAAAGACCAAGCAGCCGCGTTTGTTTCTCCTTTTTTTTCTTTTTCTTTTTTTAATAATATACTCCTTCCTTAAAAGAAAAAGAAAAGAATAAACAATTACTACTACCGGATTATTTTAGATTTATTCATATGAAGAAAATAGGATAGGAATATCCTGATGGGAAAAAAAAACTGATTTTGTTTGTTTTTACTTTTAATTTTGACAGTACTTCGTAGTAGTTAAAATTGTTCTGTTTGGGGAAAAAACGGTTTTTTTGTTGATCCAATTCCAGCGGCAGGTGGAAAGAAACACGCGCGTGGTTCACGCGCGTACTTTCACTTTCCGTTTGTGGAAATAAAGGAAACTGAAGTCTGTTCTGTACCAAATAGATGATCATTAAAAATGCTTGTAATGTAGTAATGTACTTAATGGGACTTTGTGTTCTAGTCTTGTAGTTTGGTTTTAACATCACACATCATAATTGGCTGCTTACATTATTATTGTGACTGCATAGTTTTGGTTTCTATCTAAATGAAATAGTAATAATAATAAGAATTGGAAGTATTAAGTATAATTTAATTAGTTAAAATGTGACATAATATAAGCTCGACTTTAGGGTTTAATTTTCTTCTAAAATAAAAGAAACTCTAGGGTTTACTCTAGGGTTTAATTTCAATATTCCCATCTAAATGAAGTAACGGCTAAGGAGTTTCCACGTCATTCCACTTAATTGTTGTCGCAATTATTATGTCATTATTATGTCGTTAATAAAGAACATGTGAATTATAAATGATATAGTTTAAATAAGACTTAATAAAGTTGTAAGTACGTCCTAATGACGTATAGAATTTAGAGATTGAATTTTGAAAAACCATTTACTATTTAATAACTTATGATATTTACTCACACCTATATATTTATAAAATACTTAAAATGAAATGATATAATATATGCAATTGTTGTTTCGAAAGCATGTATGTGGTGCACGTGTTTCGATGCAATGATGTTTACATGCCACATTAGCATTGGATTGCCGATTGTTATAGAGTTTATTGATCTCGGTCCCTAGTTATTTTATTTCATTGTTATAAGAACAACCTTTAAAAAAGCACTAAGGAACAATAAGGTAATAGAAGAAATGGAAAAATTAGTGTGATAGTTTTTTGTTTTTCTTTTACTTGAAAAGTGGTGGTAAAGTGAAATATGATGACCAATGTGTAATACTGATGTGAAAAGTAGTAAAGATTTTAATGTGTATGGTAGTTTACTATTTTAGAAATGAGTAATGTTTTGTGGAACACCTATAAAATAAAAGTGGATAAAATTTATACGAGTAATACTAGTTAGTAGTTAGATATCTAATACTCATATTTGGGACCACCATTTGGTATTAACATTTTATACTAATACTACTAGTAAAGATGACAAAAAAGAGTATAATTATAAAGATTTTATTGTAAATTAATACACTTTTGAGATTTGAATGAAATTGGAAACTATTTTATCTAATAATTAGGATTTGGGAAAATTTCACCCATATAATAAATTAAAGCTGATTGAATAGAGTTATTATTTTTATATTTAATAAAATCCTTTCCTAATCAATACAACTTTTTTATATAGATGGGAATTTGGTAATCATCAAAGTTATCTGGTAATCATTAAAGTTATCCTTTTGATAATTATTGTCAAAGTTAATTCTTTCATTTCACGTATGATTAGGACTGGCAATTCTGACCCGATATGCAAATTTCAACCCGACCCGGACCCGGACCAATCCGAGTACGAACCAAATTCAAAGTTGATGGATTCAAGAATGTCCGGTCCGTTTGGTCCGGATCGGATCGGACTGATGTCTAATGATCAAACGGACCGAAATCTGATCCGACCTACCCATCCTAAATAGCAATGTAAATTAATAATACTAAAAAAAAAAAACCTTAAATAGTTAATACATCAAAACTCTAATATATCACACCAGGTCTGAGATATAAGGAGTAGCGGTGGCGCGTGTTTCCTTCAAGACCTTCCCCCCGCCCCTCCCGAAACTGAAACAAGTCGTGGACATCGATCTGAAGCGGCATCAAAATGGATAGTTTAGATAAATAAGAAAGAGACGGCTTCTTGGTTGATGCGAGTGACTAGGCACGACTATGGAGGATTTGACTTTACTCTGCAGAATTTACTTCACGAAAGGAGGGTGTGTGTGAGAAGAAGAGTGTATAATATTGTGAGAGGGAAGAGACGAAAAGAAAGAAAAAACAAATTTGTAGGGAGAGAATGGAGGATGATTGATGAGCGAGAGAGTGTATATTAAACATGGAATATGTGTTTTCAGTATTTAAAAAAACAAGCAGTAAACACATGGAAGATTTTTTACAAAAATTACAAAAATTTAGCGGATCGGACCCTCGATCTGATCTTGACCGGTCCAACCAGCCTTTTGCGGATCGTTACTTGATCCGATCCGATTCATGAAGGACCGGACCAATCCAGACTAATTGACAGGCCCATGTATGATTATATTTTATGAGATGATGGTGTATGCCACATTATACATTATAGTAGAATAATTCTAATTCAAAGTAACCCTACAATTAGTAAATTATCCAAGTTAGTAACTCTTAACTGAACATAAAATTAGCATGAATATTACATCACCAATGACTTATATTATTAATGGCATCAGAAATGTTCGACTTTGTTATAGATGCAAATAAACTCACTCACCTTCTCATTCACTATGATAATTTGGTGCTTCACAACACCTCCAACTGGTGATTTTTATGCTCCGTTTTAAAGGAACAAGCGACCCTCCTCTCACTACTTGATGAAATATCTTATTTGTTGCCAATAAAGGGATTTTGATTTCTCAAAAGAGTAACCTATTGAACAATGCAAGTAATCACGGCAGTAAAAGTTGAGATTGGGCTAGACTTTAAAGCATCAAATCTCTAATTGGAGATGATATACATGTCCAGTAACCGGTTAATCTTATCTTGCGTTTTCACTCATAGTGCGACAAATTTAGACTCATGAGTCATTGATTACAAATCCTGTGCCAATGGAATTCAAATATGTGACCAACAGTATGGTATTACTCCATCTAAAACAATTGAGTCACCACTGCGAGTTCTAGTGTCTTGAATCGTCCCTCAAAACCTAGAAGGATATCCATATGTTAGCCGGTTTGAAACTCTCACATGGATTTGAATGAATTTTTCAGATATAACGGTGCCCACGTTGTGTATTAAGTGTCAAACCGCCTATGAAAACTAATAAATTGATATTTTAATGACATAATATCATACACTACCCCTCCTATTCCACCACTTTGCATATGAAGCCTCCTTATTCACAGAATTACATCCAACCCCAATAGTCGGATTTATGTTGACCGGCAAAAAACTCAAATTTCCGTTTGGGCAAAACAAACACGCCCTTAGCTCTTTTTTTTTCCTTCTATTTTTTTTTATTCCTTTTCCTTTTTCTTTTATAATTTTCTTAGTCTTTTCTCTGTCTTCTTCTTCTTTCTCATCTCCGGTGTCGGAATTTTTCCGACACCGGAGTAATTCCGACAGTAATTTTACAGCTCCGGTGAGGAGCCATTTACTGCTCCGATTTGGAGTTGTTACAACTCCAAATCGGAGCTGTTAAAACTCCAAATCGGAGCTGTTAAAGCTCCGATTTGGAGTTGTACCCTATTTTAATCACGTATTTTTCCATCATCTTAGATTAGTATGAGAATTTAAGAGGTAATGGAAAATACCTAATGTTTAAGGCTATATTCTTTTCATAAAAAAAAAAAAATCAATTCAATTCATATCAGATTATTAATTCGGAAAGATTTAGTTTAGATCGGTTCGAGTTAAAAAAAAACATTAAAACTACGTAGTGTACTAGTACTTCATAGTTTGTGAGTTGTGAGGTTGGTGAAACTTGTGGTTCATAAATTGCGCCATATTAGCACCATTAAATATCCCAAAGATTTAGTTTAGATCGGTTCGAGTTAAAAAAAAAACATTAAAACTACGTAGTGTACTAGTACTTCATAGTTTGTGAGTTGTGAGGTTGGTGAAACTTGTGGTTCATAAATTGCGCCATATTAGCACCATTAAATATCCCAACAGCTACCGGTCATCACCCCACACAAGTTGTTTATAAACGGAACTCTATTACTACTACAAATAAAATAAAATCAACATATATACTCTGCTCTGCTTCTTACCCAGTAGCTTGATATATACTTCATATACTAGTGTACTTACATACGTTTCCTTGCACAAAAGTTGACAATGACGGTTACGGAAGTTCAAGTCGAGCCCTTTGTCTTTCCTCCCTCCGTCAAGCCACCGGGATCCGACAAGTCTTTCTTCCTCGGCGGTGCAGGTTGATTAATTAGTTAATGATTCCATGTTACAAAGTTTTTCAGCATTAATGTCGATCGATCTTCAAAGATTCTATATATTGCGATGCGATCGTCGATACTTATAACTTGATTTTGTGCAGGTGTTAGAGGACTGGAGATTCAAGGTAAATTCGTTAAGTTCACTACTATTGGCGTCTACTTGGAAGAAGGTGCAGTTTCTTCCCTTGAGGCTAAGTGGAAGGGCAAAACTGCTGAAGAACTGAAAAGCTCCGATGAGTTCTACAAAGACATCTTCACTGGTAATTTAATTATTGGATTTTTCTTTTTTTCTAAAATAGGAGTTCCATATGTTTTTACTGGTATTTGGTATTTGCTACGTGGGACTAATCCAATCGATCATTATAAATACAAATTTTTTGTCACTCTAATATCACATGTTTAGTTTAAAAAATATTATGTGTTCAATATACATAACATGTATGGAATAAATTAAGACGAGAATTTAATGTAATTTGCATCTAAACATGTGATGCTTGTACGGTTTTTAAAAATAGAGTAAATTCGGAACATGTAATGTTACGGTGGAATATTTAGTGTACTCCACAACAAAGAAGTCATGTCATAGAGTCATGACATCACGAGAACATTGTTTGTAAATGATTTCGCCTGTCTAGCTTTTGTCCTACACTCGGTGCTTTTATCTGTAAGGCTAACAATACCTCATAAATGTTTGGATTTACTCCGTAGTTCATTTCTGGCCAGAATTTATTTGTTTCTTTTTCTCTTTACTCTATTTTCAATACTTTGCATACTATTTTAATTTTCAAATATTAATCCAAAAAATACAGAGTCAAAACAGAGAGTTATGTTCTACCAAACTTGTAATAATGGGACCAACTTATTTCACGTGTAAACGTGTTACATGCATCTTCTCTCACTTGTCACATGTACAATAATCAACTTGGCTTGCTTTTTTTTTTTTTTGGTCTTGGATGACCTTGCAAAAATAGAAGGCCGGGTCAAGATCGGATTCGAGTTTTATATGTACAAGATTATTTCGAAAGTTGAAAGGTGTTAAATTTTTAAATATAAAAAATATTACTTATAATTTAGAATAAATAAAAAATTAGGTGATGGGCGCTCGATAATGACCATCTCTAGTTCCTCGGACTCTAGGACTAGTTCACCAAGCCGATAGTCACACTACGGCATATGAATTCGAACCATATATGAACATTCCTGTAATGTAGCATGAAATGTGATAGAGGATTTTGAATTGCAGATATTCAATTCCGAATTATCCAGGATAATCTGACAGTTTCAAGTTCAGTTCCCATCTTACAGGCTTGCCATATAAGTGATATAATATGGTGCAAATTAAGAATAAATTTTGCAAACACAAATGTGTCAACTTAAGCTTGTTTTATGCATTGTGTGCTGAAGATATCTTTGTCACATCTGCAGGTCCCTTTGAGAAATTCACTCAAGTGAGAATGATCTTGCCTCTAACAGGTCAACAGTATTCAGTGAAGGTGGTCGAAAACTGTACTGCCGAGTGGGAAGCTGCTGGATTCCTCACCGATTCCGAGACTGAGGCCACCAAAAAGTTCCTTGAAGTGTTCAAAGACGAGACCTTCCCACACGGGGCCAGCATTCTCTTCACTCAATCACCTCTCGGTTCACTAACAGTATGTATCACTCAATACCGGAGAACTAATATAAATGTCTAGATTCCATACCTTTCTACAAGTTCGAGCTTTATGATTAGATGTATTCTGGAGTTCTGTGTGGTTAACCTTGCTTACATGTTTTACTTTTTCTTTGAAACTACAGATCAGTTTCTCCAAAGATGGATCTCTACCAGAGAAGGAAACTGCAGTTATCGAGAACAAGCGATTATCAGAGGCTGTACTTGAGTCAATCATCGGGAAGCATGGCGTCTCCCCTGAAGCAAAACAAAGCTTGGCTGCTAGAATATCTGACTTGCTGAAGAACCACGAACACAAGGACTGAACGAAAACTAAAGGATTTAAAGGATTCCAGATTCCAGGACTTATGTAACTTCCTTCAATTGTCATAGACTCATAAACAAGATGCTTTGTGTAATAACAGTGCCAAGCTGATTTTTAAGCTGAATTATCTTTTCTCCTTCAATACAGCTGAACTTTAATATATACTAGTATTATACTATATCAAAGCCATTGTTATGTCTTCTCATCTTGCAGATGCTTTTGATACTTAATTACTACTACTTTCTTAACATGCTGACCTGGATTTCCTTTAACACTCATAAACACTCAAAATTTTAAATGGAACTTACAAAGAATTCTAATCTAATGAACACTTTTCATTAATTTGATTAGAAAAATGGAAGATGCAAAATCAAATTGCAATTTGATCAACTCTCATGAGTGCTTCTGGGGGCTAAAGTTATGGGTAAATTACATATTAAACATTGGACAAACTAAAAATGGTATTTTCTTCTATTTGGGCTATAAGTAGACTTGTACAGATGACTAATCTCACCGAAAGAAGAAGCTGATTTATCGAACTCCATCAATGGCTGAATCTGAATCAACCTGCAATACTACTGGAAAAAGGTACTTCCCTAATACTACTATGCTCTATGCTTTACCATTTCTGGTCTTGTTGTCTTCCATCCGCTCGATATAACTGATTTACAGAGTATTGCTTCTCTTGCTGAATTTGTCAAGTCCCAATTTGGAAAGCTTGATATCTTGGTAAGTGTTAGCTACTTGCCTACTTAGCAGTCTTAGCTAGTAGTATTATTTTTCCCATGTATTTATATTTTCTTACTGAACATTGATATGATTGTCAATATAGCTAAGCTGATTTCACTCATGATTCTTGTTCGTGCTTTCTGGTTCCATACCCTTAAATTGATGTTCTTGGGCTAAGTGTTAACTCATTTTCCACTCGATTGATGTCCTTGAGCTATAAGGCGCATGAACCAAAATCTAGGTGGTAACATAATCCACATTTTAAGGAACTACTAGACTTCGTAACTATTTATTGTTCTTACTTTATGCTAAATTGTTGAGAGCTTATAGTCATGGTGGTAACTTTGCTCCACCATATAGGTGAACAATGCAGGGGTAGTTGGAAATACGCCTCGTGATGTTGATGCTGTGAAAGCTGCATATGGGCCTGCTATTTTGGTAAGTTGTTTAGTTTGTTCCTTTCACACTTTGTTTATGCTGGTAGATCAGCTTTTCCATGCATACCGCCAGCAAGTTTGTTTTTCTGTTCAATGAAGAAAATTGCCTGGTGAG